>JAYEPQ010000003.1:52679649-53279649 GCA_036321105.1 Dracaena cambodiana
TGTGTGTCTGCATGGCTCATGCATCACCATTCATTCTCATTCATAACATACATGGGTCCACGAAATTACTCATGTTTTCTCATTTTATATTTGGAATTTTAATTAGTGTTATATGTGTCATGCTTGCATCATCAATGAGTCATTCATGTGAAATATTATTTTGTACCTTTAATTGTTATTATATATAGAAGAAGATTATTGCTTTATTCCTCACCAGGCCATGGTTGCTTTGTAGATGATTAGGATGGTAATTATATTAATTAATTAGTGTGTACTCTATTTGTTTAATAAATAATGATATTGATATCTTTGTTTATGCCTGCTTTTTGCTCTTATTTTGTATCTTCAATTATTCCTCTCGAGTTATAATAATCCTTTTTATGATTAATTTTCTATTGTTTTGTTCTAACCCTTCCTTTAATTTCATGATATTGGAATTAAGAATTTATAACATTAAATAAAAACATGTTCAACCTTAGCAAATCAATCTCCGTAAAAGGATATCCATTTGAGTACTAGAACCATTTGCTAGAGAGAAAATAGCAGTCTTTGCAAAATTATTGTCCTCTGATAGAAACATTTCAGTTTTCTCTTTTAAATTCTATGAAAATATCAAACAAGCACCATAAAGTAATTAAAAGTAAAAAGTAAATTAAAAGTTGAAATGGCTTTTTAAAAACTAGAAAATTAATCATAGAAACATTAGACCAAGTGGCAGGTAATAAGTGAACAAAAAGATTTTTTTTTTTTAAAAAAAAAAAAAGCAAAATTGAACCTAGTCTCCCGTGACCAAAAAAAAAAGGGCAAAACTTGATGGATACAAAAAAAAAAAAAAAAAAAACACGTTTTTTTCCCCTTAAAATAAAGAAATGGGGAAGTGTGGCTTGATAAACCTCCAAGCCATCACAATCAGAAGAGATTAAGTGTTTAAATTATATGCTAAACAAAATGCTACAGAATCTCTGGTCATAATCACGACATGACTTTGAGAATGTGATGACAGTGATATTCAAGACAATTTGAGAATATTTTATCAATGAATGAAGGACAAGCCAATACAAAGAATATAAACATTTGGCTCATTGTTAGTGTCATTTTCAAGGCAAGATTCTAATTATTTTTTAAGTCACAAATTAATTAGAAAGTGTCGGCACTCTTCTTTCAGTTAGTATTAAAAAATATATATATTCAACAAAAGTATGATCGAATAGCAACAATTATGGATATATTATTTTTTGTCCCATTTAATTTATTTTTTTATAATTATTGGTTAAACAAAGTTTTCAAGAATTTAATTTTCACACACTCAAGACCATATCAATTTTTCAAATATTCAAGTACTTGAGCCTTCTTGGTGAAGGTTAAAGACACTTTGGGTCTTAAGAAGAATCAAGTTCCATTATTAAACACATGGAATAAAGTTTAATTTTCATGATTTGTATGTTGTTGATATGATATTTTCTTTATGCTTTTTTAAGTCTTTGCTTGAGACTGAAGAGACCCAAGAACTAATCCTAAATGACATGTTGAGAGATGCTTATGAACAATTTGAAATGAATTAATATTAATCAAGTGATTTAATTACCCTAGTGGAAAATTTTTATACGAGCATATATAAATTTTAGAATAATTAAGGTCCATGAGGGGTCAATCTGCGAACATTCTAGTGTAATCTGTTATGTTTATTTGATCTCAATTTAAATAACTCTTTGATCTTAAAGCTGAAACTATTATTTTGTCCTACGATGATTAAGTATAGTTAACTTATAATTAGCTTGAGAGAAAACATGAAAAAAAAAACACATAACACGATTATATATCATCATCTACTAAGTGTTTTTTCTGTCCAAATGGGACTTGGATCCGAGATTCTACCAAATATAATAAAAAATTCCATGCTCAGCCATCGACCGTGTTTTAATTAGTGTCCATATGTTCTGTTAAAATAAGACAAAATTATTGAGAATATATATATATATATATATATATATATATATATATATATATATATATATATATATATATATATATATATATATATATATATATATATATATTCTCGACCCAGTGACACAAAAAACACAAAGGCGAGTACACACTGTTGCAGTGACGATCATATCATCACAAGAAAAGTAAACCTCATATATGAGGCTTGTTTAGTAAGTTTGAAGAAGTTTATAGTGACTTGTTCAACTCAAGTTCATGTTAATTTAATGAGAAATATTAAAAATCCTATTGAAATTTAGCTCAAAATAAAACAATTTGAAAAGTTAGGCAAGGACACGAACCCAGTAATATTAAATTTAATAACGAATTTCTCTCTTTAAAAAAACTATTTAAAATTATTATTTTTAGCTAATGAGAATCATTATAAATAATATTAACTTTTCCTCGTATCTGATATTGAATTATTCTTAACTAGCAACATTACAGTCTCCCCCGTTTTTGAATCTGATGGCCTCAACAAAAGAGGTGGAGTAGGATATTAACTTGAGGACTACAGATTTTAGAGGTGGCAAACATCGATTCTAGTTGTGACTCCTATAAATTTAAGAGATGGTTTCCAGTACATTTGTGTAGCATTTTGTTTCATGTAGCACTTGTATATAACTTCATATGACTCTTAGTTCTGTCCAATTTCAAAACTCTGATATTATCCATAACATTTTATGACTGACGCCCCTAGCTAACAGTAATCTCACATTAGAAATGAGATAAAAAATGAACATAGTTTCCAATGATTTTCATGAGTTCAAATAGTAATCGTGTCTAGTCTTTTCTTTAAGGAGGAATCCATGGTTAAATCAATTTTTCTTTTCCAGAATTTTACAGGCTCCAAGACATTACAGGTAGTATCATAGTCAATATTAGTTAGAAATGTGCAAAACTAAGTGCCACATAGAGTAAAATGACAAATAAAGTATGAGCTACCTCTTAAATTTGTGAGGATCACACCTAAAATTTCATATTACATAGTAAAATAGCACGCATGTTGCTGTGGTCCTCTGTCGAAAATATTATATTCTAAAATGAATAGAGAACGTAAAAATAATAGTTTCACATCGGCTACAAGATAAAAATTTGTGTATTTTATAACAATTTTTATGAGTTCAAAAAGTAATCGTAACAGTTAAATTAAATATTTCTTTTCCAGGACTTTACAAGTCACCTTTGAAACATTCCAACTAAATCATATAGATTAAGAACCTTTTTTAACTTGCCGCATCTTTAGCAAATATATAGATAAGCCACAAGTCCACAAATCAAATCCTCTTGCTTCTTTCAACCCAAAGGATGCTAAAGTTCTAACCAGACCCCTTCAACACGCACGAGAGAGGGAGCATAGTACAGAGAGAGAGAGAGAGAGCATAGTAGGAGAGCACAGTAGCTAGTTGTCTAAGACACACACACAGAGAGAGAGAGAGAGCACAGTAGCTAGTAGTCTGAGAGAGAGAGAGAGAGAGAGAGAGAGAGAGAGCATATATAGTCGCTAGTTGTCTAAGACTGGACTGACAAATTTGTCATATAAAGCTAGCTTTCCCTGGTCAACAATCTAATCAAGAACACACAGAGCATGCATGCTAGATGACTCGCTAGATACTTAATTGACTTTTGTCCTGCATTTGAATTTCTGTGATCAATCCTTTTTGTCAGCATTGCCTTCTGATTGCTGATATAATACATGCATGCTCTATGCTTGCTAGCACTTGATGACTCCCCTTGACTCAAGAGTTCATTTCTTCTAACAATTCATTTCTCATCTTTTATATTATTTTTCCCTTGATCTTCTGTTTTCTCTTTTATCTCACAGCTGTGTGCAAGTGTTTAATCCTTTAATTAGCTTTGCAGAGAGTAGTAGAACATTTACTGATACCAAGGGTTAGAATAATCTGTTACCAATATAGATTAACGGTTCAAGGTACTTAAAAAAATTGACGATATCAATCTTATCATATCGAAAATATCATTAAAATACGCTGATGATTCAACTAATACTATAGATTTTATTCGTACCGTGCACCTTAAAATACGATATGATATTGACGATGTGTTATTACGATCCATCAGTTTGAAATCGTAATTTATACATAGTTAATTATTAGATCAATATGAATACTAGTTGTTTTTTCAAGTTAAGACCTTATTTGAAATGAACACTTTTTCACCTGGAACTCGGAAAAAAAATAAAAAAAATAAAAAACTCTACCGCGCGTTGTGCTACAATACTTGCCCTAAGTTTGTGCCAACACAAGAAAATCAAGATGAAAAAGAGATGCTAGCAAAGGAAAAATAGCAGCAACAGTGATGGTAAAGTTATTCTAGGGGTTGAAATAACTTTTTCTTTGGACGAACTTGTTGGAGGTTTTCTAGCGCGCTTGTGCATGCATACACATGTATGGATGCGCACACGCACACGCACACGCGCACACACACATGCAGGGTTGATCTGTCAGGATTGATTTGTCTAATAATCTACTTGAACAAATGTTAAATCTTACTCTATGTCCATGAATTTTGATGGATCAAGACGAATACCTTAGATTATCACAAAAGTATCACATTCAAATGTTTTTAGGGTTAATCTAGTTAGGCCTGAGCAGAAATCCAAAAAAATTAAACCGAACTGCAAAACCGAACCAAATCGATCGATTCGGATTATTCGGTTTTTGGTTCGATTTAAAAACCGAAATTAACTACGGATTTCAGGTCGAGTTTCGATGGCTTTAACTCCAACCGAAATAGACTGAAAAAACCAAAATTTTGCAATTGTAATTTATTGTTTTTGATTTATTTTCAATATATTTTTCTTTTACATTTTTATGTGACCGTAACATTCCGTTAAGATTGAAAGGAAAATTTTATAAGACTGCTATTAGACCAACTTTATTATATGGTACGGAATATTGGGCTATAAAGAAATGTCATTCACAGAAGATAAGTGTAGCAGAGATGCGCATGCTCCGTTGGATGTGCGGCAATACTAGGAGAGATAGAGTGAGAAATGAATATATTCGTGCTAAGATAAGTGTAGCTTCCATCGATGAGAAGATGCGAGAAAATCGCTTATGATGGTTTGGTTATGTGCAACGTAGGCTTACAAGTGCACCAGTTCGAAGAGGGGAGTTTATCAATGTAAGACAAGTTAAAAGAACGAAGGGAAGACTCAAGAAAATATGGATGGAGGTGATACGCAAAAATATCTAGAGGTTTAAATAAGGGGATATTATTTGATAGAAATGAATGGAGAAGGAATATTAAAGTGATCGATCCGGCGTGATTCTTTTTTTTGTTCATGTAGCCTACCCCAAATACTTGGGATAAAAAACTTAGTAGTTGTTGTTGTTGTTTTGTTGTTTTCTTTTAAATCTTTAATAAAAAATATGTGATTGTTATTTTAATAGGTAGAAAAAGAAAAAAAATTGTTATCTTTTCTATAAAATACACACGTTTATCACATATTTAGTTTCAAATAAGTTGTGAGCCGTAGATTCAATTAACCGAAAAACTGACCGAATCGAATCGAACCGAAAATTTAATTTCGGTTTTCTAGAAGTTCGCTCGATGAATTCAGTAATAGGTTGGGTAATCGTCCATAATATCTCAAATTAGAAGAAAAAAAAGGATCGGGGGTTTATCGAAAAACCTTTATTTTTATTTTTTATTTCGAGTCCAACTCGATTCGAAGAAAAACAACTTTCTTTATCCTTTTAGGTTGTATTCTATATTCTGTTTTTCCATATCAAGAAGTTCCATCTTGTATTTCGGACAAGAACAAGAAAAAACCCTTGTTTTGGATCTAATGTAATAATGGTTGCATTGCAAATATTGATTGTTCCAACTATGTTCTGTTTCTTTCATCAAATACTATCTACTATAATCAATTTATTTCTATTATAGTATAGTAATAGTATATTTTTTGTACGACCAATCAATTACATGAAATAAATAAAAGTATTCGAACAAAAAAATATGAACCATAAAAAAGATTTCTAAATTTTAGATATAATTAAATTGTATGAAGATAATGCTATTTTTCACTTTCAGGAATTAGCAAAACCCATTGATTCACACTTTCCCAAGATCTTGACTTTCTATTTCGAAGTCAATAATGGAAACCTTATAAAATAAAGAGTTTATTTGAGGAATTTTCTATTGATTTATTGAATAACATACAATTATGCTACAATTAGGCATAGATAAGAAACAAAAAATAAGAAAGAAATTTTGTAGTATTTCATTTCGATATTGATCGAGACTGCGTTGCTGTGCCGGAGGAAAGATAGTTATACTGATTCGGTATACTCTAAATACACCTTTGGTACACAATTGACAATCTCACAAAAATAAACTATCAGTGGTTTTCTCTTTACTGATCTCATCTTCCACAGAATCAATTCTCTTCTTTTAATGTACAAGAATTTTTAGAGCTCAGCATATCTGGAAGCACAGGAGAACGTTCTTTTGCTGATATTATTACCAGTATTTGATACTGGGTCATTCATAGCATTACTATACCTTCTCTATTCATTGCGGTTGGTTATTCGTCAGTACAGGTTTAGCTTACGATGCATCTGGAAGTTCTCGGCCAAACGAGTATTTCACATAGAGCCAACAGGGAATTCCATTAACAACCGGCCGTTTTGATTCTTTGGAACAACTCGATGAATTTAGTAGTTTGGCTCGATTTTCAATCGGATTTTTTTACTCGAATCCGAATCAAACCGAGAACCGGCCGATGCTCGCTCACCACTACATGCCTCCAGCCAAAACTTGTTTAGGGGGACAAAAGTATCATATTTAGCAGGCGCAATCTCCGATGTAGGCAGAAACGGACAAGTTAAGGGACCCACGCACGAGAAGGATATTTGGTTGTTGAGACGCGATCGATCATCAAACACTTATAATTACGAAAAATCCCAATGTTTGTGTCCTTTTCATCTCACAAAATCATTCACATTTTATACATGATATAGCTTCACCAATGCCGGTCGTGTCCGCTTGTCTCTTTTCCTTTTTTTAAGAATTTGGGAAGTCTCCACTGTAAATCATAACCCCAATTTGAATACAACTAACATCTCTCCACATTCGTTATTATTTTTTGACCAAAATTGCAGCTTCATACTATCTACTGTAATCGTCTCATAAAAAAATATGAACAAACACTTGTTTATATTTTCTTTATTTTCTTGCTGAGACAAAACATCAAGGTACTATTTATTTTGACTTCATTCTACGTTTGGGCCTTTAATGGGGGCTTTCATTTTGGTCCCACTTCTATGAAACAATGGGTCAAACTTTTAGCATCAAAACAAAACAACAAAAACATTGTATCAAGTTGAAGTTGTGGATGGTATATAGAACTTAAATCTCACTTAATGGATCTAGATAGAAGAGCCTGAGGCTGCAGATTACAATATCAAACTACTATAAAAATAAAGAATTTAGGTTGCTAACTACAGGTGAGCTGAAATTTGCATATGATTAATCTTTTTTCATAATTGAAATTATAGCTACAGATTGAAGAATAAAGAATTTAACTTGATTCATGTGCAATATAACAACATTCTATATCAAAAACAAAGAATCTGTTCGATTTCACATTCGCATACATTAATTTCTCAACAAAAAAAAAACCACATCATTTTTTTTTTCCCGATTACTTTAAATGAAAGCACTATACTTCAGATCAAAAACCTGATCATTTCTTCATCCACAAATTTCCAAATTGGCAAAGAATTTGATATCCCTGTCCCAAACAGCACTGTGCAATCCATTGTCTTAAAAGAGACAGATTCAGTGTGCAGAGGGAGAGATTCAGGGTAAATCAATTAAAGACCAGAGCCATTCAAACATATGCCAGAATAATTTCACATCTTGATGAAGCTACTATTAGTCAATGTACAAGAGAAAAACAATGATTTTTTTTCTTTTTCTTTTTTTTTTTTTTCTCTCTCTAGAAATTGATACTGGTGAGGTTTGTCCGGTAAATGAATGCGTGCCATTTTTAGCACGATTATATACCAAAATAACTATCACGAAATGTATTTCTATATCCAAGAGAACTCAATTGTTGGAGGTTTTAAGTCCATACCGCTGCATAGCAGTGACAGCTTCATTACAGCGTGCACACCGATATGAGCTAGCTGATGCACAGCGAGTACGAAGGCAGTAGTAGCAGTACCTGCAATGTGAAAAAAACTTATTAGATTGCTACTGTATGAATATATTAAAGGAAATGTGGTGCTTACAAACAACATTAGCATAGAATTTTTGATACTATGAAGAGTTTTTATTTTGAGAAGTAGTACTACTATGAACACTTAATTATCAATAAAAAATATATATATTTTAAGGAAATCTTCACAAGCACATGTATAAACTAACAACATTATCATAGAATTTTTGATACTATAAAGGGTTTTTATTTTGAAAAGTAGTACTACTATGAACACTTAATTATCAATAAAAAATATATATTTTTTAAGGAAATCTTTACAAGCACATGTATAAACAAGAGCAAAGGACCTCAGTAGCACATGATTTTAAGTCCACAAACAACTATTCACCTAGATTGTTTTCTATCCATATACAAGTAGCAGCAAGTAATATTTCCTAAACAAAAAGAATTGTCAAATATGCTACAGAAGCATAAGACAAGCCCAAAGACAGCTCAATTTGTTCAATTTTTTATCACATTCAACTGGCATATGTTTTTGGCATTAGGAATCAACTCCTGGCCCGAAATGATAATTGTACAAAGGAAATGATGAAACCAAGTGTTAATTCTGAACAAATTCACAGATGTTGCAACATGCGTGATGCTTGCTGATTGCCCACTCCTGAGGCAGCATTAATCAGGAACAACATACCCCTTGTTATGGTTAAAATCAAGAAACAAACAACGTATCCCTTGTTATGGTAAAATCAAGAACAATGTAATGAATAGATAGATGGATTTACCATATAATCTCACACTATAATTTTTATTAAATAAATAATGATATAATAATAACAATAATATCCTGCAACTCTCTTGGAAAGCAAAATTACATATCCTGCACTTCTCAAAAGTAAAAATTGCATCAATATACCTGTGCTGACATGGAAGAGCCACAAACGGAATGGTAGGATTTGCATGACATACAGGACACACAGTTTCATCTTTTGAAGAACCATTAGATTTATCCTTGGAGAAGGGGAGAAGAAATTTCCTAATTGAGGATGAGTTCAGTAGTGGAAGAAGCAAGAGCAACATTTCCTGCAGATAAATAGTAAAAACAGTAAGAAAAGTGCTTCACAATCAACAACATCATCTTAAAATAAGCAAATTTCATGGAGACAAACAAGTCTAACAAAGAAATTAAAAGTTAAGGGACAAATAATTGACTGGAAGAGATGCAGCAACCCGTAGGCTTGTTCAGTTCCAGGGAAGGAAGTCATAAATATATTTGCCTTTAGCTACTGAAATAGTTCAAAATAATCCTGTTCCATATCACTAAAGCTCAAAATGGGGAAGACTGATGCAAAAAAACCCATGTGAGGATGTTAAATTCTGCATATACGGCAAAGAAGATTCAAAATCTCTTAAGGAAATACATGTCATCTCATACAAGAGTACTGCCACCTTGGCTTTGCTAGTAGCAGATTCAGCAGGTAAACCACAGCTGGTATTTTGGAAGCCACCAAAATGATCATGGTACATGATCGAAGATGCTCAAATGAATTTTTAAAATATCGGTGGATCTTAAATAGGGATGGATAATCTCCCCACTTAGCACTGCCTCTCCCCTCATATCACTTTGTCATCCTTTCTTGGGCTCCCACTGCGACTTTGAGTATTTTTATGGGAAAGCATATCATGTTCTAAATTCATAATCCGAAGCCATTGTTTCAGTTGTGTCTGTACCAAAGACAGAATATACGTACATGGCACGCACACGATGTTAGAGGAATTTTCGTGAGTTTTAAGGATTTTCGGGCTACTGCCTCTCCCTAATATCAACTTGTCACACTTTATTGGGCTACCACAGCGTCTTTAAGAATCTATGGGAAAGCACCTCTTGTCCTAAATTCATAATCGAAAGCCATGTTTCAGCTGTGCCCATACCAAACGCAGCACATATATAAGTGGCATTCTCATGATTTTAAGGGATTTTTCGTGAGTTTAGAGGATTTTTGGAGTCCTAAAACTTCTCTCATGGTGTCACCTCGTCGTCTAAGATTTGTCTTTTATAAGAAAATCTACAAACATTAGGGGTGTCACCTCATCATTCTAGAGTTTCTATTGGAAAAAATACTATGTAACTTGTGTAATTCAACTAGGAATACTCATTAATTAATTTTAGGGACCAATTAAAATTAGAATCCATAACTAATTGAAATTGACTAATTATTAATAAAGTTCCCAACAAAAATTAATATACCACATTGAAATTCATTTATGGATCCTTAATTGAATAGGATTCATTAATTAAATTTAAATTCAATCATAGAAAAAAACTACATCAATTAAAATTTTATTTTGACTCTTACTAATCCATGAGATTAGATCAAATTAAACTTATCGATTTTCTTTTTATTAAACTTCATGAAAATTAAAACTAACCAAATCTCATATGAAGTGAACCAAACTATATCTTTCCTTTTTAAGTCTTATTTTGATGGATCACACGAGTTGAACAAAAATAAACTTAACATGCCGAAAATATTGTAAGAAGGAAGAATTTGTTGAAAAATAAAGTTGAAAAGCAAGTTAAGTACATTCCTCAATTCTGTTAAGAATGATAATTTCATATTTTAGAAAATCTCACTGGAAGCAAACCAATTTTCTTTTTACAAGGATATTAAAAAAGAATATAAATATTATGGTAAGTGAAACAAGTAGATTTGATCTAATTTCAAGAATCTTTATATTGTTTAATATCATGGGATATGAACCAAATAAATTAACAATAATTTATTTTTCTATTATTAACTATTTTACATATTTTATGAACATTTTAAATTAACGTTTACGTCCAAATCCTGCACTACATGGGCATTTATATAAAACAAGAGGGTGTTTTTCTGCTATGTTACAGTCCCATGATTTTTGGAGATTTTTATCGTCAGTTTAGAGGATTTCTGAAAACCTAAAACTTCCCTCATGGTACCACCAAATAGCCAGAGAATTTGTCTTCTATTAGAAAACATATAGATTTTGCGGGGCTACATCATCATCCTCGAGTTTTTATTATTAATCAAGTTATAATTCAAGTAAGAATCCTCAATAATTAATTTTAGGGTCCAATTGGAGTTATAATTCATAACTAATTAAATCCTTAATTGGATATAAATAATTAGTTAAATCTAAATTCATAACTTAAATCCTTAATCGAATAGGATTTCATATAGGAATTCGTTTATTAATAAACGATTAGATATGATTGATTTCTCAAATTTAAATTTACATGTGAAACAAAGAATTCCATCAATTAGAATTTAATTAGTGTCATACTAAATTCATAAGACTAGACTGAATTAAATTTATAATATTTCTATTACTAAACTAAATAGAAATTGAACCAAATTAAATATCAAGTGAAGTGAACCAAAACATATCTTTTCTAATTTTATAAATCTCTCTTTTGTTATATGTCGTGAGATAAAATATTTTAAGGAAGAATTTGTTGAAAAATAAAGTTGAAAAAGCAAGTTAAGTACACTCAATAATTTTATTCATATGGTATTTTGAAATATCTCACAAGAAGAGAACCAAATTCTTTTAGATGTATTAGAAAATTCAATATAAATATCATGACAAGCAAAACAAGTAGACATAATGCAATTTCTATAATCTTTTAATATGATTTATATCATCATTTAATAGTTTCAAAAATTCACAGGAAGCAAACCAGATTTTTTTTACATGTATATGAGTATATAAAAATTGACCAAAATGAACCATGTAGATTTAACGTCATTTCTAGATTCTTACTTTTGATAAACGTCGCAGGATATGAATAAATCCATTAATCAAAAAATCATTATTTTTTTATTATTAGCTTTTTCACATATTTTATGAATATTTGTATATTACCATTGACATTTAACTCATGCTTTGCACGGGGACCACTGCTTGTGCGCGCGCACACACACACACACACAGGTCTCCGTGTGTTGTGTGTGTGTAGCACGATTGATATCACTCTCCAACTCAGCAGGGAGTACTGGAGTATTTAGAATATTTGAGGGTGTTTCATGTATTTTTTTGCTACTATATAATAACACAATAGCAAATATGCATGGATATTTTTCTGAATCCTTACTTGCGCATGTCAACTTTAATTTGTACAAAACTAATAAGAAAATATCATCAAGTATAAATTCTTGCATCTTTGAGTTAAAGAGAATCTTTTGGTCTCCCTACAGAAGTACCAGCGGGCCACGATTACACTACAAGCCACATCAGTTCATTAATTTCTTTTACTTCTCAGTTTTCTTCCATCAATTTTTCAAATTTTCATTATCAATTTGGAAGTAATGGACGAAAGGTTAGAGATGTAGGAAACATTAAATGTATTTAAGAGAGAATCAATAGGTTTGAGTAAGGAATAATGAATTTAAAGAAAGGTGGAGTTATTATTTTCATAAATTTTATAATGAGAAATACATAGAGCATAAGGTAGTCTTAAATGGTCCAATCTATGGCAGAAACGGCAGGTATTGT
Source organism: Dracaena cambodiana (assembly GCA_036321105.1). Classification (NCBI taxonomy): domain Eukaryota; kingdom Viridiplantae; phylum Streptophyta; class Magnoliopsida; order Asparagales; family Asparagaceae; genus Dracaena; species Dracaena cambodiana. Next base: position 52,692,359 of record JAYEPQ010000003.1, read on the forward strand.
AGAAAAAATAGACCAAGTGAAGTTCACAATGCTTTCAAGAAAATGAAAACCGGAAGATGTGTGATAATATTATTATTGAAGTTGAGAATGTTATCGTCATGTTATATGCAAATAAGCCTACTATAGAATTTACTCAAGTTATCACAACTTCCGGATCTCAATCTGATACACTTACTTTATTTAGTAGATATTGCATACTGCAATCATATCAAAGCAACCTTCACTTTTATAAAAGTGCATCAATACATTGCGAGTTCATTTAAACTTCATAGTTTTCACTTACGCCAAGTGTTTATAAGAAACAGAATTACTTATTTTTATTTTATGCAAAGTTGTTAATGAGAAAAATAATAATGAGTCCAGAATAAGGGTGTAACTACAGACTATCATTGGAGTCGACTTAAGTGATCTTTGGGGGTAGATGCAATGTCAAATTGCCAGCATAAAATGACATGATAAACTTTTCAAGTCAGAGACAACAAATATGACCACATGCAGGATTCAATCCTATAAAATAAGATGTGGAATCATTAGTATTTTGCTCACACCAATCCACGTAAACAAATTGAATATAATACAAAAAATGTAGTCCAAGTTCAAAGGTTACTTCAAATTCGTACTGCCAAATTCAGGTGCATGCAAACTGCACATAATTATTCACCAACAGTTTCAAAAGAGTTCAAGGGAGAATATTTACCGAGAACTCGTTCCACACCAATTGCCGATTCATGTACTCAAAACTGACTGCACGGTTCATATTCGGGCTTCCATACACAAGCCTTGCTTTTAGAACTCTTTCGATAATGCTCCTATACCTACATTACCAATACTGAATAGTTAAAAATTAATACCTAAGCATAATAGCATCCCCGAGAACATAAACGAAAATAGTATTTGCATATTTACCATTGTAGAATTCATGCCAGTAACCAATGGGTCTCAGAGTCATTAACGTCTGTCTAATTGACAAACGATCAATGGTACATAAACTTATTAAACAACCATCCAACTCAATTTCGACATCCCTTTTTGCGTTGGAATAAATTGATATTTAACTACATTCCATAGTTGGATAAATAAAGTATGTTAGCATCATGATATATCTAGATCTATATCTTTGTGCGTGGATTGTGCATAGTGTGCGCAGATGCACATGTGTAGAAAGATAGATAGGCAAAGATAATGATATATATATATATATATATATATATATATATATATATATATATATATATATATATATATATATATATATGGAGGCAAATATAAATATAAATATAGACTGAAAAAAGTTTTGACCTTTATTAGATTTCCACATTTTGTACTGTTACAAATATGACAGTTAACAATAGTGTGTAAACAAACAAGAAAATTTAGCATCATGCTATATCTGTCTATTTGCATATATACATACATATATAAAAATGGATATAAATATATATAATGTGTATATGGTTATGGATATATTGTCACCAATAGATATCAAGGAGATCAACATAGGGAGATAGATTTCGCTCATTATGGAAGAATTTGAGTCCCATTCAAATTCAACTTCAGTCACGATGTTCAAGTTGATCTACATCATTTAAAGTGCTTGAAACGAAAAATTAAAGGATTTAAAACAAAATAACCATGCATTAAACAGGCACAAAATGGGTAATCGAAAGTATCATTTTGTTTAGACCTTTGGTTTCAAACATATAATTTCTAAATCCAACCAATCTGTCAAGATTTTTAACACATAAAAACCCTTAAACAACAAACTTTGCTAGGTTTCGACATTTGTACACGGTTAAACTAAGCACCCCGCCATCTAGGCTGTCCATTTTGTGCAACTTGATGCATACACAAAAAATGTCGAAACCACTTGGGGCCTTTAGAAGATTAAGATCAACTTAAATGGAATGGATATTCAACTAGGTTGTCTTATCATTAGAACTGGACGAGAAGAATATGCCTCCAAATCCATCCCAAAGAATGCAAGTCTATTACCAATATGTAGATCATCAACAACAACAACTAAGCCTTTTATCCCATGTACTTGGGGTATGCTGGTATGTAGATGAACACAGCTATAAATTACTCAACAATGAAACATACAGATAAACATATGAATACCTTCCAGTATATAGAAATATCAGCAAATTAGTAAAAGCAGCAGCTTTATAGAAGCCTTCAATTCGTTGCATTACAGCCCAAACCCGTCGTGCCAATGATCTCTGTGAGAAAAGACTGATCAGACTGCATTCAAATAATTAGTAGATAAATAAAGAATCTACTACAAGTCTATAATATATTAATGAAAAGAACAAGAGGAAAATTGCACTAACTGGAGGTTATGGCTACCTGCTCCAAATCACCCCATCTGCGGAAAGCAGAAAATGATTGTAAACGAGCCCACAAATACTGTCCTCCTACAGTAGTGAGACAATACCAAATCTTCTGGGAAGCAGAAAGCCCTGGTCCTTCCAAACCCGTTCTGACTGAATTACAAGGTGAAAAGGGTAAGACATACAATTATAATATGTTTCAATTAAAAAATATCATCATGAAATGCATAAACAAAGTATTAATTTGATAAAGACTACAATGAAGTAGTATTCAACTATGGAATAAATATATGGGATGCCTGTAAATAAAGATGAAAAAAAATGCTCATACTACTATCTTAGCCTGATGCTTGATAATTTGAGACTATCATAATTTGAGACTATCATTCATTAAGAAAGAAAAATAAAACACAATAACCTTCCCATTTTTCACATGACACATAAAGCCAGACAAATAACTCCTATCACATGCAATAGATAGACAACTTAAAGAAACTACACGCTATTAATTTAGCACCTAGGCATCCTTGTAGGCTATACATATCAGTATTGAAGTTTAAAATAAAAGCCATATGCTAAAAACATTCACAGCTAAATCATATAATAATATTAGTTGCAAGAATCATTGGGGTAGAAGAAGACATATAGGTTCCATGCTACTGCAAAAACATTCTTCAACTTGGGCATAACTTCTTAATTTTAGTTCAATAAATTCTCCCAAAATTTGTTTAAAGAGCATAAAATTTACAAACAGGGATTGATCCATCAAGAAACAATGGACTAAAAGAAGCATCACAGATCAATAAACAACAGATCAATAAACAAAATATACTCCAGAAAAAGCTCAAATACAATGCTCTACAATAAAATAATCATGATGCAAAATTCGCGAAACAAACTTGATAAACATTGATGCATTCACAATGGTAACTAATAAATATGTTTGCTGGCCCATGCATGCTACTTAGATATGCATCCCCCCCCCCCCCCCCCCCCCCCCCACAACAAAAAAAAAACCCACAAACCCACTCCACCAAAACCAAAAAATTAACCACCACCACCAGGGGGAAAAACACAAACTATACACAAGATGAGACTTATTTTAACTTTTTAGCTTCCTCATGATAACTCTAGTTTGAGATTAGCTGGAGTTGAAACTCGAAAGCTCAATGAGATACAGTTCATGCTTTGACTTATTGAATATGCGATTTTGAAGTTTAATAATAGTATGCTTCATTTAAAAAAAAAAAAATTCCAATCCAACTATTTGTACATATTGATCAATTTTGTAAATACTTCAAAAATCATAAATGAAACAAAATTGGACTCCTTATTGAGATTCGATCCTTAACATTTCCAGATATAAAATACATTAGAAGGTAAAATTTTACACTTGAGAGCTCACCTGAAGTAGCTTAGAACTAAAAATTTCAGTATTTCTGAGATCTGAAATACAACTCCTTCACTAACTAGCCTGAGCATTAACTGCTATACAAAACTAATTTGGAGAAACAATAAAAGGAAAGTATTTCTATTACACTGAAGGAAAAGAAAAAATAAGGACTCAATTTGCTCAATGAAGTTGAGAAAACAAGGCGCTAGATTTCAGTTGTTTCTGTTCTAGTCAGAAATCAAACTTGAAACTAATATAGTCAAGAAAATCACATAGGACACCTTTTGACTAGTTGTTCATGGAGATCATAGTCACATCTGCAGTTCCACTCTCTAGGCTTGGTGACAGTCTGACAAACAGGCATCCAAGCAATTTCAAGATACACAAGAGGTGACCTTACCAAGAATCCATTAAAGTGGAGGACACTACTTGCAGAAATGCGAGTTTCATTTTGTAAAGGGTGTATGTAAAAAAGAATATGGTAGATGGTTCTTAGTAGGTGAGATATGTTACATATGTATAGGAAATCTAGAGAATCAAAGTATCTAGAAGGGACCACAATAAGTCTAAATGTCATATGGATGTTCTAAAAGAAGCTTTAAAATAACTTACATAGACATTTGTACAAGAGACAAAAGTCAAACAGTAAATGTCATATGGGTCGTGAAAAGTCGTATTTGTGTGTTTCTTTCTGGAGAGAGTGCTCTAGATAAACTTTACAAAGAAACTTCTTGTTAATGTCTTACAAACATGAGTTTAGTCTCTCAAAATTCATTTCATTTATATTTATAAAACCTTTTAACTTTTACTGTGCTGGGACAAATATTGCATTTTTAAAGTATAAATTAAGTCTCTTTCTACTTTTTTTGTCACGTACAGTTTAACTAGTTTTTATTAAGAATTTTTTGTTCTTGAAATTTACAACCACTCAAGGTACTTCTAGTTTTATAGGCATCAAGGTGGTCTTTTTACATGTATATAGAGATTTTGCACCTCCAATATTATAAAAATGCTACACCAGATTTTTTTTTTTTTTTTTTAAGAATCTTCAAGAAACTCTACTAGAAAATTTCATATGACTCTTCTCAGGTTATTTTATTTTGGCCTTTACAAGATCTTATTCTCTAGATTCTTCAATACAAGTATCTCCAGCCAGAACCTATACTAAATTCTCTCACATGTACACTTACAAACTATGCTTACTTTTAAACAATAAGAAGGTTCAAGGTTGAAATATCCAATAGCAATCGCGAGACGGACTAGAGGAGCAAACACAACACCCTAGTAAGTAAGTTAGAAGAACAATTTCAATGTAATGGAGATGCATCCAAGTCAGCCCTCCCCATAAGGTAAGGGCAAAGTTTTCCATAGAAAATCATTGAATACTGTTTGCCAACTGATATACATAATAAGCAGCCTGAAATTCACTTCAGATTTGTTGCAAAAAGGAAAGGATAAAATTTAACTATTTAAGCCACAAGAAAAAGACAATTTTAACCAAGTTTAAAATGACGAAATAAGTATCATTTTCAGATCAGCAATATCAACACAATATGGGATATACCGGCAAAATATTGGAAAGACTGCACCAATATTATAAGGTTTATAGTGTATCAGATGCCTCAAAAATCAATACAGTATTCATGATATGTATCGATGTATCAAGTGATATTTAAAACTTAAGTTTAGATTAATGTACTATTCCCACACCAATTCTAGTAAACAAATCTATACGTGCGGATACCTTAAAATATGACACTTATAAAGGATGTAAACAATTAACTAGAGTTAGATTCACAATGTAAATTTAATACATGACCATCCCAAAAAAAAAAAATTGTGGCACCGTATATATAAGTTAAATTTCTTTTCCTAGTTAACAATGTGATTACTATCTTTAATCCAAGGTAATATCTTCAGCAGTTATAAGATGAATCACGTTTACGACAGTAGTATAGCATAAATGTAAATTTAAACTCATATCATGCAAAAATATGTATGTGCATGAACCTAAATCATATAATAGCAAGAATAAATCCTACTTTTGGAGTCTAAAGAATCTGATATCTCATGTTGGAATCTAATTTCAATGCTTGTGTATCGGATAATGTAGCATACACAAGCCTTGTTGTTAATTATTAACTAATTATTGTATCGTTTTATAATATCGCCCTTGCCTTCAAACTTTTTCATCCCAGTGGGGTCAGTTATCAATGTAAATAGCAATGCAGGGTGATGGCTTGACCCCAAACTTTTCTTTACATGAACTCTTAGTTATATTATATTAGACAGGATTCATAATTTAGATATTGGTTGAGCCAATATAAGTTCAGAAAGCCAGAAAAAGGGATAACATCATAAATTGATAAAAAGTAATGTTGTTTTTGTAGCAGTGACCATCCACATAACAAGCAGCCTTACCGGATTCTTTTGGATCTTTTAAGGAGTGTTTTCCTTTTCTTTTATTTGGTCCTTTTATAAAGCCAATACACAGGCTTAAAGAACCATGAGCAGGGACTTCACTTGTTGGTGGTAAAAATTTCCAAATAAAGAAGATGGCAAATATCTCGCAGAACGCGGAGCTAACTCCGTAGCTCTGCGTCTAACCAGAAGGTTAACTCCGTGTGAAGAGGTAAAACGCGAAGCTAAAACTTTAGCTCCGCGTCCAGATTATTTAACTCCGTGTGAGCAGATTCTCAGAATCCTAAATTGATTGTGATTGAGATTTGAACTTATCCAACATCCGAATTGAGTCCAATCAGAATCCTAAATTGATTGTAATTGAGATTTGAGCTTATCCAATACCCAAATTGAGTCCAATCAGAATTCAAATTCAGGAGATTTTAAATTAAGACTAAGATATTTGATTAGAATCCTTGATGAATACAAAAATTTTTTATTCATATTCCTATGGAAACCTTCATTCCTATTCCTATGGAAACTCTCATAACCAACTAAAATCTATACATTCTTTTTGAGAAAACTTTAGAGATCCATCTTCAATCTTTTTGAGATCGATCTTGAATCTTTCTGGATCAGTTTTGGAGTTCAAATTACGCGCGAGAGCCTTGAATCCATCAAGACCAGAGAGAGAAGATCTAGAGCCGGTCGTCATTTTCACCAAGAAGAAGACTTCCATATCGGATCGTCAAAAGATACTACTAGATAGAACCCATTGCCATATTAGAACCCACGTTTTATTGTAAACGAGAGCGATAAATTATAAATCATCTCATTTGTTTTTCTATTATTCATCTTGCATTGTAATTAACTTATTCAATAGAAAAAAATAAGATTTTTACGGAGAACAAACTGGCGACCACAGTGGGAGAAATCTCTTTTACTGAAAAAGATATTGTAGTGCAATCCGATGTGAACAAAATTGGATCAGTCGTGGACGTGCTCGTCGTTAAGATCGACTAGCAAAGGTATAAATAATATCTCTCCTCTGAATCGGGTGATCTGACCGAAACGCGATGCTATCGTCGCGTGATCTCTAATACACGTAAATCGGATAATAAAGAATTCTTCGTTAAATGGAATCCTTTGAGTCTGCGACCATAGAGTCGTTGTTTGGACAGAAAACCCTAAAGGGAGATACTATTCTTGCTGCCGAGGAAGGCCAAAAAACTGGTTTTACCGGAACGCAAATCCGCAATCGAAATCATCGAGGAAGACGAAGAGCTCACAAAGCCCGTGTAAAACGCGAGGCTGAAGCAGAAGCAGAATGCGAGGTTAATTCTTTACCTCGCAAACTGGCTTGCGTTAATCGCGAGTCCAGTAAAAATCGCGTTAAAAGCAAAACTAACTATAAGTAAGCGTGTGATGGAGTTTCTCCATACGAGGCTACAGATTATGGACATGAGACCGGAAAAATCGAAACTTGCGAAAAACACGAGGATAATTCTCAAACTTGCATTAATCGCAAGGATAAGTCAGTGTGTGATAGAGATCCACTATGCGAGGCCATCAAATTTGAGCAGAATACTGAGCTTAGCATAAATCGCGAAGCTAATGAAACTTGCGTTAATCGCAAAAATCGCATTAAACGCGAAGATAAAACTTACATAAATCGCAAGAATAAACCAGCATGCGAAAATTCCTCTCCACGCGAGACTAAGATACCAGAAGTTAAACTTCTGCAAAAATGCCAAGCAAGCGTAAAACGCGAGACTAGTATAAAACGCAAAGCTATTGCCCAACCTTGCATAAATGATTTAAAATGCGAAGTTACTATCCAGCCTCGCGTAAATAGTTCAAAACATGAAGCTAACTACCAGCTCCGCGTGAACTAGCCAAAATACAAAGTTAAGGTTGATAATCGAGGTGTTGAGCACCAATTCAACACCACCACTTCTAAGAAACTTCAGCTTCTAAGAAACTTCAGCAAGCTTCCGGACTCTCCCGACAACCAAGTGGGCCCCAGCTCAAGATTCTTCATCTAAAGTTTTTGATCTCAGATATTACTTGACAGGTAAAAAGAGCATGACTCAAGCTCAGCCACACTCAACATGCCACTGTGAGCAGTTCATAACAACCGTGTCTGCTGTATTGGATAATTGTTATTGTACCAAGAAAAGAGTGTCTGTATTTAATAAAATAACTGAGTCTGAACAGAATAATCCAAAAAGGAGAAAGAATAATCTGAAGTACAGAGTTAAGGAAAAAGAATTGAAGGCGGTGACTTCAAACATGGTCGCTAAAGGCAAAAAGATCGTGGAGAAAGAGTATGAATCAGATGTAGACGATGAAGAACCCATCATTTCACCCAGCTCAAATCAGGCGCTGTCACTCCTCAAAATTACAAGAAATTTGCAAAGGGTTCTTATGATAATGACAGCAACAATTCGACTATAACTTCCCCACAATCTTGTGCATCTTCCTGCCCACGAAAATCAGCGTCACACGCGGTGAATAAGTCTGATGATGTTGACCAGGGGTTGAAAGCCCAAGAGCAAATGATTCGAAACCAACAAAAGGCCATTGAAAACCTCAAATTAATACTTCTAAAAGTGGTCGAAAATACTCAAAATATAGTCGATGATAAGGCTAACACCTCTTCCTCGGGACCACCACCCAAAACGAATGAGGAACCACCCAAGATAAATGAAAAGGATAAAGAAGAAAAAGTTTATTCAGTGCATAAAGAAAACGATAAGTTTTCCTTCCATGATCCTCATAAAGAGAGGATGGAGAAACTACATAACCAACTTGAAACATTGATGCAGAAAAAAGAGTTAAAAGAATCAGAGATTTCAAGGTCATACCCACTTGAGTGGGATTTCGTCCCTTATCCAAAAAAATACAAACCCCTCAAATTGGAGTCATATGACAGAAAGGGGTCCACAAACCAGCACATATATTACTTTTTATCGCAGACGGGTCATCTAATGGGAAATGATCCTATAATGACTAAAGTATTCGTGAGTACCCTGCGAGGGCCTGCTTTTACATGATTTATGCAGTTGCCCCTAGAAACCATAAATACTTGGTACGATATCGAGAAACAGTTCCTAGCACGTTTCTTTGAGGATGATACCGAAATATCGGTTCATTCCCTCCTTGCGACAAAACAAGGAGAAGAAGCGGTCAAAAACTTTATTGAACGCTTCAAGGAAAAATTCGTGTATTGTCAACACGGTATGACCCAGAAAACCCTGGTGGAAACCTGCAAATATAATTTCAGGACCGGCGTACTGATAAAAATGGGAGCTGTAGAGTTTAAGAACTAGAAGGACCTGTTAAAACAGGGAGAGCATGCGAAATATATAATCCGCCAGATTGAGGAATCTCATGGTACGAGAAACTCTACGAATAACAGGTTATATCCACAAAATTCTAAGAATAAAAGAAAGGCTGTAATGGCATCAGACGCTGCTCCAAAGCCGACAAGTCTGGCAAAGGCAAGACCTCAAAATTTGAGAGGTGCAAGTCAGAACAGGTACAAGATAGAACTTATACATTCAAGACTGAGCAAACAGGTACTCTGTTCCATCTCCTCAATAAAAAAGGGATGTTAAAATTTTCAGAGAACCGGAAGCCAGAAGACGCTGGGAAAACCAATGATCCTAATTATTGTCTGTACCATCAGAATATCGGGCATCCGACTAAGAATTGCTATCATCTTAAGAGTCGAATCCAAACATTGATAGAACCCGGTGTCCTCCAGCTTAAAGAAGAACATAAAGTTTCTACAAATATGGCAACTTTGGTGGTATGAACAAATGAGTTCCCTACCAGAGCGACCCCTGTAGCAGTAGGGAAGCCAATATCGACACCAAGCACGGGCAGCCCACACTTGCAAGCTGGCCTCTTAGGTACGCTCCGAACCACAGTTGCAACCGAGTCATTCTCATTGGCTAATAGCCAAATTGGGCTGGGAGTGCCGAAGATATTGATGGTGATAAGTATCATGTTACTTCTACTACTTTTACTAGCCATTGGAATGGCTAATTGAGTGCTATAAATAAAAAAAAATTCCCAATGCTGTCAAAACGGCGGGAAGAGGAGATCAAGTTTCTTGCCCACCCTATCATACTGGAGGTAAAAATATGAAATCAATTACCCAATGCTGTCAAAGCGGCGGGAAGAGGAGATCAAACTCCTCGCCAACCCTATCATACTGGAGGTAAAAGTATGAAATCAACTACCCAATACTGTTAAAGGCAAAAGAAAGAGAATCAATTTCTCGACAACTCACCATGCTGAGAGAAATAGCATGACTAGCCCAACGCAAACGGTGATTAGTAAAAACATACCAAATCCGTTTATAACTGGGGATTTGCTAAAAATTCCGTAGACCTGTAATGTTAAACTATTACTTCTGACAGCAAGATTTGGATTATTACTATCCTTATTATTTCGATATGATAAACTCTGTCATGTTAAGCTCCTACCTCTGATAGTAAGGTTTACATCATTGTCATACTGAAATAAACAGCCTCTTGACGGGTGTAGTTCAAGTTACGCGTGAGAGTCTTGAACCGTCTCCATCAAAATTCTAGGCATGTGCGATTAGGCATCTCTGTCGAATTTCTTGATCTTAACCTGATCACCAAATTGAAAATCCAAAGTATTTTAAAATTTACTAAGTCATAAGCCATTTTGAAAACTTTGGAGGGGGTCTTGTTGGTGGTAAAAATTTCCAAATAAAGTAGATGGCAAATATCTCGCAGAACGCGGAGCTAACTCCGTAGCTCCGCGTCTGACCAGAAGGTTAACTCCGCATGAAGAGGTAAAATGCGAAATTAAAGCCTTAGCTCCGCGTCCAGATTATTTAACTACGCATGAGCAGATTCTCAGAATCCTAAATTGATTGCGATTGAGATTTAGGCTTATCCAATACCCGAATTGAGTCCAATCAGAATCCTAAATTGATTGTGATTGAGATTTGAGCTTATCCAATACCCGAATTGAGTCCAATCAGAATTTAAATTCAAGAGATTTTAAATCAAGACTAAGATATTTGATTAGAATTCTTGATGAATACAAAAACCTTCTATTCCTATTCTTATAGAAACCTCCATTCCTATTCCTATGGAGAACTTTCATACCCAACTAAAGTCCATAAATACCCTCTTTGCGGAGACTTTAGAGATCCATCTTCAATCTTTTTTAGATCGATCTTGAATCTTTTTGGATCAGTTTTGGAGTTCAAGTTACGCATGAGAGCCTTAAATCCATCAAGACTAGAGAGAGAAGATCTAGGACCGGTCGTCATCTTCACCAAGAAGAAGACTTCCACATCGGATCGTCAAAATGTACTACTAGATAGAACCCATCGCCACACTAGATTCTACGTTTTATTGTAAAAAAGAGCGATAAATTATAAATCCTCTCGTTTGTTTTTCTATAGTTCATCTTTCACTTTAATTAAATTATTCAATGGAAGAAAGTAAGATTTTTGCGGAGAACATCATTTAGGATGAATAAATAGAAATCACCTTAAGATATTTCTCTTATTCTTTACCTTTCTTCTAATTTATCATTTCGTTTCTGTAATCTTAAAGATAAATATAAAGCGTTTTATGAAACTCCCAAATCACATAATTGTTAGGGATACCTAACAATAGCTCCTCCATCCAAATTCAAAATTCTGATATGATTAAGGGTTAACCACATATATTAAAAACACACATGGATTAGTTAAGAAACCCTTTGATATTTGCAGGAAAATAGGAGTGACTTTGGATGATAAAGATTGAGAAAAATTTAGTGAAATGAATGTGTTTGATGAAGGGAGGGACGAGGTCGGAGGAGGATAGAGTGGAGGAAAGGTCAGAGTTAGGGTCCAACTGTCAAAGCAAAAGAAAATTTTGATGTTATTTGGTGAAATACATAGTTTTGATGAGAGATTTTAAGTGGATGAAATAGTGAAGAAAAGACGGACACTATAGGGGATGGAGGACAAAAATTGACCACTAGTGAGAGCAAGATGATCCATAAAAGACAACTTGGGAGAGTAAAATATTCTATCAAATAATGATATAAGGTAACTACAGAGGGCAATTTCAAACAAATTAAAAGAATTTGAGAGTTGTACTTCAAAATACAAAGACTTCAGGGTCTAGTATTAAAATTGACCAATTTGATGTCTGTCTCTAATATCAAGACAGAGAGAAACCTAATAAAAAACCAGCAATCATTGCATCACCATAAGCTCTAGAAGAATAGGTTCTAAATCATCCAAAAAAAAATCATAACCTAAAATCAGGTTACAGTAGCTACAATCTAGAGGTAGCTGAAGTGAGTGTAGCAGAATTATCAAGATACCCAGATAAAACAGAAGTTAGAGCTGATTTCACTCTCTTTTCTGCCTCTCCTGAAGTGCTTTTCTTCAGCTTGCTTATTCCTATTCATCCATTCGAGACGTGACAAGCAGCCTTCCCTAAATTTCTAGCTTAACAAGTTTCTGGAACTCATTCTCCTTCTCCTGCCAAAGTCATTAGTAGGTCACTCGTAACACTTCAATCGCAAGGGAAAAAACAATCATCTTTTTAAAATATCATGAATATCTCTTGCCCACCTCTTTCCGCCACATCTGAATCATCAAAGTGGACATTCTCTTCTTTTCTAAATCCTCATTTTTCTTTCGGATACTTGAGCTTATAAATAGGTTAGTGTTGTTAGTAAAAGGTAATGCATGCATCTACTCAAGAATTAACCTCAACTTTTTTTTTTATATAGTAATGACATGATTCACAAATTTATAACGTCTTACGCAATAAATTGTCCACATTGAGAGCCAAACACTCTAAAATTTTTATTTATGGTTAGTAAGATTTGAGTTATCCATTTTATCACTAATGATGTTTCCTATTTTTTTGGGACACATCCTAAGTTACAATTAACTTTGTAATATACGCTAATTGACAGGATCCAAATCAATTATTTTCTCATGCTATTCAAGTTCAACCAATTAAATAAATTTAGCATAATTAGATGATATTCTCAAACTCTAATAAAATAACTGGCATATTAAAAAAATGCAAATAAAGAAATAAAAGTGAGAAGTTTGATCATTTATAAGCATAAGCTTGATCATTTATAATCATCTTTCGCTTCACTAATAACATTTACTTTTTCATTCCCACACAAACATCATAAGATGCAATAAACCAAATAATATGAGCTGTCTGATGAGAACTGAAACAAAGATTTCCTTATACAAGTCAAGCTCAAGAGATCTACAAGCAATGCTTACATACCCTACTCCAACAACTGACAAAACAAGGGCTAATGCTTATTCTAAACCATAATTCGACCCAGATAAATTAACAACATTCAGAATGTTATCCTGCAAAGAGCAGAAAAGGCACCAACCTTCTTTCCCTCTACCAGTCACTGCACGCTCATCCCTGTACCTCAAATTCATCAGTGCATTCCCCGGTGTGGGCTTATCGACCCATATAGAGAACCTCCAGATAAGAAACTCGAGAAAAGCATCAAGCTCCGGCTCGTATTGGAATAAAAACCCTGGCTAATTCCCAAACAAAAGATAACCACAGCAAAACAACAAATTGCGTAAACAATCACATATAAATGTTGATATACCCAAAAAAAAAAAAATCAATTTTCTTAAATGAGACCCAAAAAAAAAAAAAATACCTTCATCAAGGAGAAGACCTTGACGAGCTGCTCTTTCAGCATGCCCGACATCTCGACATCCAACCTGGCCGCGTCGAATTGGTTGACTCTCGATGTCGAAATGTCTACGGGCGGCTGCAAAATTTTAATTAGAAGATAATTTTATAAATCGATCTGTAGCATTAGACGAAAACGAAAACAAAGAAAAAAAAATTAGGGCAATAAAAGAGAGGAGACCTGAGAGGAGTTGTTGAGGGAATTCCATTGAGGGAGCAATCTGTGGTGGGCGTCGATCCACGCGTCCTCTGGTGGCGGATTCATATCGGAGGAGGAGGCTGTATCTAGGGTTAGGGCTTTTCTTCCCATTGCTGGGACTTGTGAGAGAGCTCAGAGCTGAGGAGAGTTCAGTGGCTGCGAGGGGGTCTGCAAATTTGGGCGAACGGTAAGGAACCTCTGGTCATGGTGTCTGTTTGGGTTTAGTTGAGAAGAGGGATTGATGATAAAGGGCAGCTTCGTTATTCCACCTCTCGGGAGGGGAAATTCTAAATGCGCAGCACACACCATTTTCCCCTGTGTAAAGTGATGAGCAGCACAGGGGAAAATGGTGCTCCCTGAGTCAACTGTTGTGCGCATTTAGAGTTTCCCCTCAGGAGTCTCAAAGAAGGGGGCTTGGGAAATTTTAAATGAGTGACTCTTTTTCTTGGAGTTTCTAGACGGGCACATCATATTATTTTCTAGTGAGCCCACTTTAAAAGTCCATATTAGTTATTATTTTGCTATTTTTTTTTGGTCAAAACTACTCTTTCTTCACTCCTCTTTCTTCCTCCCATCTACTCCTCTTTTTCCCGCGTGAAAATAGAGGAGCAGCAGAAGCACAGGAGAGAGAGAAAAAGAGGAAAAAAATTTCATTTCAGAAAATTCAAATTCCATTCCTCTTTATTTTTAACTCCTTTTAGAAAAAAAAAAATACGGAAATTAAAGTCCACATTTAGCTTAATCGGTTCTCTCATTGTGAAACCCTAGAAAATAAGAAAAAAAATTCTTTTGTAGGTTCACAGGAAAGAAAATGGAGATGCACAACTTGACAATATGATAAGACCATAGCGAAGTATCTTGAAGGAGAGAGTGACAAGTGATATATAAAATCTTGGTTCAACTGTTTTCCTAATTATTTTTCTACTTAAAATAATATGACGGTAAGTGCACCTTGTATAATATTCATCTATACTGAAGTCAGCAAATATAACTATGTTCCTCACTCAAAATTAGAAAATATGAAACAAGAGTATGCTGTAAATATTAAATAAAAAGGTTGAGCACAAATTTAAAAGAAAGGGACACAACTTATTAGTTGATTATACTAGCATTAACACACAACGTTAGAAATTATTTAGTTCACTGCAAATCAAAATCTCAGGTATCCGGGCTAGCCAGCCCGGATGAAGCTATTGCTTCCGGGCTAGCAGCTCCGGACAGGGGTATTAGTCTGGGCTGGTTAGCCCGGATCAGGGGTCAGACAGTTCTGACCCCCTGTCCGGGCTAGCCAGTCCGGACCAGTGTATACTGTCCGGGTCTGCTAGCCCGGATCAGTTGCACTGGTTCGGGCTAGCCAGTCCGGACCAGTGCATACTGTCCGGGTCTGCTAGTCCGGATCAGTTGCACTGGTCCGGGCTGGCTAGTCCGGACAGTGTGCCTAATATCCTGACTCCTTGATCCGGTTTTACAGTCCCGGATGATCTAAAAATGATCCGGTTCTGTAAACCCGGATCATGGATACAGTCCCAGATATGCCCTGATACGGTGTGTACACCCCGGTAGATAATAAATTTGTTATCAAAACAAACAAAAAATTTGATAAACAGTACTTGTCCATGTTTCATAACTTCAAATACGGTGTGTACAATCCGGTAGATAATTAAAAAGTTATCAATATCAATACGTGTCCATATTTCATACCCTCAATTTGGTATCAAAATACACAATATCAACAAATCATTCATAGTTTCAAACACAAAAAATAACGGTAACAAAAATTCTATGTATCAACAAATCATTCATAGTTTTTAAGATTTAATTTAAAAGTGATATTCATGACTACAACTTGATATATATAATATGTTCTTTGACTACAACTTCATTTAAAATAAATAAATAAATTCTAGATTCTTCGAGACTTCCGAGCGGGTTGCTTTCTTGTAGGTTGATGGCGTGTTGAAGAGCTGGGACCATTAGTGGGGGATTGCGCAATGGGTTGTAATACTGTGTCAACATCAGTTTATGTACACCCGGTAAGAATGCTCGAGCAGCACATAATATTTTCTGATCTGAATCTGCATCTGTCACATCGCTAAACCTTTCCCTTAGCCAGTTAAGAGAGACAAATCAATCGGTCCTCTATTTATTGGCCGCACTTCCTCTTCTTCTGAGTCTGACTCATCGATATCCCTACTTTCTTGCGATACACCTCGATGAATGCGTAACGGAAGGGTCTCTGTGACAGCATCAACCTGCGATTCCAGTTCGTCACGGATTTCAGGAATGTTAGGATCGACGGCTGGACGGATCCCAATTTCTTCCTCCTATTCGACGCTGTTGGTCGAATCCGAGATGGTTGCGCCGGATCCATCTGTAAATCACCAAAGATTTTATTTACACAATGAAATTTTAAATTATCAAACATCACATATCACACTATGCTAATTATATTTGCCTATCTAAATCCATTAAATATCATAACATAAACACACAAAATCTACATTTTAATTTATTCTCGATTCAAAAATAAAAAATTAACCATCTAATCCAAGCACACAAAAAAACAACTAATATTCACAATATAAATTTTGCACTTAATTATTACAAATTCCAACTAACATTAATCGATAACAATAATATAATCTAAACTATTTTAACCAATGAAGATTTTAATTTCACCATAATAAAATATAAAGAAATTATTTTTTCCCCAATCTCTTTACCCCTCAACTAAATCTACTCTCATCAACACTCATTTCCAAATTTTTTCCTAAATCAAAAATGCAAAAAATAACACAAAAAATTAGGGTTTCATTTTTACCTTCAAATCAAGAAAACCACTAACTCCTCTCCTCCTTAGATCCGCCTTTGTGGCGGAGTGTCGGTCGTCAGTGATTGGGCCGGCCGGGACACGGGAGGCCGGAGCGAAGGAAGCAGCCGGAGGGGCGGAAAGCAATGGGTGGTCCGACGAAGTTTTGAGAGAGACGGTGGAAAAGAGATTTGGGGTTATTGGGAAAGAGAGTGGAAAGAAGATTTGGATTTAATGAAGGAGGAGAAAGTGGGAGAGAGAGAAGTTAATTTTGGGTATATACATGATGGGTTTGGGAACGGTGGGAAAGAAAGAGAGGGAGATGGTGAAGATAAGTTGGGAATATAGGTGTGCTCACTATGAAAAAATAAGATTTTTTAAAAGGAGGGGTGTGCACACTAGAAAAAATGGGCTCGCTAGGAAAAAACCTGTGCCCATCTAGAAATTCCCCTTTTTCTAAGTGAGCGAAATTTTTAAGCCCCAAGAAGTTGTTTTGGTGGGCTTACTTAGAAAAAGGGGGCTCACACTCGGGGGCTCCAAGGGAGCTTAGACGCACACACCAAATTTAGGGAGCTTAGACGCACGCATCAAATTTCCAAGGCTATATTTGGGGTGTTTATATCTGGGGTGATGCATTACAATGTGGGGAAATTCTAAATGCGCCCACATTTTACTTAGTGAGTAGTAAAGTGATTTACAAAATTGGGGAAAATAGTGCTCACTAAGTCAAATGTAGTGTGCATTTAGATTTTCCCCACAAAGTGATTGCCCTACACTTTAACAAGTTCGTATTCGTGTATGTTGTATGCTACGTGAATTACGAAGAGCATGTCAAGCATTTGAAGTTCTGTTGGTTACCGAGAAACTCTACAGTAAACTTAGAAAGTGTAAACTTTAGCTGTCAATGAGTCTTAACTCAAGTAGCATTATCCCTCTCTAATTTGCAAGAGTTACTGAGTTCGACACATGATGTGGACTCAATTTAAGTAATATTGTCAAAAAATATGTGTATGAGAGTTTGATTAACAAAAAAAAAGTGCGAATCTTAGCTAAAAAACGCTTTTTTATTTAGGTCATATCGTCTCCAAAGAGCAAATCTCAGTTAACCTCCAGAAGTTCAAATGTATTTGAAGTTAAGAGCTTTTCCGAATTTGCTGGTTACTATCGAGAATTTGTGTAAGATTTCTTGAAGATCATAAGACCATTAACCAAGTTGACGAAGAAGAACAAAAAGTTTATGTGGTCAATTGAATATGCAATGCAGCTTTGAAGAGTTAAAAAAATCAACTTATTTTTGCACCAATTTTAGCAATTCCAGATGGAATAGGTAGAATAATCATATTTAGTGATGCATCTAGAAGAAAACTAGGATGTATTTTAATGCAATATGGTTTACTTGTGAATTTTTTTATAAGTACTTGTGGATAAATACTTTTGAATGTTTTTTAAAACACTCCAAATCGGAGTGTTTTGGATTGTTCAGAATTTTTCATTCAAAAAATTTCAATCTCCTTTTCTTGTTCCAACCGCCTCTTGCATCTTTTAAATATTGAAATATATTTATTTTTTACATGTTTATAAAATTCATAAAAATCTATGAGAAATTAAATTTCTAAGTATATTCTTGAGCATCCCATGATACATGATCAGAATACTCCAAAACATATACAACTAAAACACTATAAAAAAAAAAACATTTTAAAAACACCTCAAAACACTTTTTCTGAGAATCCAAGGTTGTCAACCCTGTGTCAGTTCCATATAAACTTTGAAGCCAGAATTGCCAACGAGTTCTTATTTTCAATACATTTTGATATTTATATATCAATACATTTTATTACACGCTGTATATGTAGTTAAGCATAGCCACATATCATTAAACCGAAGTAATTTACAATTGATTTGCTCAGCACGACACTCAGAAGCTAATCTTAATGATCAAATGAGTTAACACACTCGTTGTCAGGAACTTAGCTACTCTAGGACCAACATCCTCCATGCCTATCTCGATGCACAAAGGACCCTTCACAATGTTCGCCACGAGGCATCACAGATAGTGGTGAGAATTTTATTTATAATTTAAAATTTAGAAAAGAACAGATAAAAAATTAGTCATTGAACCTACTTATTCTCATCCCTAAATTCACAAAATGCCCTAAATTCACAAAATGCGGCTTGGCAGAACTCTTGAAATCGTTACTAGATTTAATTAATATGCTGAACAAATTGGAGGAGATAGAGCTCATCCAGACATCTGCAAGGCCTGGCGCACCTCAGTCCACCTCATTTGCCGCAGTGAGATTAAATTTTGATCTTGCCTTAGCAATAGCTACAGGCTCTACAATCCTTTCATCATGATGCATGTAAACTGCATTTCTTTCGGCTAACGTGCATCCCCTAAAAGGCGAGCTCGCTCCTTCAGCTTAAAAATCGCCGCCAGCTCAATCGAAGGTACCAGAGCCAAGCCAACAAATAAACGGTTGCTCCTCTCGTCGCCAAGAAAAGAATGAACACAATTGCCAACTTGGCATTTTCCTTGAGTGAAACAAACCACGATGAAGCTGAACTGACAACATTGCAGGCATCGGTCAATAGAATTACAGAGAGAACCAGAGAAGCGCCGAGGATGAGACATATCAAGAGAAGGAATATGATCAGCAACAGAATGCAAGAGACAAGGGAGCCATACAGAAGGGAAAGAAACAGAAGGTCTAAATTTGGCACCATCGATGCAAACACAAATTTGATCGAGAAGGGGAGAGAGATTGATAGAGAGAAGTGGGCTTAGAGTGAGATGCACTCATTCTATGGAAATAGAATCCATAAAGGGCTCTTGGCATTCTTTGGGAGATCAGGGTCTTGGTTCCCTTTCCTGGGAACAAAGCAAGCTGGGAACTGATACCAAATGTATTTGTTTAAAAAAAAAATAAAAAAATAAAATAAAATAAGCTACAGAATTGGTGAAGAGGGCATCTGGTCAAATAGCTAAAAAAATTGGTATTTGCTGGTGAAATGAATAATGTCCTCTGGTAAATCCAATATGAATGAAGCTAAATGAAAGCAAGAAGTCCAATATGACTGAAGCTTAGCGAACGAAAGAAGTTCGGTAAACTAGAAAACACAATTGAAAACTGACTGCTGTTTGAAAACATGTATTGTTTGCAACTGCAAGGGAATGAACCCGTGCAGAAGTTCCCTTAGACGTCTATCTTACAGCCCCAGCATACAAGTTCAAGTAAACCTGATAGCACAAAGACGAAAAGAGGCTGAAGAGAGATCCAGATCTCCACAACATATAAAATGCTTCCCATGACAACGGACTCTATTGAGGAGCCAGGGCTATAAGTCCATATGCAAATGTAGCACTCCAAACCTAGATCAGATGCATAAAAAACAAGCTGACCAGCCACATTTTTTTAATTCAATAGCCAGTTCCCTGAACAAGGCCCTCCTATTATCATAACCATCACAATAGTAGGAAAGCCATAAAATTCATGTTGGTCATAAATCTTCAAAAAAATTTCAGACTTTAATGAACCTACAAAACTGTAATCTAGGATCAAAAGTATTCTCCAAACAAATTGGGACATCAAGACAGCATCCCATCCCCCACATCCAGAAAAACA
Source organism: Dracaena cambodiana (assembly GCA_036321105.1). Classification (NCBI taxonomy): domain Eukaryota; kingdom Viridiplantae; phylum Streptophyta; class Magnoliopsida; order Asparagales; family Asparagaceae; genus Dracaena; species Dracaena cambodiana. Next base: position 52,712,858 of record JAYEPQ010000003.1, read on the forward strand.
AATATTATAGTCTGCGGAACATTGGTCAGGCACACAAGCACAATACTCAATTCTACTGGGTTCTATACACCTAGTAATCACAACCATGGGCAACATGCGTTAAAAGTGTGTATCCACTTGCCAGAAATTTTTATCTTGCAGAACTTTAATCGGTTATACCAACTCCAGAATTTTCCAGGTCAACTTCACCCATTCCTGTATCTTCCTCCTCCTCAGAGCCTTCGTCGCCATCAACTTCCTCATTAGCAGATTTTAGTTTGGCCATATGCTCAGCCAGAAGCTTATCATCTCTTTCACTCACCTGTAAAAACTCCAGGAGGTCAAACATAAGCAAGGAAAGGAAGAAAGAGGCACCAACATAGAGTCATCCCCAGTATGAGTATTTAAGAATTAAGAAAAGTAGAAAAACAGCTCTCATAGTTTTTTTAGAAACACAAATAATATGAAACACGAAAAGTCCAAGGACTGTGCAAAAGAACAGAACATTTGACTCTCGCACCAAAGTTTGCAGAGATAGAAGTAAAAGAGAGAACAAATTGGAAATCAAACTCACCGCTCTAGGCGCTTCCTTCACTATCAGTTTCCCCTTGTGAGAATCTATACATTCAGTGCAAGCTCTGATAGCATTGTTTAGAACAGTTATCCCTTGTTCCTGCCATAAAAGAACAACATAAAAACAAATAAAATGTTGAAAGCATGGCCATGTAAGCCAATAGGCCTACAATTTATCATGTAGATGGGTTATGAAAGGCAGCATCAATTCAGGAACCACACGTAGACCAAGTGTAGATTTGGTGCAGTACATACCATCCAAAGTATTAACCACCAACAAACCTAGCACCATAGCCCACTCATTGAACCAAAATCATCTTGTTCCAAAGGTACAAGGCACCACAAGGTTTCATTAGATAGATTATCGCATGGAGTTTCAGCAGTGACTTTCAAATAACATGGTAAAGGGAAATTTGATTACTTTTCACTCCCTAGACAAACTTTAAGTGCATATCCTGACCTACTAGATGCAATTGGGACAAGTTTATTTGTTTTTCACAATAAAATAAAATAAAATAAAAATTACAGTTTCATATTTATTTCCATGTCCTGGAATTTTTATGGGATTTTTTTTTTATGTTTATCCCTCCAAAAGTCTACACTTTACATTTTTATCCATCAAAAAATACTAATTATATGAACACCATTAAGTAAATACTAGATGTGTGTCTAAACCTCTATAGTATTGTGCACGTTCATTACTGGCTAATTCTAGTTTTACTGTTAATTAAGTGTTTGTTTATCTTTAAGAAACTATCTAGTAGACAAGAGTACAAATACATCCTTACAAGTTATTTTCTATAATCCTTTAAGGTTCAATCTAATAACGGAACTCACTTAATAGTATGAATTTTTTAAAAGAATGAATAGTTTCACATTAGGATGGGGACTTCTCTCTATCTAAAGATAAAAGTTTCTTTCTCTAAAATTTAAGGCTTTATACTCACCGTTTACTATATAATAATACGATATATGATAAGTTTAAGAGAATTAAACAGTATCATAGCATATGCATTAGTAAAACTAAGAGTTAGGTTCGGCTACATTAACATTCAAATACTATCAACCAAGATCTAAGAATGAACAAGCCAAAATGGAAATTTATTCCAATAGATACAATCTACCGTTCATAAACTATCTATAAATAAAATTTCATAAGAATTGGATTTAATTTAACCACGGATCAAGTACAAACAAAACGAATGCATCAAAACTGCCATAAAATTCACTAATTCTCGAATGCTTGAACCATAGTAAATCATTCCAAATTCTAATGAAATTTTATTTATAGATAGATTATAAATGACAGATCACATCTATCAGAAGATTTTTATTTTGGGTTGCCCATTCTCAGATCTCGATTGATATTATTCATATCCAAATATTATTAATAGTAGTCCAGCCTAACTCATAAACTAGTACCTTTTTTTTACTAATGGATGAATCAGGATACTGTTGTGATTGGTATAGATATAATTTTAAAATATTTTGAAGGTTACTCCTGATTTTTGCAGGGAATCTCTTCAAGTATTATTTTTTGAGGGTTAACATTCTGATTTTGGAGAGTATACGTGGGGGAACATTTTTTGTTAATATGGTTAGGCCACTAGGGAAGATATATCATTAAATTTGAAGCTCTAAGTCAAGGAATAAATACCAACAACATCATCTCGATCTAAGCAACCACTCGCTTTAAAAATTAAGAAATAGATTTTTCATGAGTCAGATAAAAATCGTATAAAGTTATGTTTTTTGAGCATCTATATAAATATATACTAGTGACAAGAGAGTAAAATATGAACCACGTCTAAAATTCTTAACTAACACACGAGAGCATTCATTTCAAATGAAAAATTTGTAAAATATTATGTAGGAAACAAGTGAAGAAACCAAATAATAAATATTTGCAACTCAAGTAACTTCTCTAATAATATATTTATTTAAGAAAAAAAGGGTAAATTGTTTACAGCTACCCTCAGCTATTGTAGAAGTCACGGTCATGGCTGCTATAGCAGGTTTATTAGCGCATCACTCCCATCCTGAAACAAAAACAACCATGCAAGCATGCACAAACGCATTTGTGCACACATACATGCACACTCACATGCCCCTATATGCACACACAAAAGCAGGAAAACGTCAGCAGAGGAGCTGCACTCTAACAGAAACGTTAGACGAGTGGAAAAGGAAGAGAAATCACAATGTTTGCAGCACACAAAATAATGATCTCCCAATCAATCAACCACAATAACATTGCATAATGAAGTGACTTTCCAAGGAAAAAAGTTTGACACCTATCCATCATAAGAATTATAATGTTGGCCATCAAATTGTTCCAACTTCATTAACCATATCAATGTGTTCTTAGGTCCACTGGTGAATTATGTGCAACGATGTTTCCTTGAAAAAGGGTAACAACTCTATGAATCCCTTTTAAAAATAAAGAAGGTTGTTTTTTTACTCTATGGGGAGAAACCTATTTTTTTTAATTTTATGAAGACAGACAAAGGCCCATATTTTCATAAAAGTTAGCAAATTTCGCACTTAATTTGACATCTACTCCTCTGAACCCATAGGGTTTAAAAGACCTTATATTTCAGGATATTATTCTCAGTCTTCCGACAGTCGATGAACGCCCTCCATGCCTTATCGAGTGGTAAAAAGGGTTTGCTGACATATATAATCTTTGGAACATTACCTAATACATTATTTGGGCTCCTGCTTGCCCCCTGACCTATTTTCCAAGGTAATCGGCCTAATTAAATATGACAAGTTGACAACCAACTTTCCTACTCATGGTCGTTTTTTTATTATCTTCCTGCTCATGGTTATTGTAACGCTCTGCGACAAAATCATTAATACAAATGTCTCAATCTATGTTATCTTCCTAATTCCAACAGTACATCTTGCACAGAAGGTTTCTTTGGCTAGCATGCCACCTTATCTCCTTGCCTCGACCTCCAAACTAAGTGCCCTACCTTAGGTGTTAATCAATTGTAAGCCTCCAACGTTTCTGAGAGCACGTCACTTAATATATTTCCCTTGCAACATCAACCTCCCAACACTCAATTTTCTTGCATACCAATTTCTATTCATTCCTTGACATCTCCTTCTTTTGTAATGAACTCCCTTGCTTTGTCAATTCTCCAACCATCAAGGCAGTTCACAGAGTAAAAATATTGGAATTCCAAATAGACTATATAGTCAACATGTTAATTGCACATCCCAAACTAACATTTGTTTCCCTGTCTTTAAACCTCCCTTATACTTTATAACTAGAGGCAACGATATCAATGTCATTACATTATGGAACAAAAGTTTTTCCGTCTACAAGCTAAAAACTTTATATCTAACAGGCTTGCAGTTGTCAGTTGAATTATACAGCTGTTCACTTTCAAGCCCAAAGAAATCTAAAAGCATAACTACAATGGTTTGCCCACAAGGGCCACAACTTTGTTCCATGCCGAGAAAAAAAAAAAATACTATTGCTCAAACGTTCCAAACTTAGTAGATTAGTAGGTTGTCATGATCCTTGCTTCCCAAACATTTAATCAAACATTCCACCTTAATTCATCATTTTACATGTACAACCAAAATAAATAAAAATAATGGCGGCATGTTACGTATCCTTAAGACTTCAAATCACTTCCCAAATGTAGCTACTGCACATCATTTAAATTGTTATTGTCATCCTTCATATATCAGAAATTAAGCAATATTCCAACATCCAACAGACCTTACATTTCAGGATATATTTCGACGGTCAAGGATTCACCCTCCTACATTTAACAACAAAAAGGTTTTTCTGACAAGTACCACCTTTAGACCATTATCAGTATATTTATCTTGACTCCTGCTTGCCTCTGAACCTTCTATTGTTCAAGGTAGTTGACCCACTTAAATCTGACAATCAACTTCTTTGCTACTCATGGCCATTGAAGCACCCTGATTTTGTCTATATCAAACAAACAAGACCATTTATACACTGTAATGTGACAATTGTAAAATGTATTAGAAGTTACTCAACCATATCTCACCCTCTCAGATCACAAATAGTGTTGATTCTTTGTTTCAGGCCATCTAACCTGCTTGCCTCAACCTCCAAATATGTGTCCTATCTTAGGTGTCAATCAACTGTGCATGTTCCAATATTTCTGTGAGAATTTCACTTTACTTATTCCTATGATATGCAGTGAAATATTCCCAGCAAAAAGATTGCCTTATCCAGCTGCATAAGAGATGCCACCCATTCTGACACCTATAATTGTTAAAACTAATTAACTACTATTTACATAAAAAACAGAACTCGTATGTGTCATCCTTTATGGTTCATTTTGTTATTCTAACCTCTCTTTAACGTGAATAACAATGCAATAGTCAATACATATAGCTTGTATATTTTGTATGGGTTAAATAAACAAAAAGCACATATATAGTTGTCATCGTGGCTAGATATTGGAGGGTTGTTAGAGAGTTGTCTTGCCTAATACCACATCAGTGTCCGGTACAGCACTGACACTCCTGTAGTCGTCCACATATCATAGACTTATTCCATTGCATCAATTACATCAATCCCCTACACATTTTTCTTACATACCAATTTTCTATTCTATATTTTTTTTTTTCTTGTCGCCATGTCCTTAGACTTGAAATCACTTCTCCCAAAAGTGGCTACTGCATATCATGTGAATCTATTATTGACTCAGGCTGAAGGAAGAGGAATCTCCACCTTGTGTAATGGACCCTCTTTCTCTTGTCAATTCTCCAACCATCCAGGCAGTTCACATAGAAGAAAGAGACTAGAAGTCCAAAGACTATAAAATATAGATGATAAGTATTCCTTTGAAACCAAACCTTTCCTTCCTCACTCTAACCTTCTGTCCATTTTATAATTTGAGGAAACCAAACATCACATTAGACTACCAAACTAGAGTTCTTCTATCTGCAAGCTAAATTACTTCTATCTAGCTGTTGAAATTATGATGATTAGACTCTACCACCAGTTCAGTTTCGAGCCACCAGTTCAGTTTCGAGCCCAAGCAAATCTAAATAAAGTATACATCCACGTAATTATGATGGTTTAACCATAATCATGTTCCAAGAAAAGAAAATCCCTGCTTCAAATCCGACATCTTTTTGGTTAGATATCATATTGGATTAATATCAAGGGGATTTGTATGTATGTAGTAGCCACGTTTGGATTAGTGATTTTAAGTCTAAGGACTCGACGTGTCACCGTTCATTATTTTTAAGTTGGTTGCAGATAGGATGACGGAAAAACACTCGAGGGATTGTTTGATTAGATATTCAGGAAGAAGGATCAACCATCATTAAGATCATCCATTTGAGTTCATTTCTCCTGCCCTTGAATGTGATCTTGAGGGATCTGGTCAATTTTTTTCTAGCTAAAAAGAAAATCCTGCGCATCACTTGCAAGCTCCTTACATTTAACTCCTTCAGCAGCATAATACAAATTCCCCTTTTATGAAGAATATAGAATCTTCAGCTTATAATTGGAATGGTTACTAATTTCAATATCCTCTTAACCAACTATAAAGTTTGATATTATTTTATCATAAAAGACTTCTTCAACCATGTCATTCTCGAAAATAAGAGATACTTGTACCACATTACCCAGAATATCATACTAAACATGACTGCAACTTTAAGTCACAACCATCTACAAACATCCTATCACACCTCTAGAAGTCTCCTTTCTTCTAATTCATGCTCCTTTCTTTATTTGTTCAATTCAACCTCTGTTGCAAAATAAAATTAAAAGAACATATTATGTGACTAAGTTACTAAGACACAAGTTCATGGGGAGTTTGCCTCGTCCCAACAATAAAAGATGAAGCACTCAAATAATCAAAACCTTACAAATTACAATAGGAAATCTCACATAAAATAACAACATCAAGTAAAAATTAATGGAAAAAGGAAAAAAGAAAAAGATCACATTATTTTTTTTATTTTTTTTAGACTTGTTTCCACAAAAAACTTTCCTTTCTTAAACTTTATCAAGGAGTTATCTGGGGAAAAACAACAGGTATAATCCATCAGAGGATCTAAATGTCCATTCCAACCCAATGTTTATAGCTTTAAAGAACAAATATGCTCGACCTTTAAACCATCTCTATACACTTGTCTTTTCATGAGAGATTTAACAATGATCTTTTACTTCATTTAAAAAATCGTATGAATGCTAGTAGCACAAATAATTTAGATTCTACCTCTCTGTATTCTCAGCAAGCACTTTACACCTTCAAAGTAAAATTCTCACTTTCATTTAATCAAAACCTGCTCCCAAATAAAATACCTGTACTTATTTAGTTATTTTTTGCCATTATACATCTCACAGTTGCATAAGAAGCTATATCAGTTCATCCTCCAAACCATTGTTTGATTGCTCAAAGAACCATAACTTTCAACACAACTTCTGTGACATCATATAAATATCCCAATCTCCACCAAGAATCCACATTTCAGCAGCAGTAAAAATAATCAGATATAATAGAAGGACAAAGCTTAGTCGAAAACATGACAAACTTTAGTTTTGTTTATAATTATGTGTTTATTTGAGAAAAAAGTCCATTAAATAAATGAGAAGGCCATAAGATATCAATTTCAACTGCCACAAAGATCCCAAATCCCAAATTTTCAAGCAAAAATTAGCAACAACATTCAGGCCTTACACTAAAGTGATAGAAAAATACTACATATTTCTTTTCTTTAACCTGTCAAATGCTTAAATACTGCCACAAAGATCCCAAATCCCAAATTTTCAAGCAAAAATTAGCAACAACATTCAGGCCTTACACTAAAGTGATAGAAAAATACTACATATTTCTTTTCTTTAACCTGTCAAATGCTTAAATACTTGGACAATCTGAAGACACTTAAAATACTCTAATGATATATCAAGCTAGTCATACTTCTTGATTAGCTGGTGGAGAAACAGTTAACTCTAAATGAAAAACACTATACTTCAAAATGATGAAAAATGAAGACATCCTCTGGTTGAAAGCAATGAAAGCAATGTTCTCCTTAATGTAAACTACCCATTCAATAAAACTTGCAGAAAGAAATGGAGGAGACAAAGCAGTGCCACATACAGCTGCATCGAGGGGCTGAACAAACGATACATAAATGTGGTGCTACAGTGACCATATTCTCTTTTTTCCCTTCCTACAGCTGTACACTTAACTTATCATGCAACAATCCCCACTAAATCCTCCATCAAGAAATTAGACATCACATTCGTTCCTTCCAATCCTTTCTCAAAACCAGTCAATTATAATGGTCCATATGGAGTAATCAATTCTCTTCTTCAACACCATCATCACTTTATCCACCATACCCGCATGTTCCTCTAGCTCTCTCTCACAGCCTCCTAGGCATTCTCTCACCTTAAATATCTCCTTTAATATTGCCAAGATAAATATTGCCAAGATATCCTATCTACCATTGACTTAAATCTTTAGGCATACAATTTCCCAAGTCCTAGCAATCTCTTCATGCATTCCTTGGACACCCTTTGTTTATTATCAATTAAAGCAAATTTCTCCAAGCAGATAGCAATCCTCTTGTTTCCCAAGCAAAAGACCTCCCATTCTTGCTTTCCCAATCTAACTTACATTTTACATAACAGTTTCGAGACTTTGTTGGCGTTTGCTCATTTCTTGTAATGCACATTACGTTGATTAAGCAAAAGACCTCACATTCTTGCTTTTACAATCTAACTTGCATTTTAGAACAGTTACGAGACTTTGTTGGCATTTGCTCATTTTTTGTAATTCATATTATGTTGATTAAGCAAAAGACCTCACTTTCTTGCTTTTACAATCCAACTTATGTTTCAGAACAGTTACAGTACTTTGTTGGCATTTGTGCCTTTATTGTAATTCATATTATGTTAATTAACTATCTGGTCTTTTTTTTCTCTACTGATACCAACTGTGCCTACTGGCGAACACTATAATACTTGTTCAATTGAAGCACAGAGGAAAGATGTTAAGCCTCCAATAACATGTTGGTTCTACAAATTAAAATCTTTTTTACCAAGCTACCCAAGCTGAAGACATGTTAAAACAAACTTGAGCTAAAAATAGAATCTTTCTATACCAAACCTTATCAAGAGTCTGTGTCGTGAGCACATAAAGAGGAGGTGCAACCAGTTTGATCTTCACGGGGCAGTCATCATTCCCTGCCGCCTCAGCTTTCTTCATAGCCTCCTGTAAAAATCGAAACCGAAACCAAAACCAAAACCAAATCAATCTCAACAACACACACAATCTCAAAACTAAAAATCCACCCATCCATCCAAAACCTCCCAACAACCTTAATATGCACCACCCCATCAAACTGAAAGCATTTCATCTCCACATCCGCCCGGATCTTGAGCGGCTGCGGTGTCATCCTCCTCCTGATGTTCTTCACCAGCGCGTCCTTCACCTCCGGCGTCACTGCTGGCACCGTCTTGGTCACCTCCTGCCCATCCTGCCCCACCTCCTTCACCTCCCTGGTGAGCACATCCAGCACCGAATCCGGGTCCGTCACGATCACCTTAAACGCCTCGAACGCGTGCCCATATTTCCGGTACAGCGGCCATCCCACATGAATATAAAGATCCTCGAGATCCAAACTCATGGTCTCGGCCACATGACGCATGATGGAGTGTACGAGCTTGGACTTGTTGTACCTCTCCTCGCAGGCCTGGATGTCCTCCTCGGACACGCGGCGCTTGGAGAGGTCGATGTAGCCCTTCTCGCGGTCGACGCGGAGGACCATGACGGGTTCCTGGCGGCCGACCCTGATGAGGGAGCTCACGGAGCGGATGCGGCGGCGGGAGAGCTCGGAGAAGAGGATCATCCCCTCGATGTTGTTGTACTCAAGGAGGGACACGTAGGCGCCCATGTCGGCGATGTTCTTCACCTGGATCATCACCGCCATGTCCACCTCCGGGTACTTGGCCTCATACATGCGGCACTCGAGGTTGGGGGTGTTGGTCGAGGACATTGTGGATTGATTTGGGTTTCTAGGGTTTTGAGGGATTTGGAGGATTTCTAAGGTTAGGGTTAATGGCGGATTTTCTTTTTTTGGGTTTTGTTGGGGGTTGAGACGGCGGAGGGGTTTTGAGATGGAGATTTAGGAGATGAGGACCGAGGAAGGAAAGAAAGACGGAAGAGGGGGGGGGGGAGGGTGTGGGGGATAAATTGGAGAGGGGAAGTGATAAGTAGAAACTGAAAAATAAAACTATAAAAAAAAAAAAATTGCATTTAAAATAAAATTCACCAAAAGCATGTTTCGAACTTCTTCAGGCAAAGCAGCCTTCCCTTAATCGCTCAATTCATTTCTCTTGCCTTTGAGTTCTGAACATGCAGGTTTTTTCATTCTTCTCTATTTTCAAGGACAATATAAATGGTGTGAATAAGACAGTATTTTTCCACTAAGTTATCCTCTATTTGTTGTTTTCAATTTCCAGAGCTTAATTCTAATTTCCTTGCACCTCTATAGCGGAGTTGTCTACGGAAGCTCATAGATAATGTTTGTGGAAAATCCAAACACTTAATTGTGATCTCCATTATATAATCATACATTTTAGGTATATTTTACTCAACAATAGAACAAATAAAATCTCTTGATCGATAATAAAAAAACGTCTAAATCGTCTGATCTTTTGTATGCCATCTATTTAAAATATGAAAATTACAATCGACGATTCAGATCGTTCACGTATACTTTTTATATTGAGATTTAGAGCACTTCCATATACGACTCTCCTATAGCATCGTTTTAGGGGTGTGTGTATGGTTAGTGTAGGTGAAGTGTCAGTTCAGGAAAACTTACGTTAGCCAGCGACAAAAGTATAATAATTTAATGATTTTACTTTATATTTTTTCTGGAATTAGGACTTATACATCCTTAACTTTTTTAAAATAAAATTTTATTAATTTTGAAGTTCATTTATCTTTTTTATTAAATAAAAATAAAATGTTCTATTCATCGAACACTGTTAATTTTACGTCAATTTGATGAATGACCAAATAAGAACTAATACTCAAGAAATTAGATATGAATGAATCCTAGAGAGTCGAGAGTATAAAATAAAAAAAATAAAAAAAAATATTGAAGATAGTAGAAATGAACCGCAGCTCATGCAATTTGCGTAAATTGTGAGCTCATTTCCACTACTCTCTCTCTCTATATATATATATATATATGAGAAAAATAGAAAAGAGCTGACAATTCACACAAATTACTTGAGTTGCAGTTCATTTCAACTATCTCTAATAATTTTTTTTAAAAAAATTCTTTTGAATTATGATCTCAATCCCCTAGAGTTCGCTTATACCCAATTTATGGGATTTTAACTTTGGTTTGATCCTCCATCAAGTTAACACAAAATTAATAATTTTTAATAAATAGAATATTTTGTATGCACTTGATGAAAAAATAAATGAATTCCAAAATTTATAAAATTTAATCCGAAATAAATTAAGGAGGTAGAGATAATAATTATTTTAAAAAAAAATTGAATCATTATAGTTTTGCCCTAACTCACGTAACTTTTCCTGGACTTGCTGGACTTGCGGCTCCCCTACATTAATCTCATGTATGCCGGATCAAAATATTCAACTAACTGATAACCTGCAATCAGAACTAAAACAAATATATGAATTCCCCTCAATTCTCAACCCACAACCGGTACTAGTACTCCAAACAAAACTCTAGAAATCTGTGTGTGGGCTAAAACAAAGGTAATAATGCTTCAACAAATACAAATAACATCAACACAACTGAGAAAGAAGAAGATCATTTTACTGGAAAAAATTGTGCACGCATCCATATGTGAATTTGCACAATTGGAGCATCCACCCGAAAACTCAATACTGTACACGAATATTGTTGCTTGCCATGACTAAGGGGGTAAAGGTAAATAACTCTAGAAAGACAAAAGATTAAAAAAAAAAAAGGTAACTCTCTGAGAACACCGAGGAAGAAGAAGGGTGCAGCTCAAAACTAGTACACAGTTAACCCGAAGGCCGCAGCCTGGATAGTTTCCTTGTGATGCCAGCAGAAGGGACGGTCCCTGCCACATGAAATTTTGAAGGTTCAGCCAAAAGAAACTCCGAGTTAATTGTATGAACAAACTCAGAAGGGCAGAACAAGATCTTCTTATTGTGAAGACCCAGCGTTATGGCAGAACATACACTTGGGTAGGTAGGATCGTTGGCATGATGAGTCAATTGTCAAGTCAGAGGAGCGACAACTTCCAAGTTCTTTTGGATCGACCAGCCGTTGGGATAGAGAAGCTCTGGAGCTTCCAAATGGAGATGCCAAACCATGACTTTAGAGCAATCGCTTGGAAAGCCTTCCATTTGACTCTCATCCTCAACCAGTTGCTCGATGAATGTGGTCTCCTGCAGGCAAACACCTACGTTAGCATCTGTAGACAAATATAATCGCCCATCCTTGCCAAATAGTTGTTCCAAAAAACAACTCAACTAGATATATCTTATAGTATCCAGCTACTGGCACATGCAAGATAAATTCTCATATATCACCTTGTACATAATCTTGGATGAAGAAGATTGATAATATCTCGACTTAAGAAGAAAGAGGACTTTACTTGGAAACCTTCTTTGGACTTGTCATTTTGTCTGATCGGCTCAAGAGTTGGGCGGTGCCATCTTTTAGCATCCCAAAGTATGGTACTATTGAATGCAAAACCTGACATATCAACATGGAATCTTCGAGATAACCTGCTCCTTTGATTTGTGTGCCACCCAATAATTTGACTGCCGTTGCAAACAGGACCTTCCAATAACACTTTGTTTTTGCTTGCGCTGAGCACTGCAACTGGCCATGCGCCGAAACGCCTGCATCTCCAAATAGAAATATGACGCCATGAGAACAAATCTATAGATGAAATGCTAAAGGGAACAATATGATTCTAAGAATGAATCAGAGAGCCACCATAACAACTCTAGCGGATACCATAGAAAACACATGAATATCCCCAATAACTAGTATCAACGTCAAATTGCTCGGAGAGCACAAGCAGATGACACTTATTACACTCTCTCATGAGGCTAATGTCAAATCTCTACTTATACTCTCACTAATGACAAATAATTATGATATCAATAACAAGCCTAATAGCAGCCTTACAAAATTTTTCCTTCAACCTTAATAGAACGTTACGATAGCATAAGAGTGATAAAACTCTCACTACGCTCCTCCATTCCAAACAACCAGCTTAGATATTGTAATTAACATCGCTATCGATCTCTCCTTCGTTTTAAATAGTAGAACCCAAATATCTAAACTGATTATCCATTTATCTCGCTGGTCCAGTATTACAACAATATAGTTTCAGATCCTTCATTTACTAAATTTACGCTCTGTATACTCTGCTTTGGACATACTCAATCTATCATTGAGATTCTAATGTTTATTTCTACAACTCAAACTTGAGATTTATTCTTGCTCTAATCTCATCGACTAAGACAATACTATCAGCACCATCATCATGAATAGCTTTAGTAAGCCAATTCATCATTATGGCAAATAAGAGTGAGTTCAATGCAGATCCTTAATGCAATCCAATTGTGATCGAAAAATCACTTGTCAGACTGTCACAAGTTCCGACATTTGTCACTACCTTATCTTACATGGTCTTAATTATACCAATATACTTAATGGGTACTCCCTTCTTCATCAATGTCCACCACAACACGTCTCTCGGTACCTTATCATATATTTTTTTCAAAATTAATAAAGACCATATGCAAATCTCTACTTCTCTCTCGAAATCATTCTATAAGTTGACGAAGCATATGAATAGCTTATGTCGTCGATCGTCTCGGCATGAACCCACACTAATTCTCTGATATTCTAGCTGTCTGTTTTACCTTATGTTCAATTATCCTTTCCTAAAACTTTACAATGAAACATGAGTATTATTCCACAACTCCTCGGAATATCACCCTCATCCCGACAACTATCATATCCTAACAACTCTGACTTAACCTATGATAAACAAATATGACGTCAATAATCATCTGGTTATATACACCCGCAAGATGAACCACGAACAAAATATAATTTCGAGGTATGGCTAATTGTTGCATGTTACCTAAACAAGATATAAACAAATATGATGTCAATAATCATCTGGTTATACGTAAGTTACCTGAGTTGTGATCCATTTCCACTATTTCTAATGATAATTTTTAAAAATATTCTTTTGGACTATGATCTCGACCCCTTAGGATTCACTCATATCCAATTTCTTGCCTTTTAATTTTAATTTGGTGTTCTATCAAGTAGACCCAAAAAATAATTTTCGGTGAATATAATATTTGTATCTATTTGATGAAGGGGCAAACAAACTTCAAACCTATGGAATTTGAGTCTAAAAAAGCTAAGATATAGATCATGATCCTAAAAAGAGTGTGGAAAAAAAAATAATTGAATCATTCCTTTTTGCCGCTAACTCACGTAGCTTACTTAAGTTGGCAGCTCACATACAGTAATCCCATATGTTACACTACCTTTTTGACAAGAATTAAATATTTTATGGTTTAGTTTTACTATGTTTAACTTCTTTCATATATGAATAATAACCCAATATATATATATATATATATATATATATATATATATATATATATATATATATATATATATATATATATATATATATATATATATATTGAGTTAGATATAAATTCATTTTTTAAAAAGCACATATATAACCATATCTTCATGTCTAGTATTAGATGGTTGCATGTTCAACACCCCATATCTATGTCCACATACCATAGTCTGCAATATCAAACCTATATATAGCATGTATTGGGTACCTCAAAATCGGATATGATATATGCAACACATATCGGTATCGGCTAATATTTAAAACCTTGCTTTACAGAGAAATTGTGTACTGAACTAGACATGGTAATCAAGCTGTTTTTTGTATGAGCCAAATATAGGTCTATTTCTATACAGTTTCCTGAGAGCCAAATATGGGTCTATTTCTACACAATTTCCTAGGCTGGTTAGGTCACAAAGCGACTTTCAGCATTACTTAATTTTGGATAGACGTAGGATCCCAAGCTTGAAAAATGGAACTATTATCATTCATCAAGAACTAAAAACAGTGACATCGAATCCCTGAAATCTTTTTCTTCTCATCATTAAGGTAGTATTAGTAGGATTTAATGAAAGAAGAAGGTGATAGAAACCATGGCCATAAGAAAAAGTATGACAAACCCATCAAATTCTCATTCCATAACTGACAAATACTTCTAATCCTGTACTATGGCATATATATTGCCCTTACGTCAGTAACAATTCTCACTGCGTTGTGTACTGCTTCACTTAAACAAGCAAGCTGCAAGTGACTGGGAATAGAATTCTACATTGAACATAATCCTTCAAGATTTAGAAGCTTTGCTACCCAGCTACTGCGAATCTTAAAGTACACAATGGTCAAGTTCTTATTGTTGAAATCAGACTCAAAGGTCTAAAAACAAGGGAATCTCAGAAATTTTTAGGATTATTTAGTATAGATGACTAAACTAAAAATCTGCATCTGCAAGAAAAGTGTGGATCACAGTAGAGAATTTGTTGTTGTAAACAGCATATACGTCTTACTTCTTAATAGAGGGTAGATTGGGAAAGAAAAGAGGAGAAATTTTGAAGCGATAAGAGGAAGAATCTATCAAAGAATCCAAGCAGGATATATGGGAGGGTGATGGAGATCAAATTTGATTAGGATTTGATTTGATTTGATTTGATTAGGATTTGGATTGTGCTAGATATTTAATTTGATTAAGAGTTTGGATTTTATTAGAATTCTGTTTGTTAGAGTTTCCCTATATATATGGGTTTGTATGGAGAATTAAAAAGATGAATAATATTTTGAGAAATTTTCTTGAGAAATCTCTGGCGTGGAATTCGCTGAATCAAAATCTTTTCTCGTGGATTCGTGGAGAGTGGGCGTGGGCCTGGGTGGATTCCCAAATCCCAAAAGTTTTCCCCAATATATTATTTCTTCCCCAATTCCTCTAGAAAAACCCTAGTTTTCAAAACCCTAACCCTAATTTCACCTCCGTCCTGCGTCAAATTGGTATCAGAGCCTAGATTTTCTTTTCCATCACCATCTTCTTCTTCCACATCTCCATCCTCTTTATTTCAGTTTTTTTTTTTATTTTGAAAAAAAACTGATCTGAAAAAAAAAAAGTTCAGAAAAAAAAGAGAAAAGAGGAGAGAAAAAAAGAAAAGAGAAAAAAAAAATCAGAGAGAAAAAATTCAGAAAAAAAAAAGAAAGAGAGAGAAAGAAAAAGAAAGAAGAATTAAGTTGGGTTCAATCCACATCACAGTGCAGACCCGTTAAGACAGTGCAGACCCGTTAAGGGTTTTCTTTCAATTCGGAGTCCGTTTCAACTCCGATTCAAGCAGTTTTCGATCCATCGTGATTTTTGGATATTTTCTAAACTTTTTTGAGATAAAATTTTGAGTTGATTATATATGGGTTTCATGTTCTATGGTCGTTACATCAACACAAATGCTAAAAAATTGCAAATTGAGCGAGATATGTATGCTACTATACCCATTTTTTTCGGTTTCGATGGTCGACAAAATTATCAAAATTGGGAGAATCATATCCAAGATTTATTTCTAGCTTCTGATCTAACTTCAGCACAGAAATGCCTTCACGCCCGACAAAAATTAGGTGGAGAAGTTTATACTTGGAGTAAAGAGTATAAATTATGTTTGGATTGGAATATCTTGCGACGTCTACTTCGTCATCGGTATACTCAACACCACCTTCCCAATTTATCATCTCATCGGTTTCAATCATCTGAGCCTAAAACAATGACTAGTGATGAAAAACTTCAATGTATGATCGATGAGCTTAAGAAGTGTAGCCGAATACTTGACAGTGTTAAAAACACACTTAAATGCAGGGATGAAAGAAGTCAAACGGTTAGTAATGATAGCATCGCTAACAAGATTGAAGCAGATATTCCTATGTTTGGTGAATGTATTTTGCAGCCTACACCGGATACAGAAGTTTATGATGAGTCATTACTAGTACCAGATGGAACTTTTTTTTCATCCACAGAAATTGAAGACTCAATGGTTCAGATTTCTGAAGATTCTTCAATAGAACCATCTGCGAAATTTCAGCCGCCTGTGAATACTTCTGATGATCATACTTACAAGGAAAAACCAACGGAAATATCTTCTTCTCTCCTAGTTGCAGATGTACAGGGAGTACAAGAAGTTTCAATCCAAAGTGAGACTTCACATAGAAAAGAAGTTATTGTTGATAATGAGGTAAAAACATCAGTTTCTCTTGAGAGATTCATTACAGGAATTATGAAGAAATTACCGACTCAACATACAGATTCATATGAAGTTTCGAAGAGGTTTGCTTCTACTATTCATGGCCAAAATAATTTGTGGGATTTACAGTCATTTGAAACTGGTTCACGAAAGAAGCCAGTTCCACCTCCACCGCTTTGGTACAGATATGATGGTGATGTACTAGATACGGTTCCTCGACCACCACCATGGCCCAATTGGAATACTTCGTGGATGTCAATCAGTTCAACCCGGACGTGTTTATCATTCTTTATCTCCGCATTCATCGGAGATGAATGCTTTGAAACTAGGGAGAATTGATGGAGATCAAATTTGATTAGGATTTGATTTGATTTGATTTGATTAGGATTTGGATTGTGCTAGATATTTAATTTGATTAAGAGTTTGGATTTTATTAGAATTCTGTTTGTTAGCATTTCCCTATATATATGGGTTTGTATGGAGAATTAAAAAGATGAATAATATTTTGAGAAATTTTCTTGAGAAATCTCTGGCGTGGAATTCGCTGAATCAAAATCTTTTCTCGTGGATTCGTGGAGAGTGGGCGTGGGCCTGGGTGGATTCCTAAATCCCAAAAGTTTTCCCCAATATATTATTTCTTCCCCAATTCCTCTAGAAAAACCCTAATTTTCAAAACCCTAACCCTAATTTCGCCTCTGTCCTGCGTCAGAGGGGCTTACTATAGTCCCAAAGAGTCATTAACATTCTCGGAATTCTCCTAGATGGAGGGTAAAGGACTAGAAAATTAGCAGAAGATAAAAGATTACTTCAGCTAGCCCTCAAATTTTCCTTCATTCAGTAATATTTACCACTGATCGAACCACCCTTCTCCACAAACACTTGACATGAAACAATTAACAGACAAAGAAGAACAAAAGAAATCTCTGACCTAACATCTGAAATGCACAAACTCAGATAAGAATAAAAGAAAAAAATTCAAATTGCATAAACCCGTTTCAAAAGGATCAGAAGATGCAACAAATACTAATTCATCGTTTTCTGGGGATTCTCCAAGACAGCTCACTCAGCCTATGTTGTAATGCATCTGTTCCACTTATTAAGTGATAGAAAATAATGTTTAGAATTAGAAGATTTATTCAAGAAATTGTTGCAAAATAAAATGAGTTGTCACACCATACTCCATTATGTAGAATATCTTGAAAAAGTGTACTCTCAAGCAGAAGCATCATATCCAATACTCCAAAATGAAGCACAAAGGCCATATCCTTTATACATGTACCATAAAAGCAGACAGAAGTTCTTTTAACCCGAAGGTCAGCCAAACAATATGAAGCTGCTGCTGTTGGTTCCAGCCCCACTTGTTCCAGCTGCCAGAAATGCAGAGGCAGTGAAAAGTGAAAAATTAATGAGTGGTCAAAAGATTAGATATCTCATGGGCAATATATATTGTCTAAGTGCTACACGGAACAAAGTGCCTCATAGAAGTGGGGGAAATCTCTTGAATCCGTGGAAGTCACCTCTAGAAATCCATGAGGGTCACCTCTAAAATCTCACACTGCTTGGTAAAGTGTTAATATATTACTGTGTCCCTCTGATAAAGACGTTGGATCCTAAATGGGGGGTGAATGTTAAACCCTAGCTCAAAAGTCCAATATCAGATGTGAGACAAAAACTAAAGTAGTTTAAAATGATTCCAATAAAGTCATTAAGTAATCGTAGCTAGTTTTTCAGGGGAGGAATTCGTAACTAATTATAAATTATTTTAACTCTTGTTATCCTGCCGAAAATTTTAGCATATTCAAACTGAATATGTTACTAGTACTTGAACGAATATGGTGCTGGTACTTATGTATTCGTATATCATATATCGAGTGGTGTCTGGTACTTTTACGTACCCGTATATCATATATTAGATGCGGGGCGTGACAGCTACATTACATATAATCGTTAAAAATGATTATGAATGTACAAGATAATAAAATAGATTGCATGCACAACAATCAAATTGTGGATAAATTCGTCCTGAGGTGCACACGCTATCAAAATTATTCATAGTAAACATAAATTTCAGGAATCCAAGGCAAAGTATTGTACTTTTAGTTGCAGGTCCAATAAAAATACAAATTAACCAACCAAAATAGACAGAATACATAAACACAGCAAGCCATAGTAACTGAGATCAACAAGAATAACATATATAACTATTAGATGAGAAGTAAAGAAGAAGGGTAAGTACCTGATCTGCCGCATTTGGTCAAAGAGGTCAACTGAATACATCCTATCATCATCCGCAAAATGTACTATGCCATCAAGCTGGTGCTTCTCAATGTGAGAAAGGGCAACATTTCTTTGGTAAACCTCTCTATTCCTAATGCTCGTGACATTCTCTTTGCAAACAAGATGTCTGTACATGGCCCCAGTTTCCCTCAAGATCTTTGCTGTTTCGGTTGACTGTGAGGACATCTCGACAACTATCCAAAGAAGAGGAGGTGGGACGACCTTTAGAGTTTGAGCCAACCGATTTAGATAATATGCTTGAAAGGGCCTCTCATATGTTGCAGTCACGATTATCAACAACTTCTGAGGGACTAACTCCACATCCTGAAAGGGGGAATTGATATATGAGGTTGGTATCTCAAATGAAGCACCAAGAGCCACATTTTTCACCTCCAATTTCTCTACCACTTCCAAGCTACGATTCTCAACATGCAGTGCTTTGTCAATGTATAGAATCTCTTTTTCGACTGGAGCAGACTTTCCCCCAGCATTATCAACCACAGCACCCTCATCAAAGGAAAATGCTTGTTGTCTGGATGGCAAATTCTTGGAGACATCTATCGAGAGAAAAGGTGTGAAGCTTAAAAAAATTCCTACCATAAAACAGACAAGGTAATGAAAGACGGAACGTTTTATGTGTAGCCCTTTCAGCTTGGACCTCTCTAGGGGCCGACTCGATCTAGGCAACAGGGCACCAGGTAAATCCAACGAGTTTGACAATGAATTCAGCAGCCTCCCAAGAGCGAAGTAAGTCCGGTTATGAGGCAATTTAGGCGGAGACGACATCTCAAAGGTTGCATCTCCATTTTGTACAGCTCCATCCCGCTGCATCGCTGACATACTTCTTCTAAATGATGCCATCTTCTTCTATGTAACATTAAATGAAACTCTTCGGATATTAATTGGCCGTCCTTGAAAACAAGAATCAAAAACTTTTTCTCAGTTGCTCCACAACTGAGTCATTCTCTGTTCATATCAAACTGCCAAGAAAAATCCTAGAATACCAATCCATACAACTATTCTAGAATGCAAAAAGATCAGATTTTGAGGCTGCTACACCTTGATAGCAGCAAGATTTACTCTCTATATAGACTCAAAATCTCCTTACTCAATTGCCTTCACCTAGAAAGTAAAAATGAGACCCCGCTGAAATATTACCAAATAATTATAATTTCTCCGTTATTTGGGGAATAAATTTAGCCAAATTGCTGCCTCTCAAGACCAAAACTTTGAAGAAGAAAGACCAAATCTATAATAAGAAGTAAAAAAGATTCAGTGTCAATATTTGCGCAAACAAAGATTCAATGTCAAAATGCCCCTAATTGAGAGAATCAAACCTCCTGATTTCGAAGGAATCCTGCTCAAATCTCAGCCCTCGATTCCACCAAAGTTCTGTACATGGATAAAAAGGAATAAATACCTCATTAAAAAGAACAACCAAGCAAAAGAATCATAAAAATGTCATCTTTTAAATAACAAAAAATCCCTCCATTAAAATACTCAAAACCCACTTCAGATCTCAAGTGAACACTAACAATCAAGCACCAAAATCACTTCAAAAAAATTCAAGAAAAAAAAATAAATCGAAATTCAACACGCACAGAGAGTCCATCAGCTCCGAATCTCAACCCAACACAAGAAACAACTTAAAAGAGAGAGTGAAGGCTTCTTACCAAGCTGAATGAAGATCAGGGCTTCGATTGTTTTGGAGGAAAACTCCTGCGATCGCTTAGATACGGAGAGATTTCGGGCGTGTCGGTTTGCTCTCCTAACGATATATCGGGTCAAAGAAACGAGGTCGGTGTCGGAGCAAAGCAACGCCAACAGCTAGAGCACACAGAGATAAAATGAGAAGAGAATTTCAAGATGTGCCCATGTTTTACTTAGTGAGCCTCAAAACTTAGGAGGAAAAATTATTTTTTATGTATTTTTTGGGCTCACTGAGAAAAACATGTTACACGGGCCACATCTAGTGAGAGAGTCTTCCACTCATCGGCCTATTTTAATTTACGGTGGGGACACATATGACCCGATTTGTGACCACGATACATGTCGTGCCACGTGGCACGATGCGGTGTGGGTTAGCTGGTATTAGAGTCCAGGGGCAGTTTTTCTTCTTTTTATTAGGCCGATTTCGGCCGCATCTGGTGCCGAAATCGGCCCGCTGTTTCTTAACAAAAATAAATAAATAAATAAATAAATAAATATTAGGGCCGCTGCTGGGAAGTGGGAAGTTGTAATTTTCCATTTTAGACCCCAACTTTGAAATAAATTGAAAAAGCTGCTGGTGTAACTAATATGAATGGTTTCTAAGTTTGAAATTCAAATAAATGAAGGAATTTGCGATCTAATTTTTTAGACCAGAGTGATGTTATATTAAAAAAAAAATTGGAAGCCAAAAAAATTTGTCTCTAGTGGTATTAGCAATCGTCAATTTCTATGAAGTATCTAGTTCGATTCTTGTGACAATTTAATTTGAATGATATTTTGCGAAAATTACGTGTGCGAGTTCGGCTAAAAAAAATCTGAAAATTATAGGTATTATTTTTAATATGTGCATGAAGAAAATTGAATTTTTAAATTTCAAGAAATCAAATACGAATATAAAAATCTTGAAATGGTAGGTGCTTAGAGTTAATTAAATTTAATCTAAAATAAAATAATTTAGAATATGTCTAAAATTTAAATCTGAAAAAAAAATAAAGATATGACATTGAGAGTAAAAACAACGAGAATCGAATGGAGTCGATTCTCTTAAAATCTCTTAAGAAATACTCAGGATTTATTTAATTAATTGTTAACTCCATGATGAAAATCAAAATTCAAGTTTACTCCATAATATATTTGAATATTAAGAGTCAGTGGTTTAAGATTTTATCTTGCAATATAGTTTTTTCTTTTTTAAATCATTAATATACTTTCTACATTAGTCATTAATATACTTTCTACATTAGTCATTAATATACTTTCCACATTAGTGATCTATTTTGACAGTATGTATGAGAAAAAGAAAGAAGACATTCGGAAATATTATTTGAGTAATTTATAGAATCATCTTCAAATATTTGCACTAACAAATTTCATATTTTTTTTTTTCTAGATTGAATTCGATTAATATTTGATAAATGTTTTTTTAACCAGTTCTGTGAAAAAATTGGACGATGATCAATATGTTTATAGAATAGTTTATAGATTTGCCGGAATTTTCGTCCACATATCTATGTACACATCTCATGAATGTATATCATTATGCAAATAATAGGTGTTCATGTACACAAAAGAAAATTTTGAAGGTACTAATTTGCAAAACCTCCATATCTTCCGCTTTTGTTTGCTTAATTGGTGGGTTAAATTAGATTAAGAGGGTTTTACATATATGTCCCTTAATGATTTAGAAATTTGAATTTAGTCTCCTAAATCTTCATATTTTGAATTTAGTTTCTCAAATTCTTTAAATTAGATCATTTTAGTTCCAGCCATATTTTTGGCCCAAATTTCCGATTATACCCCTGACTTAATTCACTTTAGTACTTCTTTCCCTATTCTTTCTCTTTTCCTTTTCTTATTAGGTTCCGCTCTTCATTCTTCTCCTCTCTCTCTTCTCTCTTCTTATTAGGAGGAGAAGAATGGAGAGGAAAATCCAATAAAAAGAGGAAGAGTTGACTTAAAATGAAGTAACTCAGAGATAAAATAGGAAATTCGGACAAAAAATATGACTATGACTAAAGTGAGGTAACTGAAAGGATTTGGGGACTAAAATAAAAATATGAAGATTTTGAGTATTAAATTCAAATTTTAAAACTGTAAGAGCCATATATGTAAAAACTCCTAAATTAAATTAGACTTAATCCACTTCAAAGTTCCAAAATCGACCTAACATATTTGGCACCAAGCGAGTTGTTGAGATTTTCAGTGTGATGAGCCAAAAGACTACCTTAGCCGTCAATTTATTTCAAGTGTGTTCGGTTAGAAATTAGGTGCATGTCCCTATGACAAATATTTTTTGCTTCCATTTTTTCGCTATTAGACTTTTTTTTTATAACAAAAAAAATAAATTGAATGATTAAAAATATAAATTTGATTATGAAAAATGTTTGTTATTACCTAACAACTATGTTTGGTTTGGGATACGACAGGTCACCATAGAAATTATTAATTTATTAAAGTAGCAGATGAGGGTTGGTGTACTAAGACCAAAGAGATGCCATTATTCATGTGAAAAAGCAAGCTGAGAGGCTGGAGCCAATGCTCAATCCGTGGGAAATCAAAAATTGCTAATTTATCATCCAAAATCTAACAAAAATTTGAGTTGTAACTTAAAGTATCAATTTTTTTAAGGAAATACTCTACAAAT
This sequence comes from Dracaena cambodiana, assembly GCA_036321105.1. NCBI lineage: Eukaryota > Viridiplantae > Streptophyta > Magnoliopsida > Asparagales > Asparagaceae > Dracaena > Dracaena cambodiana. The sequence goes on from JAYEPQ010000003.1 coordinate 52,736,403, forward strand.
CTAACATTGTTTAAAAATAATTAAATTTCAAAAATAATAATTATTGTTTGCATTATACTCAAATTATATTAAGAATGACTTAATAGAAGTAGACATATATTTCCATTGCATCAAAACTCTAAAACCGTGGAGGGAATTTAGATTGTTCTGATACCATACTAAAGAGAAATTATTTTGTATTTTAATAAATCTATAGTTAGTTTAACATCTACAGAAAATATATCATACTTTTTGTACATCTTTTGATCATCCTATTTTGTAGAATATAAACATCCAAACAATTCTACATGTCACTTGTCGTGTAAGAATCAGCATGGTCTACTAAAGATCTAACAAAATTTCTATAAACATTTATAACACCAATTTTTTCAGTAACACCTCGTGCTCTCACGAGAATGGTCCTATAATAAGGAAATATAATTTGATGATAATTACAATAACAGTAATAATAATGATAGAAGTGCATGATTAAAACCATAAAATCTATGGTCCCTACCCGAATGAACTCACTAATCTAAATTAATATTCTCTCTCTTTATAGATCATTTCGAGAAACAATTATTCATCTTGAATAAACCAAAAGGTTCAAGCATGTTCCTGGTCTAGGTCATCATCACATCATTTTTTTTCCGTTGGATAGCTCATTGTTTGGATTTCTTTAAGAGCCTAATAACTAATAAGAGATTCCAACCAATCATAAGATGATCAAAGTAAGTCAAACTATTATTTTTATTATTTTGCTAGTAAAATTTATGCACACATTTGTGTATAATATTATCGAAGTTAAATTTCCATTGAAAATCATGATTGAAATATCACATAAACGGACGAGGAATAATACTACTCAAAACAAGGCTCATTCATAACTAAGCAAATCATTATTGTAATTTTATTATTCTTGCGAGTTTGGTGGGTACAACTCCATTCCATGTCGATCAATGCCGTTGCGGCTGACGGTAGAGGAGAAGCAGGGAATTCTAAATGCGCACCACATTTTACTTACTGAGCACCACATCCTATAATAAAGTGATTTACAACGTAGGAGAAAATGGTGCTCACCAAGTGAAGTGTGGTGCAGTACGATTGCAAGCAAGTACAAGTTTTGTTTCGGGTGCAACTACTAGTGCTTGTCGGCTGTTGGCTCAAACGTGACGCTGTCCAATCCAACGGATTTCAGTTTTGGATTTGATTGGGGACCATTGCCATGCCGTTGCCATTGATTGCCCGTATTGAAATATAAAATTTGTGGTGTGCCCTTAATTATGTTTATGACTCCATTAACCTTTGTCGATTATTATTATTATTTTAAATTGCTAAACTCACGCCTTGTGCAACTTCATCTGATAGATCAATGGAAACTCAAAAAGCAGAAGGCATTGTTCCTTTAATAGCCTCCATTTTTTTTTTTTACTTGCTCAAGACAAAAAAGCCTCTATTTTCGTCTCTTTTTTTTTTTTTAATTTAATTTTTTTTTTTTTAAGAAGAGAGAAACAGATGAGAGAGTTAACGGACTACGACGACAACAACAACAAAATATGAAAGCCCAACACAACAACAACTATCAAAAGCCCATTGCAACAAATCAAACTTCTCCGTATATGAAAGCCCAATACAACAACAACAACAACAAAATTAAAAAATAAAAAAAATAAAATAAAATAAAAATAAAAAGAAAAAAAAAAAAAAAAACTTTGCTTGCCAGCTGAATGACAAAATGCCAAAGAGACCCTGCCATATTTTGCCTCTCTCTTTTCCCCTCCTCTAACTGTGATTTCTTCTCTTTTATATTTTGCCGGCAGAGGCAATATCTGGATTTGGTTTCTGAAGTGAATTCTTCGAAGCTGGCACTTTTAGGTACACTTTTCTTGCCATTGTTTATATACCAGAGAATGCATCTTCGATTTACCACCGAAATGGTTTGTGTGGCTCAAATTATTATTATTATTTTTAAAATTTAAAATTTTGAATAGAACGGAAAAGATTTGAAAATTGGGACAAGAAACAATTGACTTCTAAATTTTAGTCAAAGACAAGATAGAGGCATAGGACTCCTCGTCTGTTGCTTGGTTGGCTAAATTTTTCATATACTAGAAATTAAGTGGGTGCCATCCCATAGAAAGACCGAAAAGCCTCATGTTTTCATCTGGTTCTTCGGATATACATGTACCGATAATTTGATATATTGCGAATAAAGTTTCTGACTAAGGTATCTGGAGCTATATAGACCTTAGAATATTGGTACCAATATTGTCGATATTTATCAGCATATGCCAATTTATGATACCATAAACTACCGGCCCATATTGATACCGTTTTGTATATCCAACCTAATGTACGTATCCATTCAAAGTACTGTTTGCCTTGTAATGAGCCCAAAATACTCCCCCACAACAGAAAGCAAGCATGTCAATGAGTTTACTGACTATAAAGGAGAAAAGTAATTTTGATCCATGGAAACAAATAAATACTCAGAGGAATCCTTTTTTGCTCAAATTGAACAAGCTGGAGGATTGGTAGGATTTGGGGGCATAATTTTATTGGAAATATCGGCTTTCAGACTAAACAAACAGAATACATAGTTGTTTATTATCTTAAGGTTTGTCTGGAGGTAGGAACGGTAATGGACTCGTCAATGAGTCAGATTTTGGTCCGTTCTATATAAAATTTTGAATTAAAAATAAAAAAATATTTTTTTTAATTCAAAATTTTGTATAGAATGGAGTAAGTAAAGAGAGAACCGGAGCGGGTGGAAGTCGCCACCGTGGATGTTGTGGACTTACATAATCAGAGCCGGCCCTGGGCAGGTGCGGGCGGTGCACCTGCCCAGGGCCCACTATCTAAAGGGGTCCAAAATTTTCAAACGGCTAGTTTTTTTTTTTTTTTTTAATTTTGAATGCTTTTTTTTTTTTTTTCAAATGACTTGTTTTTAACCCAACAACTCCATTCCAAAACAAAATCACATTAAACCAATATCTCCTCCTCTCTCCCTCTTTTTATCTCTATAAATATTTCTTATTATTAGGTTGTCGAATGTATTGGCTCCCAGCTATTCTAGCATTCTGCTGCTTGGTTCTTTTCAAGGTGCTTTTGTTCTTTTTTCTTATATAATTTTGTTATATTTTTTCTCAAAAAAATGTGTCGGATGTGGATTTAGATGATTTTTTTTCTGAACTAAAAGTGTTGACGATGACTCTGCCAAATATGTCAATGTCATCAGTTGAAATTCTTGAGTATGTTAAAATTGCAGATTGCTATCCTAATGTTTCCATTACTTATCGAATCTTATTGACAGTACCTGTGACTGTTACATCAGCAGAGAGAAATTTTTCAAAATTGAAATTGCTGAAAACCTATTTGAGGTCATCAATGTCACAAGAAATGTTGAATGATTTGGCGATTTTATGTATTGAGAAGGAAATATTGGACAGTATTGATCTTGATACTATTATTGAGGATTTTCCATCTAGGAATGCCCGAAGGAATTGCTTTTTATGAATTATGATTAGTTTTTGTAATGGTAAAACTATGTACTAAATTTTAATTTTGGTAATAAAAATATTTATTTAAAATTTTAATAAGACTTGTTAGGGCCCCTTCTCATTTCGCCCCAAGCCTCTAAAACATTAGGACCGGGCCTGTACATAATGCACCGCCGCTGCCAGCGTTGGAGGAACTGGTCCGATGAACGACCACCTATTTCCTAGCTTTCTTGCAGTAGTACCTATGAAAACGATACAACAAGCAATATTACAATCTTAGATGAACTGCATTGATTTAAAGCACTTAGCGTGCCTCCATGAACCACATTGACCTGAAATGCACAGATAGCAACAAACAATAAACCAAGAAGAAGGTAGCGATTGAAGGAATATCGAAGCATCTTCTTCATTGTTGCTTCTCTTGCAAATGCTTGGCCTATGTGGAGCTTTATGTTATGTAATTAACTCTGTGGCTTGGTCAAATAGAGTGCGTTTGCGTGCTAAATGTTTATGAACTTATGTTAGTTTGATGTTGATGAAATATAAATTATTATGTTTGATTTGTATCTCACAAGGTGCAGTGACAGTCTCGTTGGCAAAGGGGACAGACACTGTTGCCTTGTAGCACGAGCTGTGGTCCCATATCCCAATCTGTATAGATTGGCGTTATATAAAGATGCAGCGGTGAGGGACTGCTGGTGTCAAAATAGATGGAGAATTGCGCCAATCTTGCTATGAGGAAACTGTAGCCAGACAGCAGAAACAAAAGCTAATACCTTGCTAGATGAAGTGTCTGCAGTGAGCAATTGCGATGATTGGAGGTGGAACTCTTCTCATCAGTTTTCGATCAGAACTACCTATCGACACTTGATAGATGGAGGAAATAGGTTGGTCATTGCTAGTCATTTGAAGTATTAGGTGCCCTTTGAGAACCACGGTGTCTCTATGGCTAGTCACTAAAGAAGCACACACACATGAGACAATCTCCAGAGAAGGGATTGGTAGAGACCCAGTGGATATTCCCCTCGTGGGACTCATTATGGATCAATGCATCATCTCATGACTTCATATAACAAACTTCGTTAGTTCATATGACTTTGTTAGAGCTATTTAGTCCAAGTGTGCGGTTTCTTCCCACATCAATACGAACTTTACTACCAAGGGAGATTTTTAGTCCACCTGAACCAAAATTTTAAATTAAAAATAAAAATTGGAGTTTTTACAAATTTGTTACTTAAATCTTTAAAAATTAGAATTTAATCCTTCGAATCTTCATATTTATAATTTAGCTTTCAAATCCTTTAAATTATTACAATTTCGTCCACCAACTATATTTTTAGTTTAAATTTCCTGTTATATTTCCGAATTACTTTATTTTAGTCCTCCTTTTTCTCTAATAAGAAGAGGGAAGAGAGAAAAGAAGAATGGAGAGGAAAATTCAATAAGAAGAGGAAGAGAATAGGAAGAAAGAAGAGAGTATTAAAGTGAATAATTCAAGGGTATAACGAAAATTTTGGACAAAAAATATGACTGGAAAACTAAATTGTAATAACTTAGAAAATTTGAAAAACTAAATTATAAATATGAATATTTAGGAGATTAAACACTAATTTTTAAAGATTCAAGGGACAGATATATAAAAACCTCATAAAAATTTTAAAATTTTCAATTTAAAATTTTGGATGCAATGACCAAGATATGGCTTGTACACGCATCATTGCCATCCCGAGACAGGGCCACCGCCGATCTCTCCCCATCCCTCACCCCTTTTGATCCAAATATCCCACAATCCAAAGCGGAAGGAGAGACGATCTGATGGGAGAAAAATGGTGCTACATCCCATGGGCCGAAGGAGAAGGACTAAGCGGGGAGAAGGACCGTTTGCACCGACCGAAGCGGGAGCCGCCGCTGGCCGAATGTGCTTCCGCTCCCTCTTCAAGGGAATGAACACCATGCCCTGCCACGGCCCGATCCATGAGGAGAGGATGGAGTGGAGTGAGGCCAGGAGGATGCCGCTGGTGCTTTGTGAGCGAAGGGGGAGGAGGAGGAGGAGGAGGAGGAGGGCAAGGCGAGAGAGTGGGGAAGAATAAGGTGATGGTGTTTGGAGTGGAGCCTCTTCGGAGCGGAGGATCTCTTCGGAGCGGAGCCGTAACGATGGAGCGAAGCCGGAGCGACGCGAGGAAACAGAGCTGATCTCTTCGGAGCGAAGCCGGAGCGATTCTCGCGTTGCGGATCTCGAGGCGAGATCGCGATTCCTGTAGAGGCGAGATCGCCGGTCTCCACTCATATAATTGGACACGTGGATAGGGAGAGTGGGACTCGATGATTTTAAGATGGGCTGAGTGAGGGATAAACTTGAATCTCAGAATGCAAATGGGCCCGGTTGAGAATGGTACCGGGCCATGTGAGTCCACGTGATTTACTATGCAAATGGGCCCGGTTGAGAGTGGTACCGGGCCATGTGAGCCCACGTGATTTACTTGATATGATGGACTTTTTAAGTTTAAATAGAATTAAAGTGTGCATTGTCCTAAATCGACATGTTAGAAGACTAGGTGATGTGAGGAATAAAAGTCAGTCAAACTACCTTTGTGAGCCGTAGAGTAATAGTAGGCCAGACGGATGTACTTGATTTGTGAGGCATTACGGTGGGAATAGAGCTTAAGCCCCATGGAGATACCGGAAATCATAACTACGCACGGTGCCCTGAGCTGCAACAGAGTTTCGCGAGGAGTATCGAAAATTTAGATAGTCTGCTAAGGGTCATTCGATACTAATTTCAACGGAATGATTGATCGCCAGGGTAAAAATTGGATAGCATAACTATAATATGGGCATCAAGACAACTACGAGATCATTTGTTATTTCTATAGTTCTAATATTTCTGTATTTTATTTCAGCGACTCTCTTCATACATTATTTGTAATGTCCACTCACGAATGAGAAATTATATATATATATATATATATATATATATATATATATATATATATATATATATATATATATATATATAACTTGTTTCTTTAATTAATAAAATATTGGAAGATTACCTTCAGTTTATGTTCAAAGAGAGAGAGAGAGAGAGAAAGAACTTTACGGTCTGCAAAATATTTTGGGATGCAGCACACTCTATATGAGATTGTTTTTCTTTAGTGACCCTAACATCAAATCATAGACAGGTATCATTTATGCAGAAGAGAACTATAGGCTGTTAGACAAAGGGCCACCACCTCATGGAGATCGACCGAGACATAACTACACGTAACGAGATATCATTAGATGAGGGCAAAACTTGAAGGCAGTGATCTTGATGCAGTTCGCCAATACAATGTAGCTTCGGATATCGTCGGGCCTTTTTAGTATTTTGTTAGTTGTCTTTTGTATAACTATGTATGTAAAATATCCACGTTGTTGTTTAATTTGATAGAGGATCAAATCAAAACTAAAATCCAAGAAATTGGGTATGAGTAAACCGGGGGTCAGTCTCAAAATCCAAAAAAAAAAAAAAAATTAAAAAAAGATTATTGGAGATAGTGGAAATGAACTGCAGCTCAGGTAACTTGCGAGAGGTGTTAGCTCATTTCTACTTCTGTGTGTGTATATGTGATTACTGTAGTTGAGCCGCCAGCTCAGGAAAAATTACATGAGCTAGAATGATCTAATGATTTTTTTTTCAATTTTTCTTAACAATTACTATTTCTACCTCCTTAACTTCTTTCGAATTAAATTTCATAAATCTTCTAGTTTATTTACCCTTTTATCAAGTGTATACAAAATGTTTTATTTATTAAAAACTGTTAATTTTGTGTTGACTTGATGGAGAACCAAATCAAAACTAAAACCCAAAAAATTGGGTATAAGTAAACCTTAGAGATTCGAGATCATAATCCAAATTTTTTTTTTTTAAAATTATTGGAGATAGTGAAAATAAATTGCGATTCAGATAACTTGCATGAACTGATAGTTCATTTCCATTTCTCTCTCTACCTTTACTCATGTTTTTTCACTGCTAACCATACCCGCTAACAATCTGAAGCTATCATTTGGAATCATTTTGCGCTTTTTTATTTTGCTATCAGTCCTATTAGGAACCTGCAAAGTACTTCCATTCACTTCCGATAACATTCTATGGCAAGGCTTGTTGTGTCTTGATGATTCGTCCAGTGAGGTTTCCCACTAAACTATCTGCTATCATCAGAACTCTTCTTGACAAGACTGTCCAAATGCAAAGAATACCATAAACTATTTGTTTAATTTGTGCCTCTCTATTTAGGAGAATGTTTAGTTGAATCTCTTTTCATGGAACAATTGGGGTTTATATATGCCTCTCATAGTTTCTCTAAAAAAGAAAATACCATAATAATCGTGTTGGGGATCGAATTCCCTATCGAGATCGGAGAGAGGAAGAAAACAATACAATATAAGAAGAACATAAGAATTAACGTAGTTCGGCCGATCAAGTTCGACCTACATCCACAGAGAAATATCCACTATGAGAAAAATATGTTACAAGAAGATATCCAAATATCTCTCTACCTCTCACATCTCTCATAATAATAGAAGCATCTCTCTCACCAATGCTCAACTCTCTCGTATCACATACAAGATATTTATATAGTGTTCCTATTCTAATCCTATTAGAATAGTATTATCACCATCTAATTGATGTTCCAATCCAATTAGAACTCTGATTTTCTAATCCAAATTCAACTGGGATTCATTGTGATCCTTAATCATATCTGGATACTCAACAGATACGAGACACAAACCCAACAAATCGTTGACATCGATCATATCTACTGTCACGACATGAGAATGAATTCCTAGAAAGCATTCTTGACATCAAAACTGACTGAAACTAGTTTCTAAATGCAACAAGTTGATATATATTTTCTGCCTAGTGCACGTACGGACGCATCTTTTTCTTTCGTCTATCGTCATATTTAGGTGCACCAATTTGAAAAGGGGAATTTATTAATGTAGGACAAGTTAAAAGAACGAAAGAAAAATCGAAGAAAATATGTATGGAGATAATACGTAAAGATATGTAGTTTAGAGTTTTAAATAAGGAGATATTACTTGATAGAAATGAATGGAGAAGGAATATCAAAGTGATCGATTCGGCGTGATTCTTTTTTTGGTTCATGTAGCCTACTCCAAATATTTGGGATAAAAGCCTTAGTTGTTGTTGTTGTTGTTTGTATCGTCGTATTTAGATTTTTCCGATGGCCTTCATCCAACTGTACTCATGGTTGCGTTGGTGTCTAAACTACAGATATGATAGCTTTAGTGGCTTACTTATACGTCATATTTTATTATATCGTTTCTCAACTATTCCCTCCTCTGCTCGAAGCTTTGCTTAAGTAGAGGAGAAACTAATTACTGGCCTCATCAACGTATAAGTATTCGTTGTCACTGCAATGAATGAATGAATGCACTCATCTCTCAGCTACTTTACATGCATGAGACCTCTATATATGGAGCTCTTTAAATATAACTATCTGACCGAGCCAAGTAGCTAGGTCAGTGCCTGCAGGCAATGAAAACTAGCTAAATGCCTATTGGTTCAGGGAAATCTTCAAGTAATTTGCCTCAATATTTCATTTTTCAAGATATTGCAGTAAGATTGGAACTGAAGAGATTTAATTAGCTAAGAAGACCGTACGTTATGATTGGGGGGGGGGGGGGGGGGTATCATTGTTCTCCCATATAGCGGTGCTTCGTGCAACAATTGGAATGTTAGATTCTGTTGAGGAGGTGAAGCAGATTGATGGGAGTAGGGCTGAAGCATAAAACCGAAAAAACCGAACCGAACTGTAAAATCGAACCGATTGTTGGGTTTATTCGGTTTTCGATTCGGTTCGGTTTAAAAACCGAAATTAATTTCGGTTTTCGGGTCGGGTTTCGGTGGCTTTAGCTCCAACCGAAACCGAGCGAAAAAAAACTTAACTTTTGGAATTGCAGCTTATTGATTTATTTTCAATGTATTTTTCTTTCAAATTTTTAATGAAAAACATATGATTGTTATTTTAATAGGTAGAAAAAAAAAAAAAATAGAAAGAAAATTATTATTTTTCCGATAAAATACACGCGTTTATCACCTAATTAGTTTTAATTTTCGGTTTTCACTTTTATTTGGTCGGTTCGGTTTCGGTTTTATATGTTCGGTTCGGTTTTCAATTGGTTTTTTTTTTTCAAAAAACCGAACCGAACCAACCTATGTGCAATTAACTCTAATTTTATAGTGATGCTCTGTGCGGTTCTCTCTTTCTTTAATTTTTAAGTTGAGATAGTTTTTCCTTTTTTGGCCCAAGAGTCTCATGTTTAGCCTGCTGAAGACTTTGCTCTGGTTCGCTTAATTTCTAGCACAACTGATCTAAGGACCTTCTGTCTTTCTATCCTTTGATAAGGGCTTATGTATGCGGCTCAGTAACGTGTATAAGGCCTTTCCACTTTATTCATGCGATTTTGTCAAGTCCAAGGTTTTAAAATATTATAATCGGTGTTTATATCAGATGATCATTTATGGTATCAAAATTAACAATACTATGTTATAGGATCGCATATAAGATACATGCATATATGTCAATATAATAATAAGTATTGTCTGATTTTTAAAACCTTGGTGTATATATATATATCGATCCTTTGCATGATTCGCGGGGGAGAAAATGCTCATCATCAATGCCAAAATAAAGCTTTTTTTCTCCACCCCATGTGTTACTCAATATTCATTGAGTCTGCATGCAGCAAAAATGGATATTCATTGATGAACCATCTCTACTAATTAACCCATGTGGTTCGGCTAAGCTTTGCTTGTCCAGACAAATATGCACTTGCCAATTGCCATTTACATGTATCAACTTAAAAATAGGGAACAAGTAGAGAAGGAAACTTGGGAGAGTTGGTAATAATTGAACAGGCCTGGATGGAGAGCTCAACAGATTCACCTAACAAGACAATATTTGACAAATAACAACAAACAAGCAGTTAACTGTTGGCAGCGAAAATTTCTAAATAAATGGAATTTTCTACAACAGAACGCGGAGCTAATTTTGTAACTCCGCATTTGACTATTTTAGCCTCGCGTTTAAGTAAAACGCAGAGCTAATCCATAACTCCGCGTTCTGATGATTTTAGCTCCGCATTAACTCCGCGTGAGCAGATAACTATAATCATAAATTGATTATAATTGAGATTTAGATTTATCCAATACCCAAATAGAGTCTAATCAGAACTCTAAATCAAGAAATTTAAATCAAAACTAAGATATTTGATTGGAATCCTTGATGAATACAAATTCTATTTAAATAGAAACTCTCATATTGACCCAAGACTATAAATACCCTCTTGAGGAAGCCTTAGAGATCTTTTTTTCGAGCAAAAAAGAAGTTCAAGTTACGCGTGAGAGCCTTGAACGAATCAAGATCAGCAGAGAAAGATCAAGTCGGCCGTCATCTTCATCAAGCAAGAAGATCATCAACGTCAGATCGTCCAAAGGAGCTATTCAATAAATCTCATCGCTGCGAGAACCCACTTTTTCATAGTAAAAAAGAGTGATAAATATAAATCCTCTCGTTTGTTTTTTTTTTTTTGTTCACTTTCGTTGTAATCTAAGTTGAATTCAATGGAAGGAAAGCAAATTTTTGTTATGAACATTAATAAATATATAATGGGGTCGACACTTCAACAAAAAAAAAAAATGATCTCATCCATAAAGAGATAAGCCATAACAAAATGGAACGAAAAACCGAATCCATGAAATCAGTATCCTAAACTATATATTGTTATCATTCGTATATATAAAGGTATAAAGAACATATCTGTACGCAGTCTAAGTCTCAACACATAACCGATCGCCAAATATCTAGCTAGCTGATATAAGTGATGAATTTGATCATCATCATCATTATCCTCCTCTAATTCGTGCTTGGATCCCTCTGCAGCTGCTCCCATGTCAATATATCGTGGTTACGGAATTGATATGCTCCCTCCCATCTTTCTTGTTTAGATTTGAAATATATATATATATATATATATATATATATATATATATATAGTAAACGGGAAACTCAATGACAGTAAAGAGAGTTCATTCACTGTCGCTTACGTGACCCAATAAAATTATTACACGTGATACCACTCAAAGGACGGTAAAGAGAGTTCTTTTATTTGTTATCTTAAATGGCGTCACGTGTAATAATAGTATTGGGCCTCCTAAGCGGCAGTGAAGGGAGTCCCTTCACCACCAGTAAATTTCCCATTTTCTCATATATATATATGTATATATATAAATATATATAGAGAGGGGGGCGGGTGGGGGGGGGGGGGGGGGGTGCGTGAGTTAGTATTAATAGTATTTAGATGTAGATATTATGAACTAAGATACAAAATGAACAATCCAAGAAGAAAATCCATTCCAGTAGATTTAATCTATCAATCATAAACTATCAACGTACAAAATTCCATACTGGTTTAACTATACATCAAATGCAAATAAAATGAACACATTAAAATTGTTATAAAAATCACTAATTTTCGGGTGTTTGATCTCCCACACCCAATGTTTGTGAAATTTTGTATGTAAATAGTTTGAGTGATAGATCAAATCTACCTGAATGTATTTTCATCATGTATTGCTTATTCTTATATCTTAGTTTATAGATCCACATCTAACTACTCTTAATAGTAGCGCAGCCCATAGATGCTTTAATATATAAAATCTGATTTTGTTTTTTGTTTTCTACAAATTTGAAAGTTATAGAATTTCATAAAATCTTAATATTGGTGGAGTGTTTGGCTTGAAAAATTTATAACGATAAAATAGGAAATAGACTATGTGCATACGAGAAAGAATCTTGAAAATTTGAAATTTCTATTGTAATATCATATGATTTTAGGAGATTATCATATTACCATGTCCATCCAAACCTTACCTAAAAATATTGAGATTTTTCTCAAAATCCAACCAAAATCACGTAGTTTAATGATTTTTCTGGACATCCAAGATTCTGAATGCAACCTTAGCAAAATATGCAAATAATGAATAAAAGTTCAGGTTTTAGCTTAGAGATCATAGTAAATATTTCCCTGTAAAGTTTATGCAACTTATTCTGCTGGCTGAGCTTCCTACATTACTCAAAAGACATTATTCATGCCGATCTGTTCTCAGTAATCACAAGCATGATAGCCTCCATGACAAAAATAATGAAGTTGATCCAATCAACAAATCTGATATAAATGACAATACAATTATCATCTGACTTTATGTCCTCAGCCATGTAATTGGTACTTAGAAATCAGGTACATATATGGTGAGGTACTTTTGCTCCTGCAAAAAATAGAATCACCCTTGTATCGGTCCTAATATCAGTAAGTAGGGATGGTAATAGATACGTCTACAGATTAAATTTTGACATGTTATATACAAAAATGTGAATTAAAAATAAAAAATTTATTTTTATAATTCAAAATTTTATGTAGAGATGACCAAAATTTTGTCTGTAGACGTATCCATTACCATCCTTATCGGTGAGTTATTGTTATAAGCTATAAAATATTATTACAAATTGTTTGACATAAAGTCAAGAATCGATTGTTAAAATACAAAATAATTTCGCTCAACTCTTACCATAATTTCAAAGTTTTGGTGCAGTGGAAGGGACTTTCAAAATGGTATCAGAGCAACTCAGCTTCAATTTCTATCGGGCCCCTGCGAGAGAGTGTTAAAATACAAAATACTGTGTTTTAGGTCTTTGATTCTGTAAAAAAATGCAAAAAAAAAAAAATTAGAAATTGTAGAACATCACATTTTTTTTTATCATGTTTCTTTCACCGTTTCATCTCACCACACCTTACTTCTTGCATTAGTTTAGGAAACTCACACATCCACTCACGGTCGCTGGTTCATGCCACATTGGTCTAAATATGAGCCTTCAACCTGTGGAGATTTATTAAAATACAAAATAATTTTCTTCAACCCTCACCATAAATTCGGAGTTTTTATGCAGTTCGATAAAACAAGTGAATCTTTATTTATTTTGTTTTACTTGGATTAAAATCAGGCTTCTTATTGTCCTTGAATTTGTAATGACCTTCCAATGGATCACATGTTATATATTCTTACATATTTCAGTGGCAAGGTTTCATTATCCAATTTCAAATTAAAAGACCCACCATGCATGTGAGAACCATAATTTTCTTCTTCATCATCGTCTTGACAGTAGAATGCAGTAGCAGGGATTTAGAAAATATGTTGCCATATGCAATGGCGCATGTCTCATATCCTATACCTTCACTTAAACAGTGCTATCAACGGGTTTTTTTTTTTTTTGGCTCTCCTTATTTGGTCTATTGCTCTGGTCTTTTATCTCCCTTTTCACATCTCCAAACTTGTCCATTTAGTATATTTTGCCTTCTTGTATTTATTCCACTGTTTCGAGAAATAGTAAATCTGGCGATTTCCTTCTTCATCAATGTCCATTTACACTGGCTTAGTAATTTATTTATCCTCGTACTCAAAGGTCCATTTCATGTCTTTGCTTGGATCGGAGTTTGTCTTTCTTAAGCAAAGACATTGCCTATTTCATATGGGTATATCTATTTCACCGATGTGATATCTTGCAATCATTCGTTCACGGTAGATTTGTTGGGGAGAACGCCGGATCTAACGAAGAGCATGATAGTCTAAACACAAAACTGAAAATCTCAAAAACTTAACCTATTAGATTAAGGCCCCAACTTTATATTTAAACACATCGCTTTGGGCCCATTGACCGCCCATTAACCCGACGACAACTTGGTCTGAATCTGAACTGTGATACCAATTGTTGGGGAGAACGCCGGGTCCAACGGAGAGCATGATGAGCCTAAATACAAAGCTGAGAATCAGTTTTACCCAAAAGTTTAAGCCATTAAGTTATGGCCCCATCATTGTATTTAAATTCATAAACTTTTTTTGTCCTATCATATGTTGAACTATACTCACATATGAACTAACTTAACAAGACGCACAGGACATTGGTTATTGAAGCTCAACATCCCGTCGACATCTCAACTAGAAAATTTTGCAGACATAACACACGAATGAAGGATATATGACACTCATTGACACGACAATCACAGTGGTGGGGAAAATTTTCAGAACCATATAGAGAACCATGCATGCCACAAATCACAGTGAAGATTTTTTGTCTTTCATGATTTTTTTGTTTAATGTATTTTGTGTGACCATGTGATGTACTCAGCTCTCTGTGATAGACCATCTTTCTTTTACTTTTTTGTTTGAGATATTTCATTAAAAGCTTATTAATGGAACACCGGTGTCTTAATTTTCATTAAAAAATAAAAATAAAAAAATTGTGAGGCTGCAACCTGGCATCGACCCTCCATTTTGACACCAAGTTCTTAAATCAAGAAGACGAGTCATCTTTTTATGGATAGAATAATTTAAGGTAAAAAAAAGGAAAAACTATATATAAACAGGGCTCTGCTATATATGAACGTCTTGATACATGATCAGATAGTGTAGAAAACTGAAAAAATGTTAAACAGTTTATAAGCATTCGAGCCGTAGGTGTACAAATTTACCCTCTTGATTTTGCAGTTAGTTAGCCCGCTACACCTTCCATAAGGTAGCTTTCATTAAATGTCGACATTTTCAAAAAGAAAAGAAAGACTTTAACCTTAGAACTTCGCATGGAGTTTCTTGAGGGACACACCATTTTTCTTAGGTAGTCCATTTTTTCTAGTGAGCACATTCTCTTTTTTTTTTTGAAAAGAGAAGATCTTTCCTAGTGAGCACACCTAAAATTTCAAAAACTACTCTTTTCTATTTTTCTCGTAACATTGCAGTAAGTTCGGACTAGACAGTCCGGATCCTCTATGGTGGATCCGGGCTTACAGTCCTGAATCCACTTTATCGGATCCGGACTGTCGAGTCCGGATCAAAAAAACATAAAGATATCAAAATCTCCTCATAGTCAATTCCAACAAGCTAAACAAAAACCAAAATTTTATTTTTGAAAAAAAAAATCAAATTCCAAAAGATGGATCTCGTCTCCTTCCTTCTGGACGCCACCATCGTTCTCTTCTCCGCAGTCCTCGCCGTTGCCATCCCCTTGATCGACTTCCAGATCTTCACCCGCAGGCCCTTGTCAAGATCAAGCAACGGTACGGCAATGAGTACGGTGACTATCTAATGAAGGAGAAGCCTCATTTCCTCGTTGGTCTTGTCAAAATTGAGTGCTCCTTTAGAAAGGGTAACGGCGATGAAAGAGATGAGAGAGAGAGTTTGAAGATGAGGGTATTTTTGTTTTAAAATTTAAATAACAAAGTTATAAATAAAAGTAAATTTTTAAGTGAGATTAATAATAATAATAATAATAATAAAATAAAATAAAAAAAAGGCGTGCTCCTTTGGAGATTTCCCTTTCGCATCTCATCACTATCAACAGCAACGAAGCGTAAAGTTGCTATTGAATGCGTCACAATAGAAGATTGTCACATACGTGGCGGTGTTATTTTGCGCACAATTAGACTGCATTCATGAGCACTATGCAAGTTCTGTGAAATTTGCAAGCAATTACGACTGGCTAAATAAATTGCTGATATCAGATGGCACAACCATGTACATGCAAATAAATTTACTGCACCGTCAACTTCCATCCTCGTTGTTATTGGTTCGGATACATGCATGCTTTTTCTCATTGTCCATGTTAATTATTCGCTCAAAAAAGTGATTTTTTTTTTCTTCCATTGCAAATTTTTGATTTACAGCAATAAAAGAGTTGAATTACAAAATTTTTGAGATTACAAGAATAGGAAAAATTGATGTATTCCTTTTTTTTAATTGTGGATTTGGTAGCGATAGAGCCTTGCAAACGCACTCCGTTGACGGTCCAACTGAGAAGAAGATGATCAGTTCTCTTTTCTGCAAATTCTAGAAGGAAACCCACTCAATTATTTTATTGATTCTCCCACAACTCTCCAAAAGTCTCCCTTTCTGAACTCCGCTCCTATTTTTTATAGATTGAGGAGACTTCGAATCTGCCTCAAATCCCGATCAAATATCTCCAATTATTTCCTAAAAATCCGGATCAAAAACATGATCAAAGTACGGAAGTTGGCAACTTTATAGGAGCAATATGCGGATTGGCACACACAGGTGCCCACCTGCGGGATTGCTTCCGCCGGTGCCCACTCGCGGGAGGGCTCCTGCGGGTTGGCACCCGCGAGAGTGTTCCTGCGGATTCCACGGCGCACCCTTCTTTTTTTTTTTTTTTTTTTTTTTTTTTTTTTTTTTTTGATGTATCTACATTAATTAACCAAGATTGCCATTTTTGTACGTACAGTTCCATCGGTATATGCATGGACGAACTCAAATTGCCACCTTCCTTCCTCGTAAGAATTATTAGGTTGTTGTTTCTTTTTATAGTAAGTAACCGTGGCACTTTTCCGCAGAAAAAAATTGATTCTGATGCGATTATTTTTTGCGATATCAGTTAATTACCACCGCTGAATACGTAAGTAAGTTTATGCACTGAAATTGATGAATCAACGTCGACGCTTTTGGATTGTTTGGTAGCTTTCCCTTGAACTAATTTAAAAAGTGTAGTGAGGATGGAGACGCATCACAACTCTAAAGCTCTCCAAATTCCCCCCACACTCAAAACCATATCTAGCGTTCTCTTTATATCACACCAAAAACACCTGTGCAGAGCTAAAGCAGATTCCGAAAGCGATGGCCACCTGAGTCGAGGGCCACCCGAGCCTGGTGCCCTGGGCTTAGAATTTATGGGAAGCAAGATTGTTTTCACATGTCTCTTTATTGTGGTCCACTGTTTGAGTGCACCCTCATGGGGCTTGAGCTCTTCAATCGCCCAACAACCGGCAATTATTGGCTCTAATCAACGTGGAAAAAATAACCTAACAGAACCCCATCATTAAAAAAAACTCAGTTTTTTTAATATTATTTTACGTTATTTTACATAATGTTACTCTTTTTACCATTATGTTTTTACTGATTCTATATTATTGTTTTTATTATTAGCGAATTGTTGCAATTTTCTTATTTGATTACTTGTTGTTTATTGCTAACTTGTTAGTTTGCGATTTTTTTTTATTCGCTTATTGTAATTCATCTCTGATTACTGAAATTTTTAACTTGTTGATTCTATTTAATTTTTAGCTAAACTGAAAATAAATTGAATATTACAAAATATAAATTACAATAATGATAATAACTGAAATTGAAATAAAAAAACAGGTAGAATCTTATTTTCTTATTTAGATGATGATTGGAATTATGGTTGCCGACTTAATATAATATATGAGGATAAATGTAAAAATTATTATAAAATTTAGTATATAATTAGAATAGATTTTGTATTACAAAATGTTTTTATATTTGTTTTTATAATTTTTAAATTTATTTTACAATTTATAAAAATTATTTTTTATAGTTTTATATTTATATATTTCATGTCACGCTGTCGCTATTTTAGACATTGATTCTAATAATAAAATAGTTGGGGATCAAAAGATAAGTGAAGTTCCGCAAAGGGATAAGCTAAAGTTTACTTTCTGTGTGGGTGACTAACCGATTCTAACGGATGATTAGCCTTGAGAATCTGGCACTAAAAGCAAGCTAAGTGCAGCGACTAGCCGTGTCTCTCTCTCGCCCATCATGCCACGGGCCCAGCTTGTTGTGCTGGTGTCTCCTCCACCTTCTCCACCCAAGTGAGCCCAAAGTCCGCACCCCTCCCCTTCTCTCACTCAGCGTGTGATCAATTGCTTGATCCCCCACAATATATACAAGCTGTAAGGTGACTCGACTCCACCATTATCAAGCTCTCTATGATGGTTTTGGTCCCCCTCTAACTTGGAGAGTGGAGGTTGCACCGAGCAAGCAATTGAGCAGAAGCGGTGGGGCATGTGGGGTAGCTAATTAGCTTTGGCCCTATAGTAGGCCCATGATGGTGAGGTGCCATTACTGCCTGGCCCAGAATTGCGGCTGTGTTTGCGCTATCCTCGGCCCTTTCGCTGAGGATCATGGTCCGGTGCTTGGTTAGCATTCTAGCCTCTGTTGGCTCCATGCAATTCAATTGGGACTCTTTATCACATTTTTTTCCCAATTGCTTGGCTCTTAACTTGTTATATCATTCAATGTGAAGTGAGCAAAGCAAAGCAAAGGTGTGGTGGTAATCTTTATAGTTGCCTTGAATGCAATTCTCTACTCTTGCTTGGTTAGTTTCATGTTCATGCCAAGGTGGTGGGGGGGGGAGAGAGAGAGAGAGAGAGAGAGAGAGAGAGAGAGAGAGGTGACAGGCCGAGCTGGCTTCCATTCCTCATGCTCTTAGATTTTGTTTGTTAACATTCAAAGGGCAGGGACCAAGTGATCACACTTTCATGACACCTCCCTTAGACCATTTTTGGCAAACATCAGAAGGATGGCATTTATATTGTTTTCTCACCCATAATAATAATAATAACAGTAGTAATAAATATGCTTATGTTTATTCAGAATTTACAAATTTTGCCTTGCCTTTTTCAATGTTCATCTATAATATTTCGCCACCCCTTTTGTTAGTCATAGTTATTACAGTATGAAACAGTTTTCTTTCCGCTCTTGAAAAATTTTTAAGCAATGTTTTATATCAAATTCTACAGTTTTATTCTATAATTTTCAAAAGTAAGTTGATATTTTACTTTTTCTTTACTTTTGAATTGATTGATACAATAAGGGGAGAGCGTAGGTCCCCCAAATAACTCATTAATATAAGAAATATGAAGAGGCATGGTACTCTCCAAGATGCTCTTCATTTTTTTAAAGCAAAAACTATATTTTTATATATAATATATCTATAATCTTAATCTATAAGTACTTTTTAGGACAAATCTTTTAGAACTTGCCCCCCAAACCACCTCCCCTATTCGGATATATTCCTCTCATAATGTTGAATTTGTTATTGAAAAATATTCCATTTCATATTTAATTTATTTGAAATTCCAACACCATAATACAATATAATAATAAGACGAAATCCATCTAAATTGGTTATATTCAAATCTTGAATAATCTAATTAAATCACATTTAACTACAATCCAATTATATATATATAGAGAGAGAGAGAGTACGGGAAATTCACCGACGGTGAAGAGAGTTCATTCACCGCCGCTTAAGTGGTCCAATAAAATTATTACAAGTGGCGTTACTCAAAGGACGGTTAAGAGAGTTCTTTTATTTGTTATTTTAAGTGGCGCCACGTGTAATAATTTTATTGGATCATCTAAGCGATGGTGAACGAACTTTTTTTACCATCAATGAATTTCCCGTTTTCTTTTATATATATATATATATATATATATATATATATATATATATATATATATATATATATATATATAATTTCTTTCTAGAAATTAAGTGAAAAAAGTCAAGGCAGATAAAACAATTTTTTCAAATAAATAACTAAATAGAAATATCTGAATCTGCCCAAAAATAGCATATATTGGAATATGCCTCAATCCCAAGTGATCCTTTTGTGCTTATTTACTATGCTCCGATTGAAGCAAACAACTAAACAATAAAATGAGTAAAACAATATATCCCTCTACGTGAACGAGAAAATTACGATTCAAACTAATCTGTGAACATAATGAGAAAGAAGAAGATGACCATCTATTAAATCTTTTCTTAATTTTATTTTTCTTTTTTCTTTTTTACATTCAGTTTTTTTTATTGTATGATGTAGGATTTTATTAATAAAATAATAATGCAGAGCCAAGACAAAAAAGAAAAGAAAAAGTTGATACACAACAACAGTGTAACAGTAGGTTCTTAATAAATGTGTAACCGTGGGAAAATCCACACGTGGAGGGAGCTCCAAACCCTGATATTTTTCTAATTAATAACCCAAACAGAACACAGTGCTGACACCAACTGGTAATGACCGGTCACCATCCACCTCCACCTGCCGGTTCTCCGCACCTCTGGTTCGGGCTGCCACCGGCTGTTCCTGGTCACTCGGAGTCAAACCCCCCGTCACGTCGAGCTCGAGGCAGGGGGAGGGGCATCGCGATGTCCCTCCATTACTCGACACACGGGTGAGGATCACTTGCTTCATCCAAAGCATCACACGGTGAGTCTGTCGAATCAAAAGAGGGGACTTTATTTTTGTCGGGTGCTTTTCGAGTTTTGATTGGACGAGTTGGTGTTTGGTGTTTCAGTTCGGCGTGGAGGGCAAAATGGGAAAGAAGAAGATCAGAAGGTTGAGAGCACGTCCTGCATGGTTCACGGGCCGTTCGATGCCAGGCTTCGATGGCTTGCGGAACACAATAATGACGGATCATACAGGCGTGGCGTTTTCGGGAGTCTTTTGCAGTTTAAACCTTGAGAACTTCAAAATTGCAAGAAATATTTGTTATTGGATTAGGTTGATTTCCAAAATTAGAGGTTAGATTGTTATGGTTTGTTGTTTGTATAATATCTCTAGCTTAATAGTCCCCCTATCAAATATAAAACAACAGCTAAATTCATTTATAATAGAATAATGATTCCACGAGGCCATAAAAAAAATTATAACTAGTCTTTTTCAGGAGGAACACATGGCTAATTATAAACTATTATAACTCATGTGTCATTCAATCGAAATGGTTTAATATATTCAAACCGATTATAGGTTATACGTACTCATATACTATATAAACGAAATATACCTCTAAAAGAAAATTCAAGGAAAAGGGTATGAATATTCATTAGCATTAATTTTATTGATTTTAGATTAAAATTTCCAATTCATCTCTAGAAACACACATTGTTATTATTTTTTTATGGTGATCAAGGGTGAAAATAAAGTATTCTAGACTATAAATAGCTGGCAATGACGGTTTATGTCTATAAGTCAAGACAAAAATCCATTGGATGATCATTAAAAATAAAAATAAGAATCGACAAAGAAAATTTGTAATTGTAGCTTAAGTGGAATTATTCTAAAAGATTATGATATAAAAGAAAATAATATAAATAAAGGAGACAATACTTAAATATAAAATTGAGGATTCAGAAAGTTCATTCGTTTGGTTGTCCACAAGCAATCGCTTCAACTTCTTTTCTCTCTCGTAATCTACATCCCGAATCTCATAACTATTTTCATAATCAATAATTTCCTCAATTCCGTGGAACACACGCAACAACACTAAGTATTTTATTCAAAGTATTTAGATTAGGCTATATGAATCAAAATAAAATTATGCCAGATCAATCATAAGGATAATCGATCATTCTCTGCTCATTCGATTAATCACATTGATAATCATTCTCTGTTCATTTCTATTGAGCAATATGTCTTCATTTAAGACTCAAGCATCAATATCTTTTTATATCACTTCCATTTCTAATTTCTTCGGTCCTATCTCCGCTCTTTTAATTTGCCCTATGTAGATTAGTTTCACTCGCCGAAGTGGTGCATCTATTTGTTTATATCGCATATGACCAATGAGAGTTATGCCCATCTTAACACAAATATCTATATTTCTCATTTTTATCTTTTCTAGTGTTACCATATATCCTTAAATACGCTCTTATAAATAAAATAAGCAAACCTGAACACATAGGTACAATTATATAAAAATAGGTAATTAGCCTAACATCTTTAATAAGCAAAATTATTAAAATCAAAGGGGGAAAAAATTAAATGATTTGGCTATGCAATAAGAGTTATCAATTCAACTAGCATAATAATTACCAAAGGTTATTAATTTTTTTTTTTTCCCATTTTTTTCTGTCTTTGAACCGTTAGTTATTCCTTTATTAATTAAATTTCCCTGTCTCTCTCGTGATATGCATTTGTGGCCGGCCGAAGAAAGGAGCAGCATATTAACTCCATCTCCTCTGTATGTCCGGATAAGAGGCCGACAATTTTTAAACATACAACTTAAATTCTTCAATTAATAACTAGATTAATTAATATCGAAGTACCTTGTCTTTAATAAATTAATTATCTCTTTATTTATGAGGATGGTTTGGTCATGTGCAACGTAAGCCTACAAGTACACCAGTTCGAAGAGGAGAGTTTATCCATATAGGACAAGTTAAAATAACGAAGAAAAAACCGAATAAAATATGGATGAAGGTAATACGCAAAGATATGGAGTCCAGATGTTTAAATAAGGAGATGTTATTTGATAGAAATGAATGGCGATGGAATATAAAGTGATCGATCCAGCGTGATTTTTTTTAGTTCATGCAGCCTATCCAAAATACTTGAGATAAAAGACTTAGTTGTTGCTGTTGTTATTTATTTACGGGAGATTTCGAATTTAGATTCACGCTACAAATTTAATTTAGAAAATATTATAAAAAATATGCTTGCGAGTAAGAGAGAGAAAAAAAATCGAAGCTTTAGTATGAAACACTGCAGAGAACTTTCCCTCCTCTGTCGGGTGCCTCCAAAAAGGCATAAATTATTTTACAGCTGGAGAGAGAATTTTTTTAGCAACTGCCTTTTTTTTTTTTTTTTTTTTTGGTTAATTACAGTTAGACCCTCTGTAGTATTAGGTATGTGTCACTTAACACCCTGAAGTTTGAAACTCTCAAAAAATCCCATGGACTTAGTTATTTTCACTTTTTTTTTTTTTACTAAAGTGCACTCTTGTCCCTCAAATTCCTATTCTACCATCATCCCTACTTTTAACCAACACACTTATTAAAGAGAGAGATAATGGTAGAATAAGAATTTGAGGGATAAAGGTGCACTTTAATAAAAAAGAAGAGTGAAAATAACTAAGTCCAGGGAGTTTTTTGAGAGTTTCAAACTTCAGGGGTGTTAAGTGACACATCCCTAATACTACAAGGGGTCTATTTGTAATTAACCCTTTTTTTTTTTTTAACCATGCTTTTATAATGTTTTGTATGTGGATCCGATAAGCACACCCACCATTTTCAGTAGTTGCACCCCCAATGCCGCTTGGATCGCGCATAATAAGGGAAGGCATTTCATATTTGGTAAGAGCGGGGTGGTGAATATAAAGGAGTTACTGGATGCGCGGCGCCAATGTTTTCCTTAATGAGCTCAAAAAAAAAAATTAGGAAGGAAAATTAAGTTTTTCTAATTTGTAGGGTTGATTAAGAAAAATATAGGCGCATCTAGTAACTCTCGAATATAAATCCAACTTTGTTTGTGCTCTTTCTCTAACCTTTGATTTGATGGAGTTAGAGTTAAGAAAGTAGGTTTTCTTAAATGTTTGCATGGAAGGGGCAAGTTGCTTGATAAACTCCTGAGCTCTTGTTGTTTGTCTGTTTGAAAATGACAAATATTAATTTAAATTCCTTTTTTGACTGGTTAATCTTATGCCTTACTGAGGTTTTATATCTTATTGCTAGGATTTTTGGACATAGCTCTTGCATGCAAAATAAATAAATAAATAAAAGTAGGACGATATAAAAGCTTAGCAATAATAATCTGCATTCTAGATGTTGTTGACTTTGTCCAAATTCATTAATTAATGATTTGGGGTAATTAATATTTAAATAAGGACTTTGTTCAAAAGTAGGTCTAATATAAATTTTTATTCTATTCGTCATCATTTTATACTAATGAGTATTATCTCAAGTGATATTGCTTTCTTCAATTTATGAGAGGTTTTGAGTTCGACTCCCAATAGAGACTCAATTTATGTAATGTTACCGAAAAAAATGTGTGTGTGAGTTTGACTAGCAACCAATGACATCTAAACGTTAGAAGGCATAAATCTAATTTTTTTTTTTTGTTGAATTAAAAAATCTCAACACAATAAAAAAATCTACTTTTGCCTTATAAATAAAATTCTACTGTTTAGAGCTACTGAGCAGTGTTAGAACAAATAAAGAGTGAATCACCCACTTGAGAATTTTACTTTTCAATATCAAACACCAGTAAATCTATATAAAATAATTGTTTGTAAAATAGTTAGGATAAGCATATTGTAATTAGAATTGCTCAATTACAAAATTACATCTTGCAAAACTTAAATGTTCTTCTGCAAATTCTAAAAAAAAAATATTCGTCTGCAAATTCTAGAATAGTCTAGGCCCTCTGCATAAAATCTCCATCCAAGGGAGATAAGAGAATTTCCGTAGGAGCACACCATTTTTCTTAGTGAGCATACTTATGAAATTGGTTAATATTATAAGTTTACAATTATTCTTCTTGATATAATTGTCCTTATTTTCAACCTCTCTTCTTCGATTCTTCCTCACTATTTCTTCCCTACGAAGTTGTTCAGTTAGAAAAAGAAAAAAAAGTATATCTCTCGACCTACATAAGTCAAAAATTAAACTTATCCATCCTTAGTTTGCATATACAAATCCTAAAAAATATGATGTGTTTGCTGGAAAAAAATTTCTCTTTTGAAAAAAGATGGTGCACTTACTGGGAAGAGAGGCTCACTAGAAAAATGGTGTGCTTCTTTAGAAACTTCCGGGAGATATTTATTATCCCGCAAACTCCAAGTAACTAAATTCTTTTAAATTTAGAACAGTAAGAAAAAGCCCCTGCTATTATTACCCCCCTTAACGCTCCTGCTCACACCCCCTCACACACATCTCTCCTCTCATAAAAAACCAAGAAACATCAACAAAAAAAAAAAAAAAAAAAAAAAAAGGCACGAAGGAAATAAAAATCGCTCATTTTCCCCCATTCCCTCTATTAATCAATCTTTAACAAGGAATCAATCTCTGTGAGCTCTGATGACACCGATGTTAAAGGAACACGACTACATAGGGATGGGAGTCGCCGGCGGCGGAGGCGGCGGGCTCTCCGAGGTGTCCTCCAATGGCAGCAGCAGCAACTGCTCCGCCATCTCTGATAAGCAGACGGAGCTCCGCCTGGGGCTGCCCGGATCCGAATCCCCTGACCGGGTTAGCGGGTCGGGTCTTACTCTGGGGATCAGCATCAAGGGGTTTGGTGCCGGGTCCGGGTCCAAGAGGGGCCACGATGCGCTTAACGGGTCCTCCCCCAAGTGGGTCTTCAACGGGGGGAGCGGATCCGAGGTTGAGCTCTTCTCGCCCAAGAAGGGGGAAACTGGAGGTGCTGCGGGAGCCAAGGATGGGGAGAAAAAGCCGCAGATCAATTCGGCGCCAGCTGCAAAGTAAGTCTCCAATTTTAGGAATTTTAGGGTTTAGGGGGGCTTTCTGAGATTTTTTTGGTTTTTTACCCTTGTAGTTGT
This sequence comes from Dracaena cambodiana, assembly GCA_036321105.1. NCBI lineage: Eukaryota > Viridiplantae > Streptophyta > Magnoliopsida > Asparagales > Asparagaceae > Dracaena > Dracaena cambodiana. Next base: position 52,762,092 of record JAYEPQ010000003.1, read on the forward strand.
GTGTGTGTCTGTGTTTTTTTTCTTTAGTTGTTAGTAATGAGGAGGCAATCTCTTGAAAATTTAGTGGGTAACAGTTTGTGACGAAGTTCGGCAACTGGGTTTTAATTTTGGTATAATTCTTTTGAAATAGTTGTGATTTTTGAGTGGTTGTGGTTTGATTTATTTTAAATAGAAATTTTTGGTAAGTAAAAAAAATTGCTTTATTAGACTAAGAATATGAATTTTTTTTTAGGCCTTTGATAGAATTAAGGTTTGATTGAGAATTTTGAAACCAAAATTATTACTTTTAGGGGATTTGTGAGAATTTTTAACAATCAGCTTCTGATAATTGGTTATATTTTTATTTTTATTTTGTCTAATATTGCTGAGCATTTTGCTTGGTCAAAGGTTTTTTTTTTTTGTCTCTTAAATGCGGTTGTGTTAATATTTCTTGAATGTGATTTATACTGAAAGTTGAAACTATGTAGTTGCAAATGGATAGGATAAGGGCAATCATTGTTGTGAATTCTGTGTCCAATTAGGGTCTTAGTGTGCTTACTGATGAGTTACAGTAATTTGGCACGAAAATTTTTTTTTAAGAAAGATTATTATTAATTTTAACCTGAGGGTTGAACATCCATATCAATTATTTCTCGTTACTTTTGTTGGCAGATTGGTACAACACTTTTCCGTATGTTTCCAACAATAATGTGTATCTATACTCCCTAAATTAATTTTTGTCTAATTAATGAGATACAACGGTTTAATGCAAATTTCATGTTATTACTTAGTGAATGCTAGTTCTCTTATTCAAAGATCTGTTGCCATATACTTATTTATATGGGATTTGTTTAGATAAAAAGAACTTCTCGAATAATGATATTCATCGACAGGGCACAAGTAGTGGGTTGGCCACCAATTCGCAACTCCCGGAAGAATATAATGGCTACTAATAACAACCAGTCGAAGAACAAAGAAGATGCCGATGGGAAACAAGGTTTGGGATGTCTATATGTCAAGGTTAGCATGGATGGGGCCCCCTATCTCCGGAAGGTTGATCTCAAGACATACTCCAACTACAAGGAGCTGTCTTCTGCCCTGGAGAAGATGTTTAGTGGCTTTACTGTCGGTGAGCTCTGTTTATGTTCAATGCTGTTGTGTAATCATCTTGTTTAGTTTGATACGTATTTGGAAAATTTGTCAATCACCCAGTACATGATCGATATGCTTAAATTCATCAAAACTCATTTGCTAAATCCCAACAGTTTATACAATTATACAACTATACGGCAGTATCAACAACATTTCCTTTTTCGTACTGTTGTAGTGGTATGCTATGATCGGTAGTATTTGCATATTGTATGCAAATACAATTGTTCAAAGTCATTCAGAGCTTACCTTTTTCCAAAATCTTGGTAGTCGTCGGTGCTATGTAATGATAGGTATGTATATTTGAAGTTCTTGCTTGGCATTACTACTCTGGTATAAGCGTTTCATAAATATGCTAACCTTGCAGAAAGTAATATTGCCTTTTCCTAGTTTATGTCATCGCTACGCTTATCGTCCTAGTTTTGTTAGCAGGCACTAATAATTTTTAATTTAGTGTGCGGGGATCATTTAATCTTCCAAATTTCATGTCAAAATTTCTCCTCCTATTCATCTAGGAAATCTCTATGCAGTGACTAGTAGCGTTTCCCTTTAATTTCACTTTTTAAGACTGAAGGTTCCATCCATATTAGAATGATTTATCATAAATATATATTCTTGCTAGATTATTATATTTAGTAATTGTGTATTGGTCGGTGAGCTTATGTATAAATATTTAGAATAATGATAACTGTAAAGTAACATTTTGCCTTCATTAGGTTATATCGCTTATAGCGTGAAACATAAAGTAGGTTAAGCAATTTCCTATTTATTTGATAAAATATAAAGTATAAAATTATATATAATAATTGTTATAAATTGGAACATCAATTTAAAAATTCTAAAAAAGAATATAAAAATTTTCCATAACAAATAGAAGTTATTATAAGTTTCTGACATGTTTCATAATAATTCTCATTTATCATCATAAATTATATTAAGTCACAACCTCACCAAATAAAAAAAACAAGATTTTAAATTTATTTATTTCAGTTTTGGTCATCAACAATGCTTTGGTTTATATTGTATTACTCAATTCTTCTTTTTTATAATTTTCGGTTGTTTAATAGAATCAATGGCATGTAAAAATTCCAACACCTGGAGAGAAATTATAACAATAAAAACGTAAGTAATTACAAATTAATAAGGTAGTAATTCCACAATAATCAAGTAAAAAATTTATAGCAATCATCTAACAATCAAAGCAAATAAATAGCAACACTCTGGAAATTACTAAAAAATAGTAGTATATAGTGTACCATAACGTATCATAACATTATTTTACATGAAAATGCACTGTTATGGTGAACTTAGTTATTTTTGAACGGTAGATGATGCTAGATTTGTGTTGGGTATCATAAAGCATATAACGGGGTACATAACACGTTATTTTCATCATTTTTTTATATTTTTACTTGTAATTACTATATGTGCCATCTCAGGTCAATGTGGTTCACATGGAATTCCAACCAAAGATGGTCTGAGTGAAAGCCGAGTGGCTGATCTTATCGATGGGTCTGAAAATGTCCTTACCTATGAAGACAAGGATGGGGATTGGATGCTTGTTGGTGATGTTCCATGGGGGTAAGTCTTCTATTCAGAATTCTTGACTTGGTCTTAGCAGTGTGACTGTAGTTTTGTTTTTTGTTTTTGTTTTATAGTTTACATGGAAGTTATAAAAGAATTGTACTAGATGTTTACTTCCTTCCCTCCTCTGTTGCTTCTACTCGCCATTACAATGCTAAAATCTAGAGATGTAGGGGGTTAGTTTCGGGTAAAACAATTCCTAGAATGCTCTTCAACTTGCGGAATCCCTCTCTAACAGTCTGTTTGCCTGATTAAATCCTTATTATTCATTGTCTTTTGGCATCAACTGCACCTTTATTTTATTGTTGTCAGCAGATTTTTGTCAGCAGAAAATTTTCACTCCCATAACTTTCTTCATCAAATAACTCAGAACTCCAAGATGTATATATCAAGTAGCATGGAAACTATTGACAGATAGACAGATGACATTGTATCAAGTAACTATATTACTAGGCCATCATTTTTTAGGCTGATTTTGAGTGAGATATCTATTAAATCTTGAAAGGCTGTGCCTTAATGTAGACTCTTTCATATATGTATGAATCTTGGAAGGCTGTACCTTATTGGTGGGGCCTTCCCAAGTGATTAAGAAGCTGCCATAATGATTATGGTTTCATTTAATTTCTAATATTTAAATTAATATCTTGTGGTGTGGCACGACATTGTCTTCTGAATAATCATCAGTTATTTTTGTTACAGTCTTGCGACTTGTCCTCCAATCAACTCATTGTTTACATTTTTCGGCTTTGCAGAATGTTCACTGAAACCTGTAGGAGGCTGCGAATCATGAAGGGTTCTGATGCAATTGGCCTTGGTATGTGTATATTTGATTCACTATGTACATCTGTCTATCTTTTTGTTCAAAAGTATTTCATTTCTTCTAAGACATAGCCTAAGGATTAGGTGCGAAAATCACTACTATAGGAGTCACCATCTACTAAGTTGATTCTTTTATATAGATGAAAGCATGGTGTAAGTGCATAAATACAGGGTTTAAATATTGGCCGGTATTTGCATATACCATATTAGATTTTCTGGTACCTGATACGGGACATATTTTATAATATCGGTTCGGTTCCACATTACTGAAATTTCTGATATTCCTGGAGATAACGTGATATTGCTGATTTTGATACCATAAATGACCGCCCTGTACCAATACTAATTCTGATGTTTTAAATGTTGGTAAATAGTTTGCCTGGCATAACATTCAAAGAGCAATTATATGACAAATGATATTTATTTTATACTATATTCTTCAGATGGTTGTTTCATGTGTGAAGATGCAAACATTCCTTGTTTTTCACCTTTTTCCCCTTTTAACATTAGTATTGTTTTTTTTTCTACAACTGCTTTATTTTGACACTTCTCTCTTTTTATTTCCAATTTTTTTGTTTCCCTAGTTGGCAATTCTATTCGTTGTGCATGGAAGGATTAGGCTGTTTTATGCAAAATTGCTGGCTTCCATATAATTGACTGCAGTTTGGTTGTAATTTTACAAACTTAATAAAATTCTAATTAACTCTCTTGATATTCCTTGAATAGATGCATTTGTTTATAACTTTTCCTGATTCGCCTTCAGTAATAATCTGTATATTCTTGACTGTCTAGAAGCATTGATTTAGACAGTAACAAGTAACAAGAGTAGTGAATCGCATGCATATTGCTTTTTAACTATCACCATTATTTCTGATCTTGATACTAGTAAATTAGCTACCCATTTCAATCTGTTCCCGTGCAGCTCCAAGGGCCATGGAGAAGAGCAAGAACCGGAACTGATCACCTCATTCCGAAGCAATTAATCTCAAGCATACCAACTGTTCAAAAGGGCTCTTCTCCAAGCCAGAAAATAGTATTTAAGGTTTTTATGATGTCTCCTACTTATATCTTGTGGTTTGTTGTTCTGCGTCGATTAAAAAAAAAACCCTCGAAATTAGCTTCTTTAAGATTTCTCAGGGACAAAGACCTTAGTAGATTGTTGTTCAGCTTTTCTATCGGCTTTCCTACCGACGCTCTCATTACTATAATCTGTAAATTGCTTGTGTTTGTTATTTGCGACTCCTATATTTTAGGAAATATCCCGCGTGTTCTCCTTCATGCGCCTTTGCCGAGCCTGAAGTCACTTGAACATGAACGAAAATCATCACAGATTGGTGCTGCATTATTGTGTGAGCTTCTCTTGTAGGGAATTTGTTTTGAGAAAATATTTTGGAGACGAGGTGGGTGTGATGTTGGGGCCCACATCCAGCTGTGGAAGCATGATTGAGGGGGGATGCTGTACTGGGCTGTCTGCCCCCAGCGGGCGGTATTGTGGACACAAAGGTACAGCAGTCCTTTTCACCAGCCACTCATCTGTTGTTATGATGATCATGAACAAAGGAGAAGTGGGAGTAGAGAAAAAGGAAGAGAGAGAGGGGGAGGGGGCTCATGGGGGGTGGGTAAGAGATTTAGGTTTATGTTCTGTCCATCAGAATCTGGTCTGCTTCTCTTTTCCTTGGGTCCGTGAAAATTTAATGCCTCCTGTTCCTTGCATTCTTTAAATATATTGTGGCTGTCTGTTGGTTGTCCTATGCTGATGTGTGAATGATATCCCCCAATATATTTGTCAAAGCTGAGAGCTGATTGTTTAAGATCTTTTAACGAGAAGTACTTGGTGCGCCTCATGATTTTCTTAGTGAACTTCAAAAGCAAAAGTCTCATGTTTTTCTTATTAGTGAGCTTCAAAAGTAAAAGGTAGAGGGAGGAATTAGTTTTGCTCTAACTTTAGAGCTCACTAAGAAAAATATAAATACGGAGGGCATCGGGTAATTCTCTCTTTTAACTTTCCTAGCCTCAGATACTGCCTGCTGCATGTTTTGTGGAAAGATTCCAGTATACTCTGTATTTGTCGGTATTTTTCTACATATTTGTCTGGAATATGCTAATGGGTTAGTTACTAAAATTATTACTTTTAGGATGTATCACTAATACTTCATATAAAAACTTTTTTGGCTGAAAGATCCCCTAATAAGAGGTATAATTGTAATAAAATTTGTTGATTATTGTTACATTTATATCCTATGGGAGGTTTCTCTAGAGATTTTTATTTTTTTTAATGGGGTATAATTCATACACCTCTAATAACACAACAACAGAAGTTATTGCAATTAATACTATGCTAATTTATGGCTAATGTTGAGTTCACCATTCAATGCTTTGTGTTTCATTTGATAGTTAGAGGTGATCATTTTGCTTTCTTTTGCTTGTTTTTGACATTACATTTGCTTCTTTCTGGCTTAAAAGATGCCATATCTATTGTTTTGAGAACACATTTCACAGTATCTCTGCTTAAGAGATTTGGATCGGTTATTTGAGAGAGAGGGTGTACTACCAAGACAAATCATCTACGACTATTAAGTTGCAGTAATAGATGTTATCAGAAATTTTATTACTGTTTTTGGTATGGAAGTTGTAAGTGGCAAGTATATTTGCACAAATTTTAATTGTTAAAAAAAATTTCTTTGAGGAGGTTATTTGATAATAATACAATTACAGCTCGCAGATTAAGGAGAGAATAAATATCCTACGTACATTTTTTTTTTCTTAACTGTAATAACTACAAGTATATAAATAGTTGTAATTACAATTATGATCAAACAGTAGTATGTGCTACTTATAGTAAAAGTAATTATAATTATATCTACTTTACAAGCATACACAAGCAATGATAGCCTCTGTATGCAAACTGCCTGCGAAGTGTTGATGTTTGGATAAAAGAATAATGGAGAGCAAGTCAAATGAACCTGTAAGACCTTTTCCGAGGATCCGAGGGATTTCGAGCTTCTGTACGATCATCTCTCTAAATGATAAATCTATGTCAATTTCGTGTGAATTAGGGATGAATAAATTTTAAAATGAAAGATAATTTTTCTTGACACTAAAATTAAGTTCACAATTTATTTTGGAATATTCAACTATAAATTGTTCTCCGACAATTTTGTTTCTAATTGCGGGCTGCCCTGCAGACTGGGCTACATGGCTCTCTAGCCCAGGCGCAGACTGTTCAGCCCAGTAAACCAGACTGATTGTGGGCCTGTATTCTGGGCTGACTTATTGGGGTCTGGATCATACTCGGCTCAAATCAAAAATAAATTTTCATATTGCTTTTTTCTTTTGTATTTTCATTTATTTTTTTACTAACAAAAAAAGAAGAAAGCCTTTGATGTAAAAATTATCAAGCAGATACTGCAATTTCTGAACTCTTCCTCCATGGATTGTACAATTCATGTGGAACGAACGAGAGCAACAACAACAAAACTCAAAGTCCAACATTTCATATGGTGTTTAATGATGTTCCTATGCTGTTTCTCTCCGACTTTTTTAATTAATCATTTTCTCTCGGTTTATTTTACTATTTAATACAAAGCACAATTAAGTTGGCCTTTTTATCTTCTCTCTAGAATAAAGTCTGTAGACATGCTCAATTAAACTGGTAACTTCTTAATTCATTTCTGATCTTTACCGTAGATAATGCATTTGACTCGGATGGAAGAAACTGAGCACCGTTGGTTTTTCTTTTCTCCAAGAATAAGATGTGGGGCAGAATAATTCCAAGGGGGAGGGAGAGTCTAGATGAAAATCCAGTGTGGTATCAACGCTGGTGCTGAGGGAAATTCTAAATGAGCACACCACTTGACTCTTTGAGTAGTTTTCCAACAGTTTTAACGTCTTTCAAGGATTTATAAACCCTATCAGAACAGAATACCGAATTAAAGAAGAAATGACAAACATGTACTTTCTTTTTTTTTTAACAACTATCGGATATGTGCTCACAAAGTAAAGTAGTGTGCTCATTTATAATATCCCTTATGCGGAGTAACTTGTAGTAAGAGTAATAAATGGTAGCGGCACCCACAAGAGGAAAACAAACCAACGTTACCAAACAAAAACCAAGGCGTGCTCCTCATCTCAAGTAAAGGACTCCACTTATTACTCCATTGCCATTGCCGCATTGGTTTCCGATTAAAAAAAAAAAAAAAAAAAAAAAAAAAAATTCACACTGAATCACTCTCTCTCTCTCTAGTCAGTAGACTGATGAGTACAGTACAATCTGCGTTGCGGTCCCTTCCTGATTCCTCTCCCCATCATTCACTGTCATCCCAGTCTCTTTTCCTTTCTCTCTGCAGCTTGCTCAGTCTCTGCCGCTTCCTCTGTCGCCACCATCACCACCGCTGCAATCATAACAACCTCGCCTCTCACCAACACCAATATTTATAACTCACTCACTCTCCTTCTCAGTATCACTCCCCATCTCCTCCTTATTTCCCTTCTGCCATCATGAGCAAGAGCCCCAAGCTGAAGCCCCTCCCTCGCCCCCTCTTCTCCTGCGGCATTTTCCGCAACTGCACCCAGTCCGTCCTCAGCCCCACCGCCCCTCCCTCCTCCGCCTCCCTACTCCCCCCTCCACCGCCTCCGCCTCCTCCTCCTCCTCCTGCTCCTCCCTCCGACCAGCGCCCTCCCCCCTCCTCCTCCTCCTCCTCCTCCTCCTCAACCTCCCCCAGCTTCACCCAGTGGAGATTCCCCCTCCACCACCCGCCCAGCACCGCCGCCGACTCCGGCAGCGCCCGCCGTGCCCCTCCTCCGCTGGACTCCGCCGCGTCCGCCGGCGGCGACGTTTTCGGGGCCGCCGAGGGGCAGTTCAGATCTGGCGCTCCGCTCGCGGCTCTCCGCATTATGGAGAAATCGCTGGCTTCGGGTCCGACCGGAAGCGGATCCGGATCTGGACCCGGATCTCTCTGCCCGCAGGAAGTGATGTCGGGAGTTATTGCGGCGCTTCGGGAGCCCGCCTCTGCTCGGCCGGCTGCTAAGGTTAGTTCGTTCATTTATTACTTTATCTCATTATTTAAAAAAAAAAAAAAAAATGGATTACTTTATTCGATGTCATTTATTATTGTTATCGGTTTGGTTTCAAACCCTGATTCGACCCGGAATAAAGCCGGGTACAAGATTAGGTATGATCAGTGAGAATGAGTGAGGACGGGTTCATGCTTGAACTTTTAGCGTGCTCTATTTAAATTCTTGAATTCCAAAAATATTTTTTTTTATATTTTATATTTATAATATTTTAAATAGAAAGACTAAAAATTAATTCTTAAGCCAGTCTTATATTGACTAGCCTGGCTGAGCCCAGCCAATGAGCCCAGTCGCTTATTGTATCTCCCTTTTCCCAAATATACAGGAGGTATTTAATTTGATTACATAATGTTGTAAAAACATACGTGAGTTTGAGTTTCAGCAGCAACAAAAGCCCGCACATGAAGGACAGTGGTTGTGTTCATGCTACACCTAGCTATCTCCAGCAGCAGCACATGCAAAATGCAAAGCGACTGATTACTTTAGAGAGGGGACCGATGTTGAAACCTTGGGAGTGTTGCAGTTATTGTCAGTCTCAGTCTCAATTCACATAATAATAATATACAGTATATGGACCCCCCCACTTCATGAATAGATTCCCTAAACTAATATAAATTACTGCTTCTTTACTAATTCAGTACTGCAAGTATAACCATGACATGCTTGTAGGTTGAGCTTTTTTTTGGTAGGGTTTTTATGGTTCTGTTGTACAAATTAATCTGTCTCTCTGTCAAAATACACGATTTAATGGATTTTTGGCGCTTCAGGACAATTCAAAAATTGCAAAAAACATAACAGCCTACTTAATGTTGAATGTGCGAACAATTTATACGTTTGTGTTGATCAAATCATGTTAGCATCCAACAGGTACTGCTAGCTTTGCTACTGGTCGAACCAAACCGTCGGGTCGCAGTCGAAACAGGTGCGGTGGCAGCGGCAGTGGAGGCCGTGGTCGCGTCCGGCTCATCGGGAACATCGACCGCAGAGCGTGCGCTGGCTGCGCTAGAGCTAATGTGCACGGTGGACGAGGGAGCATCGGAGGTGCGGAGCCACGCGCTTGCGGCGCCGGCTATGGGCGGCGCGGTGGAGAACATGCAGGGGAGGGGGAGGGAGTGCGCCATCGGCGTGCTGGCGGCGGTGTACGGGGGAGAGAGGGCGAAGGAGGCGCCGGAGGAGGTGGTGAGGGCGGTGATGATGGCTATGCAGGGGGAGTGCAGTGCGAGGGGGCGGAGGAAGGGGGGAGCGCTGCTCAGAGCGATGCAGGAGTGTGGGCGGTTGGATTTGGATCTCAATTTCGAGGGATGAGTGACGTTGATGATGATGATGGTGGGGTTGGGATGGGTATGGGGGTGAGCGTGCGGTTGTCGAGTTGGGTGGGGTTTGGACGTTGGCCTACCCTCTGAGAGCCTGAGCCGAGGGAATCTGGTGCTCAGAGTGGGGTTGGTTGGGTGGGGGATTCTAGAGATATGGAAGGATTTTGTGTATTTGATGAACAAGAGCTTTTATTAATTACCTTCTATTTTGTGCATTCACAGAGTAGTCATCATATGCATATTAGGCCCTGTTTGTTTGTTTACATTGAACTGGTATAAAAAGTAGGAGTATAAAAAGTAGTAAAAGTAGTTTACTTGTACTAATTCTACTGTTTATTTGGTTCAGTTCAGAAGTAATTTGAAAGTTACTTCAATATAATTCTTCAAATTTTCTTTCACTTCAAAACTATCCAGAAAAAAAAGTTAGTTAAAGAAAAAAAAAAAAATCAAAAAAGTTCTTTTTTATTTCTTTTCTTTTCCAATCTAATTTGTGAAAGTAAAATAAATATGTACTTTTTACTTCCAATATAGACCAAGTAAATGAAAGAAAAAAAATCAAAAAGTAGTCTCTTCTATCACTTCATTTTTAGAAAGTTATTTTTAATTCTTTTCTCTATTTCTTACACTTCCAATTAAACAAACATGTCCTTAATTTTTTTTGACCGACGATCCATAAACTTACTTATTGTTATCACACATTTGTATTTTTTTACTGACATTAACTAAATTGAGTTTCCAACAAAAATTGAATAGAACCTCTCGTAAATTGGAGAGGGATTGTGCTAGTTGAGCCAAGGGGCTCCATAAACTTACTTAATAGCATCCGTATTCAAGGGGAATAAAAAAATTAAAAAAAATGTTTGGTGACTTGAGTGCGGGAGTTTCTTTAGGAGCACACCACTTTTCTTAGTGTGCCTATTGTCTAGTGTATTTAATCCGAGTGATTCTTGAAAAGTGAGTTCACTGAGAAAAATGGTGTTCTCCCTTGGAAACTCCCCTTGAATACTCTCAATTTAATCACTATTCATCCCTCGGAGGACTATGAGCCTAGAATCATGGTTGACTGGTCCCTTGATTCGAAAATTTAATTCAGACTACTTTGCAACTAAGTCAAAAACTCAGGAGATAATTAAAGAATCTATTAGAGAATATTCTAACAAAAAACTTGCATCTACACTAGTTAAGTGGCATGTGTAAATGCACGTGGAAAAAGTTAAAAAAACAAAAAAAAAAAAGAAATGGCCAAAATAAAGCATACCAGTTATACATATATGAGTCAAAATGAGCTATTATGAAGAAGTTTTGGTAGAACAAGTTTAGATTGGAGCAATTAAGTTCAAATGGGGTAGGTTTTTCTGCATAGAAATTAAATTTTTTTTATTTGTCATAAAGACCAAAGATTAGTATTTGAGTGTGAAACAAACTCTATCATCAACATTGATATTTAAAACTAAAAAACTCTGGAAAAGGAAAGGACTATTACATGCAAGAAATAAGTGTGATGATCCCAATTTCTATATTAATGCTCGGACAAACACAATAAATATTTAAAATCCTTTTAAATTTCATCAAAATATCCAATTATGGTGCTTTAAATAACAAATATGATCAATTCAACCACAGATGACCTAGTTACCAACATGTACACAAGAACTAGTCTCGGCCAACTACAACCATACAATATATTAGCTAGCATGAGACTCTATTAATCCTATCGATATCTCCACAGTCTAAAAATAAACTTGCAGTCTAATTAAGATCCAACTTAACTAGCTAACTATTACAAGTCTTAACACATACTACTATATAATCCAATATCTAGTTGGCTCTTTAGTTGGCTCTTTAGAGTCTAATTACGATACTCCAACTTAATTAGCTAACTATTACTAGTGTTAACACATAAAAAACCCTTTAATGAATATTATATAGATAATTATCACAAATATTAAAATGTAAATTGAATTTTGTGACAACTATTTAATTTCATAGCTAAAAAATTAGAATTTTTTCGTGACAAAGTTTATTTGTTATTACAAAATGCTCTCTTTTAGTGACAAGTTTTACATTTCTCACAAAAAATTAGCAAATGAAGAACAAATTTGTGACAATTAAAAAAAATCGTCACTAAAAACAAATATTTAATTACAATTTTTAGTACGTAGTCAGTAAAAAATTAGGATTACGTGACTAATAATTAATTTCGTCACAAAAAATCCTTAATTTTAGTGACATAATTTATTTATTGTCACAAAATACTCCAGTTTAGTGACGAATAATTATCCTCGTCACAAAAAATCCTAAATTTTAATGACAAAATTTATTTGTTGTCACAAAATACTCTAGTTTAGTAACAATATTTACTTTCGTCACAAAAAAATCCTCATTAAAGATCTTTTTTGTGACAACAAATATTTAGCGTCGCTAAAAACAGATATTTAGTGACGAGATTTAATACGTTGTCACTAAAAACGAGAATTATGTGACGAATATTTATCATCGTCACAAAAAAATCATTTTTCGTGACAAGTTTTCTTTATTGTCACAAAATACCCTTCTTTCGTGACAATTTTTATAGTTGTCACGAATTTTTAGTCATGAATTCCCTATTTTCTTGCGGTGAATGTAGCCCAATATCTATTTGGATATAAAACAAAAGTTCAGTACTTATGTACAAATATGAAACTATAGTGAAATCTATAATGCAAGTGCAACAAAAGATCAGTCAAGATTCTCTCTCTATATATATATAGTTTCCAAGTAATTGGACAAGCTTCTAAACCTGGTCTTTACCGTTATCTTCATACGAAAATGTAATAAAATATGAGTAGAAAAAGTACGTATATACAATTATATATATGAGGAGAATAATGCATAAAATAACAAACATAAATATAGATTGAGATGAAGGTAAACAGGAATGCAATAATGTGAACATGTTAAGTGTACAGTGACAAAATGTGTCATTATATATAGCTCAATTAACTCCATTAATTCTCAAAGGGACGGTTCCGATTAATATCAAAATTGAATTCAAACCGTCGATCCTTTTGGAAATTTGGAATGTTACATAGTGAGATAATCTGTTTTCACATTTAATTGGTAAAGTTGCCATGAGTATTATGTCTTATAATGTAAAATAAAATGAAATAAGATAAAACGGTGGGCCTTCAATTTAAGAAAAGGTTTGCGTCTATTGTTGTTGTGCGTGTATGCTGCAAACCCAGTGATTATCAATAGAGATGGTAATAGACGTGTCCACCGATCAATTTTTGGTCTATTATATACAAAATTTTGAATTAAAAATAAAAATCTCATTTTCTTAATTCAAAATTTTCTTCGGATTTTAATTCTCGCCGCAAGTGTAGTTTGGAAAATCCTTTTTTGAGAAAGATTTAATAAGATTACGAGCTGTGTATTTTAATATGATATTTTTTTTTTAAAAAAAAGAGAGAATTCATTTGTCCAATTAGGAATTTAGTGCGGATGTTATCTAGGTATTATATCTTGGGGTGCCGATCCAGAATTCTGTTGTATAAGAAATCTGGACATGCCATATTTGTGTCCTATATTAGTTAAAAGATTTTAGAGGGTAAAATAAAATTCGATGAATCTTAGGATTTCTCATATTGAGAGAAATAATAAATAAGGATTAGGATTGAAAAAAAAACCGAACCGAACCGAACCGTCCCACTTTTCGATTCTACTAAAAATCCGAAGATTCCCACAGGTTTTGGGTTAGGTTTTGGTAGTGCTTTTGCTAAACTGAAACCGATGAAAATCAAAATTTTAGTGGGTTAAAAAGCATATATAAAACAGAAATTTTAAATATATAGGCTTGGGTGGATTAATATAAATTTCATTGAATTATTTTTTTATGTGCTTGTAACATATAATATAGTTTTCGTTACATTTTTAAGTTTGTGGACATGGATCGTTAAATCTAAATTTCACTGTTTTTTGGGTTGGAGGGCCAAAAAGCCATCATCGACCCAAAATAAGTTTCGGATATTTTTCGATCCGTTCTATTCGGAAAAAAGATTGCTAAGAACATAACTACATCGAACTGATCAATACTCACTCTAATAAGGATATGTTAAAATGATGAATCTGAATTTGGTATTTTTGGATATGTCAACATTTTCATAATTTTTTTCTTTAATATTAATTTGGAAAATTCTTAGACAAATCATCACCCGATAAAAAAAATAAAGTGATGACAAATATAATCGTCAATTAACAATTAGCCTTATAATTAGCTTAAACCCCAATCCAAGCAATCAAACCTCTAATATATCTCCCTTCTAAGCCTCGCGCAAACTATAGCCAACTCCTCCAATGTTGTCCTTTCTCATCCATCTCCTCCTCTTACTCGCCCTAGCGGGTCCAAACCCGCTACCCGCCTCCGCATTCCCCCCGGCATCCCCGATCCACTGCAACCAAACAGGCTGCGCCCTCTCCAACTCCTATGGCGCATTCAACGACCGGACCCCGTGCCGGGTCCCCACGGTCCTGTACCCGACAACCGAAGAGGAGATCCGATCCGCAGTGGCCCAGGCCAGCCGGGACCAGCTCAAGGTGAAGGTCGTCAGCGGGTTCTCGCACACGATACCGAAGCTAGCGTGCCCCGACCCGACCCGTTCCATTCTGATCAGCACGGCAAAGTACAGTTCGAACGTCGGTGTCGATGTGGTGAAGAGGACTGCTACGGCTGATTCGGGCGTGGGATTGAGGGGCCTGATCGATGCGGTGGAGGCGAAGGGGCTGAGCTTGGTCGCGGCGCCGTACTGGGAAGGGGTGAGCGTGGGCGGGGCGATCGGCACGGGGTCGCACGGGAGCTCGTGGTGGGCTAAGGGTGGCGCGCTGCATGAGTACGTTGTTGGCGTGAGGCTTGTCGTGGCTGCTACAAAGGATGAAGGATTTGCTAAGGTTGTGAGCTTGGACGCGAGCGATCCTTTGTTTGCTGCTGCTAGAGTCTCTCTTGGGCTATTGGGAGTCGTCACCAAGGTTAGCTAGGGATCAAAATAAAATTTTCTTTTCTTAAGAAATTAGATTGATCGTTGATTGGTATCAGAGTTCTTTTATTCGTGACACTAGTAAATTCTATAGTTTTTTCTTTTACGATATTAGTATATTATATAGTAATTATTCTTTCAAAATCTTTAAATGCCGAATTTGCTGAGAAAAGTTTTTCAGTGATTTTTTTTTTCCTTTTACATTTTGAGTTCCTAAATTCTGACAGTGACAGTCAAACTCATACTCGCTCCTTGTACTGAAACAATGTAATTCTCTTTTTTTTCTATTTACTTACCTTCCACGAGAAAGAAATAACCATATCTAACCGGGGATACTCTCTCTTTTGCTAATTTTAATTGGCTGCTAATGAGTTCAAGAAATAGTATATCCCTACAATCTTAGCTGCCTTCTTTTATAAATATTAGGGGTATTTACGGCTCTGTTCCTTAAATCTTTATAAATTATAATTTAGTCCTCCAAATCTTCATATTTAGGATTTAATCTCCCAAATCATTTAAGTTACTACAATTTAGTCTTCCATTTTATATTTTGGTTCGATTTTTCTATTTTACCCCTGATTTCTTTTGCTTAATTCCCCCTTCCCTTTTTCCCCTCTCTTCTTAATTCTTATTCGGTTTTCCCTTCTTCTTCTCTTCTCTCTCTATTCACTTATTTGGTTCTCTCTCTATATTGAGACCAAATGTATTATTCTCCACTAAATATATTAAATCTAGAAATGAATTTATCCAGTATAGAGAGGGAGAACTCCATAAATGAATTTATATTGAGACTTAAAGGTTTAATATATTTAGTTGAGAATAATACATTTAGTTTCAATATAGAGATGGAGAATCCAATAAATGAATAGAGAGAAAAAATAAGAATAAGGGGGAATCAAATAAGAACTAAGAAGATAAGGGAAGAGGTAAGGAAAATTAAGTGAAGAAAATTAGGGATAAAACGAGAAAATCAGATCAAAATATAAACAAGGGAACTAAATTGTAGTAACATAAAAAATTTGGGGGACTAAATCTTAAATATGAAGATTTGAGAGATTAAATTATAATTTATAAAGATTTAAGGGTTTAATTTATGTCTAGCTAGACTGCATCATTACAGCAGTTCTCTGGACAAGTTTAAACTGCAGTGTCAGGTTGGAAACTTAAAAACAGAAGTTACATGTTATGTTATCATCCTCTTAGGATTCCTACGGATCCATGCGGACATGATAGTTCTACCAACCTCCACTGGTGTATAATTCTACCAACCTCCACTGGTGTATAAAGTACTGATGAATAAGGAGAAGGTAGAGTGTTAATTACTTGCCGTGAAAGGAGGAATGATGAGATTTAAACAAAAGGGGGTCCATCTTCTATATTTTCAGTTCTTGCCGGGAAAGCAACAAATATCATAGGCTTATATGATCAGCATGATTAAATTAAGAGAATAAATAGTCACAAATAAAATAAAACAATAATATTACTAAGGCCCATTACTACTTATTACTAGCCAATGTCACTTTTTTGCAATCAAGGTGGTTGATTCCCAGTATTAATTACTTGGAGGATTTCTGCACCTCTAGTATATCCTTTTGAATTCAAAATATAATTAAAGTATATAAATGTCATTTACTATTCATGTATATAATTTGCATTAATTTCCTTGTATCTACTTAAAAGGAAAGCGATCGATGAGAATAAATGTTTTGCACAACTATCCTTTAATAGATACAGAGATCTGAATGCAAACTATGTGAGCAATTGATTATATAACGTGGGGATCATGACTTTCATATTTTAAGTACAGTTTAAATTTTAAAAGTGCCCTAACAGTGGAGTAATTGTCTAATTAATTAATGCTCGAAATTAATCACCTTGATTGTGAATGATTAAAGTTGAAAACAACTTTATATATATATATATATATATATATATATATATATATATATATATATATATATATATATATATATATATATATGAGGAAACGGAAAATACACCGGCGGTGAAGGGAGTTCCTTCACCGCCGCTTAAGTGGCCCAATAAAATTATTACACGTGGCGCCATTCAAGATAACAAATAAATGAATTTCCTCAATCACCCTTTGAGTGGTGCCACATGTAATAATTTTATTGGGCCACCTAAGCGGCGGTGAAGGAACTCCCTTCACCGCCGGTGTATTTCCCGTTTACTCATATATATATATATATATATATATATATATATATATATATATATATATATATATATGATTACTGTAGGTGAGCCGCCAGCTCAGGAAAAGTTACGTGAGTTAACGGCAAAACTATAATCATCCAATGATTTTTCTTCAATTTTTTTCATAATTACTATCTCTGCCTTCTTGACTTTTTTAGGATTAAATTTCATAAATTTTGGAGTTCTTTTACCCTTTCATCAAGTGCACACAAAATGTTTTATTTATTAAAAACCGTTAATTTTGTGTTAACTTGATGGAGGACCAAATTAAAACTAAAATACAAGAAATTGGGTATGAGTGAACTCTAAGGGGTCGAGATCATAATCCAAAAGAAAATTTTTAAAAAAAATTATTGGAGATATTGGAAAAGAACTGCAGCTCAGATAACTTGCGTGAGCTGTCAGCTCATTTATATATATATATATATATATATATATATATATATATATATATATATATATATATATATATATATATATATGAGAAAACGGGAAATACACCGGCGGTGAAGGAAGTTTCCTTCACCGCCGCTTAGGTGGCCCAATAAAATTATTACACGTGATGTCATTTAAGAGAATTCATTTATTTGTTATCTTGAATGACGCCCCGTGTTATAATTTTATTGGGCCACCTAAGCGGCGGTGAAGGAACTCCCTTCACCGCCGGTGTATTTCCCGTTTCCTATATATATATATATATATATATATATATATATATATATATATATATATATATATATATATATATATATATATATATATATATATATATATATATATATATATATATATATATATGGATTACTGTAGGTTAGCCGCCAGCTCAGGAAAAGTTACGTGAGCTAGTGGCAAAATTATAATGATCCAATGATTTTTCTTCAATTTTTTTTTACAATTACAATCTCTATCTTCTTAATTTCTTTCGGATTAAATTTCATAAGTTTTAGAGTTCATTTACCTTTTCATCAAGTGCATACAAAATGTTTTATTCATTGAAAATCGTTAATTTTGTATTAATTTGATGGATGTTCAAATCAAAACTAAAACCCAAGAAATTGGGTATGAGTGAACCCTAGGGGGTCGAGATCATAATTCAAAAGAAATTTTTTAAAAAAGATTATTGGAGATAGTGGAAATGAACTGCAGCTCAGGTAAGTTGCGTAAGCTGTCAGCTCATTTCCATTTTTCTCATATATATATATATAGAGAGAGAGAGAGAGAGAGAGAGAGAGAGAGAGAGAGAGAATGGGAAATTTAACGACTGTGAAGAGAGTTCCTTCACCGCTGCTTAGATGGCCCAATAAAATTATTACACGTGGCGCCACTTAAAGTAACAAATAAAAGATCTCTCTTAACTATCTTTTAAGTAGCGCAATGCGTAATAATTTTATTGGACCACTTAAGCAGTGGTGAAGGAACTCTCTTTACCGCCGGTGAATTTTCCGTTTCCTTATATGTGTGTGTGCGTGTATGTGTGTTGGGGGAGGAATGAGCTGACAGCTCATGCAAGTTACCCAAGTTATAGTTCATTTCCACTATCTCCAATAATTTTTTTTAAAAAAATTTGTTTTAGATTATGATCTCGACCCTCTAGGGTTCACTCATACCCAATTTCTTGGATTTTAGTTTTGATTTGGTTCTCCATCAAGTTAACACAAAATTAACAGTTTTCAATGAATAAAACATTTTGTATACACTTGATGAAAATGTAAATGAACTCCAAAATTTATGAAATTTAGTCCGAAAAAAGTTAAGGAGGTAGAGATATTAATTGTAAAAAAAAATTAAAAAAATCATTGGAGCATTATAGTTTTGCCACTAGTTCATGCAACTTTTTCTGAGCTGACAGTTCATCTATAGTAATCTCATATATGTGTGTGTGGGCACACGCACGAACAACGAAAGAGTGTATATGAACGATTCAAATAATTGGATTTAATTTCCATGCTCTAGATAGATTGTATATAAAAAATCATGCAATTTAGATTTTTTTTTTATCATAGATCAAAGAGATATTATTTATTCTATTATTGAAATATAATATACGGTTAAAATATATTTAAAATGCATGATTTTTTTTTTATACCAATGTAGAAATTATAATGTAAAAATTATAATTAACGGTTTGGATCTTAACAAACATGCTTGATAATCAGTCACAGCACAGTTGAATAAATTCAGCAAATACTTAATAATATACCAACTGCAGGTGACGCTCTCACTGGAACCCGCATTCAAGAGAAGCATAACCTACGCTTTCCAAAAGGATTCTCTCTTCCAAGATGAGTTCGCAGATCTTGCTCTGAAGCACGAGTTTGCCGACATCACCTGGTACCCATCGCAGCACCAAGCTGTCTACAGGTTGGACGACCGGGTTCCGTTGAACACCTCTGGCGATGGCGTCAACGACTTTCTCGGCTTCCAGTCCACGCCCACCGTGGCCACCGCTGCACTCAGGGCTACAGGTTCGTACAACTACTGTCTACATCATATCAAATGCAACAGCAGCAGCAGCAGCATTGACACAAGTTTCTTTCGATGCAGAGAAAGCGCTCGACAAATTGAAGAACGTCAATGGAAAATGCATGATGGCTTCTACTGAAATCGGATACAAGAAGTTGATCGCCAACGGCTTGAAGAACAACTTGATATTCACTGGCTATCCGGTCGTGGGTCGCCAAGGCAAGATGCAGTCATCGGGTTCCTGCCTGCATTCACCAGCAGCAGACATCCTGAGCTGCTGTGCATGGGATCCCAGAATCAAAGGCCTGTTCTTCTACGAGTCCACTGCCATATTCTCCGCTTCCAAGTTCAGAGACTTCGTTCTTGACGTTAAGAAGCTGAGGGCTCTGAAGCCTGAAAACTTCTGCGGCGTGGATGCCTACAACGGCTTCCTGATTCGATTTGTCAAGGGTTCGGATGCGTATCTTGGTCAGCCTGAAGATTCTGTCGTCGTGGATTTCAATTACTACAGAGCCGATGAGCCCACGACGCCGAGGTTGAACCAAGATGTCTGGGAAGAAGTCGAGCAGATGGCGTTCTTCAAGCACGGAGCGAGGCCTCACTGGGGAAAGAACAGGAAGGTTGCGTTCGCAGGGGTGCAGCAGAAGTACCCTAAGATGAGCAAGTTTGTGGCGGCCAAGGAGCAGTTGGATCCTTGGGGGATGTTTTCGAGTCCGTGGTCAGATGAGATGCTTGAGGGTAGAGAAGCGACCGAAGCTGACGGGTGCGCGTTGGATGGGGAGTGCATATGTTCAGAGGATCGGCATTGCAGTCCGAGCGAAGGGTACTTGTGCAGACCGGGGCTTGTTTATCAGGAAGCAAGAGTCTGCAGGTTTTCTAATTCATCCTAAGGAACGACAAATCGTCTGAAACTTGACTGCTTACTTCCCTAAGAAATTGGATTAAACGACTGAAAGATTTGAGGAGGGCAATTGAATTTTATCTGCGATTTGATTTATAAACTGATTATTTCAACTAACAAGCAATTTACATGCAGGAAGGACTGGTAGAACTATGCATATTGTGGCTATTAAACACCCAATTTCGGCATTCGGCTCCATCTTTAAGTCTTTGTAACGAGCCATTGTTTGGTAGTTTCCAAAGGAGCACACCATTTTTCCTGGTAAGCCCATCTTTTAGTGTATTTTTGTATTTTTGGTCCGGATTGAAAATCGTTAAGTGGGCTCACTAGGATATACATGGTGTGCTCCTTTGGAAACTCCCCATTGTTTCGGCCGAGCACATCACATGTTTTGGTGGGCCTAAAAGAACAAGCTGATCGCTTTCTCGTAGTGATTACCAGTGCATACACGTGACTTTCTCAATCCTGGAATAATTGGTTTCTGAATCTTTCAAGATGTAGCTCACATTGTAAATTGATTTCTGAAGTCTAAATTCTTCTCGGATCAGAACCAAGCTTACTGCTTCACTGACCATACGGGAAAAAGCTCCTCGCCTATGACAGGCCTCCGAGCATCGTTGAACCATTCGATGTCTTGTGTTCAATCTTTTTAAACCTTCCACTTCTGTTACCCTCTTTGTTTTGCTCTCTGAATTCTAAAAAAAATTGAGACTTCTCAGTTGATTTTACCGAAAAACGTCTCAAGACGGCAAGTTTTCCATTTAGAAATGGAACATCTTGCATTGTTTTCGGCTGTAGCATGTCGACAATTGCAGCTATTAAGGTTGTAAATATTGGATATCGAATTCATATTGGATAAGTAATTTTTATATCGGATAGTGAGATATTGAACAATATACCGAAAATATTAATCAATATCGGACTTTCATATCGTATCAGCAAACCCTCCAAAATAATATATCCAATATATTATTCACATCGGCCAATATTTAGAACAATGGCAGCAATGTTCTCAGGATTCGGCTCAATTCCCCTTAAAATCTGAGAAATTACCCTGAAGTAACCGTGAAGAAGTAACCGTGAAGGTACACCTAGCTGGGTTGAGCTTCATCTCGGACGTCTCTTGCATATTGATAATGTGGTTTGTTGAGTCAAATAATTTAACTAGAATGTCATTGACATAGACTTCCACATTCTTGTTGATTTGAAGCTTGAAGGTTTTTTTTCAGAAGGCATTGGTAAGTCACCCTAATATTTTTTCAGACCAAATGGTCATCACCTTATAGAAATATGTGTCAGCAATGAATAAAAGTCTTCGTTTCATCCTCCTTTTCCATATAAATTTAGTTTCATCCTCGAGTATTCTAGCTCAATATCCCCTCTAAAACCCTAAAAACCTTAACCCAACATATATGAAATTAAGATAATTTTAGTTCAGATTTGTGCTGCATGGTATATCTTAAATAAGACATAGTTTAGCAAACAACAACAACAACAACTAGTCCTTTGGATCGATCACGTTGATAATACTTCTTCATTCATTCCTATCAACTCCTCATTTAAATCTCTAGAATTTATAGCTTTTCGTATTATCTCCATCAATATTTTCTTCGATTTTCCCTTCGCTCTTTTAACTTGTCCTATATTGATAAACTCTTTTCGTCGAACTGGCGTATTTGTATGTCTATATTGCACATGACCAAATCATCGTAAACAATTTTCTCGCATCTTCTCATGGATGAAAACTACACCTATTTTAGCACGAGGGCCAGATAAAAAAAAAATGATAGCCTGAGGGCCAAAAAGCACCCCTACTCCTTAGCAATTTGTGTGTTTAGCACAAGATATGAAATTTTTCCGCCGGTCAACAGGATCATCCTTGATACTCAGTCCTTGTGCAGCAAGTCATAAGACTTGAAAGCACAAGATCTCTTGATTATGTGTAATCCACAGGGTTGTGCATATTATAATAGAGCTTTCCCCTGCAGAGGATTGCGTTGATGCCTTATCCTTGACATCCCCACAAGAAATGTTCAACCATTGATCATTTCATGCACAACAAATTAATTTCTCAAAGAAAAAGATATTCTTTCAGTAGGGTCAGCACCTTTCATATTTTTTCGTAGAGAAGGGAAGAAAGTGATGAAACAGAATTGATGCAACACAAGAACTATAATAGCTAAACAATTAAAATAAATTCTTATGAGATCTTCACAATAAGGTCGAGAATATGAAGACAAAAGGAATAAACAATCAAGCATAGTATTCTTAACAATACTTAACCAGTAATAATATGCAATCATCATCTGTAATGATTATTTCTGTCAAATAGTATGCAATGGCATAAGAAGAAAAACCAAAATTTTATCAAATGGACTAGCCTAAATCTTTTAGGAAAGAAAATCCAGACAATAGTATTGTAGCATGCACCTTGCAAATTAAACGTGACAACAATTTGAGCAAGTTTAGAAATCTCTAAGTGGCTAGGGGTTGATGCACCATGTCAGTACTTGAATTGGTAATAGAATAAATATTTCATAAATGTCTAAAACAAAGAAATCAAACATTGAAATTTTTATAGAGTTAAACGTTTCAAACAGCTAAGAAACAACTTAAGCACCAAGAACAAAAAAAATTAAGATATCATATAAATCCTTAAGGTACTCGAAAACTATTCTGTGTATGTGGATCTACTGACATCATGAATCTTAAGTATGCATGTAGTTTGAAGTTCAAGGCAATGAAAACAACTAAACATGTTAAAAAGGTGAACAGATTTTAGATCTCATATGCCATACAAAAGGAAAACAGAGCCAGAGACATATCCGATTTTTTTTTTTTTTTTTCAGTGTTTAAGCATTTGAGGAAGATATTTGAAGGTATACCATCTGTGTGTACCCGTTGAATACTGGTTTCTCAAATTTAGTAAGGCCTAGCCTCTGAAATAAACCGAACCTGCCATCTTCAATAATTGGATCAGGTGCACGGGCAGGGTCATATCTTGATTGGTGTGTGAGGGAGGGGCCAGCTACTGGTGGTTGCTCCCAATATACATCTAACACAGACTCCACAAACCTGCTGTTCTGGAAATGTTCCGCATAGGAAATTGCCTTATTGCTGTGATTAAAGTCATCTCGCATATACCCTCGAACCCCCCACCATGCATCTCCTTTCCCACATAATTCGTCTATGTCCACAGCCTTCTCCCAGAACTCTTTCCTTTTCATCCTTAGTCTAGCTTCATCACTATCCCGGAAGCAGCTATGACCACCACCTAAAACAAAGAAAGATACTTAAGAGATTCACAAACTAGATAATAAAGCTACAGTACTCTACAACATTGTTTACTAACATAATACACAGATCGTAAAAAATCATATTTGTCACTCATTTTTATGGTGCTCTGCATTGAATGTTCAGAATAGATTTTCAAGGATTGTATTCACTCACTATTAGGCATAAAGTTAAAAGTACATGAAAGCATTGAAATCATATGCAACAACGATATGAATCTTCAAAGTAAACACAAAACAAAAAGACAAAAAAAGTTTCAAGTAAACCATTGGTGTACATTCAAGTCCTATGCTCTTCCATGAATTTTTTAGCACTGGTTTTTTGTTCTAATTTATTGATTTGCCATAAAAATCAGTTCTACTAAGCTTTATGCCTTCTTAATTTGATACTTTTAACTTCGAAATCGAAAATTTGGACCAAAGATGTATGTTTCAAATTACAAATGAAATTAACTTTGTGAAATTTTGGCAATTTTGTTTGTGGCAAGGAACACAAAGAAAAGTGCAAACAAACCATTGATCTACACTTAAATCCTATTTTGCATACTATGATAGAGGGTTATTGCTCATGAAGAATGGTCATACATCATAACTTTTAATCATTATTTATTGTGAGTCTGTGACATGTTCAGACTTTTAAAAAAACATCGATTATTGAAAGAAACATAACAAGGGAGCACGCATCGATTATGCCCCGACTACAGTGGAGCTAATACAGAGGAAATGATGCAGTTGTTGAAAATTATGCAGTAAACTGTGGGACCAAAAGGAGAACTATAATACATTTCCCTTATAAGAGTAAACTAGCTGAAGTTAATAAAGAAGTGAGGAATTTAAAATGGTAACAATTGTTTCAGCTAGAGTGAAGTATAAAGTTGTACAGGAAGATCGAGAAACTTAGTGAGAACCTCTCTGTATCACTGATGATCTGAATCAACAACAGAACATGGATAAGGAAAAAAGCTTATACACAAATCAAGGTTTATTATATGGAAAATTTATAGGACTGCTATTAGGCCAGCTTTATTATATGACACAGCACAGAATGCTGGGGTATAAAGAAACGTCATTCACCAAAAATGAGTGTAACAGAGATGCACATGATTCATTGGATATGCGGCAACACTAGGAGAGATAAAGTGATAAATGAAGATATTTGTGCTAAACTAAGTGTAGTCCCATCAGTGAGAAGATGCGAAAAAATTGCTTATGATTGCTTGGTCATATGCAATGTAAACCTACAAATACACCAGTTCGACAAGAGAAGCTTATCAACGTAGGACAAATTAAAAGAACGAAGGGAAGACGAAAAAAAAATATGGATGGAGGTCATACGAAAAGATATGGATTCTAGAGGTTTAAATGAGGAGATATTATTTGATAGGAATGAATAGAGAAGAATTATCAACATGATCGATCCAGCGTGATTCTCTTTTGGTTCATGTAGCCTACCCCAAGTACTTGGGATAAAAAACTTAGTTGTCGTTGTTGTTGTTGTTGACACAAATCAAGATTTAAAGTCTGGATTGGCATCGGTATGGTTTAATGTATCAAAATCAACATCGTTGAACATACATATCAATTGCATGCTAAGCCTCGATATAAATATTATCACACACATATCAATCTATGTGCATGACACTCATAGAATTTGATAAAGACATATATAAGAATACATTCCCAAAGTTTTAATACTGATACGTTGTGGATAAAATTATACATGTGTGTCTGTCATTAATAAACTTATATGTGTGTGTCTGTCATTAATAAACTTATACGTGTCTGTCAATGTTCAATTTCTTGATTATATGAAATATTTCTAGTCGTCTAAATTAATAATTGTGTCAATCATATTCTTTATTTAAAAACTAGTGAAATTCATTAGCAAATCAAATATCTTCTAATTTTTCTTTTTTAGTACAACTAGAACACATCTTCAATACGTCTAGGGTATGTTGCATGTTTAGGTCCCATTGCAGATTTTGTATACATCAAAAAGAGCATCTGGATGTATGCAGTCAAGACATTGAGTATTCAGGTAATTTGATACAAGTACACCTCCTCCTTCAAGATAGCGGTGCTACATAGGTTACTAGCAGGTATTATTTAATTTGCATCACAAGACTACGTTGCTGAGAGTTTAAAAATGAAATAGTCTACAAATGGTAGCAACCAACAACGCCAATTTACAGTTAGTCCTACGTATCAAAGAAGCAAGATAAAGAAGCCAATAGTTTTAGCATCACCGCTGCCGCCTATACTTTTAGAAACATCAAGTGCTAATAATCAGTTAGGCCGATACATGTACAGACACGAGACAAGATTTTTGAAAAAAATAAGGACACAAATACGGCAAGGACATGGAAAAAATATAAATGTAAGAATTTATTATTCTATTCTTACCATAATAATTTTACTAAAATATCCAAAATGAAAACACTGGCAATGCACAGATTCATGTCTCTTTATTTCTTTATAAAGGAAAAGCCTCGCCCTCAACCATGCATCTATCTCTCTCCCTCTCTCTCTCTACAGGCAAATAGATTAAAAAAAAAGTGGTAATGGCCACGGATCATAGATCAATGTAGAGTGTGGATGCAGAAAATCACTTCACATACATAGAAATCAAACAAGACTCGTATCAACAAGAAAATATTAAAATATAACTTCATAAAACTAACTAGATATAGATAGATATTATCAATTTAGCAATGTTTGTTTTTTTTCCTCAAACAATTTAACTCTTTTTTAGACGATCTACAAGAAATACAAACACTAAAATGACACGATATTCTTACCTTTATTTTGGATACACTACATGTCATCTGACATGGTTTTTGATATGTCTGCGACATATATATGTCAAAACATTTGCCCGATATGGATACAGCATCCCCAATAGCGTGTCTGCTCTTCTTAGATAATCAGGTTTAGAGCCCTTCAATATTCATCATGAAATTTATATTAAACTAGAACAGGCTTGAAGGTTAATATACACTATTCACAATAATGGGTCATCATAAGAACAAGCCAATAGTTTCACACATAAGACTGCATGCTTGTAAGTGTATGAAGGAAAAACATAAAAATATATCCAAACTCTAAAGGATAAATTCAGAACAGACCTCTAATGTAAACTTGATCACATATCTGCCGCAAAGAATAGTGATCTCCAGTACCCGTGTCATAATTGTCCTCAAAAATGAGGTGCTGGAAGCCAGCCTTTAATGCTTGTTTCAACCTGTCCATCCCAATACAATAATTAAAATAGAAATATAAATTTTCGCAAACTACAGTAGAACTGTAAAATAAAGGCGATATGTAGACTTCATAATCATGCTCATATACAGGCCAATTGTATAAGCAAACAAAAAGAAGTTTAAAACAAAGATAAACCTTGAACATGGACAATTATTAATGAGAACTAATTAAGCAAAGGTTCAGAGCAATAAAGTTATTGTCGTGTAAAGATCCCCAAAATTAAATAATAATGATAATAAAAGAATCGTTGTATTTTGAGGATTGAATGCAGATGTGGTAGTTGAGACTTAATTAAGGACGACCAAACTAAAGGAATGAATATACCTCTTCAGTTCATTCTGGTGATCATCAAAGAAGAGAAGCACCTTACTTAGATCTGAAATCCTATGTTTCTTCAAAACCTTCTTCCAATCCATGCTCCCAAAATCCACAAAATCCTTGCCAGCAAAGTAAGTGCAGTTCCCATCAACATAAGCAGGTCCCTTCTTAAGATACTTCTCTGGGTGGCGGGGTGAGATCGATATGATTGGCGTCACTGACATGGCCTGCCTCAACACCCATGTAGAATGCCCCTTGAAAGCCCCACTCTCAATCATCAACTCCGGTTTGAGCCAGCGTGTCATGAACCATAGACCAAAACTGTGGTCAAATCCCATCCCATACATATTATTCTTGATAGGACGGGTCTCATAGATTGGAACAAACTCTTCCAAGGCCTTAAGCAAATCCTTTGAGGTCCATTCGACTTTCTTTCCATGTCTCGATCTGCCTTTTACCAAGGAAAAAGAATTACTGGCAAGCAAAAAATGGTAATGCAAATAATCCAAATGAAGCATCAATAGCTTTAATTAAGAAAATAACTCCTACAATTTCACAATCTGACAATCTGCGATAAAATAACCCTAACAGTTAACAGTCAGCAAGATGAAATCGAACAGAATGATAGACATGTCATTATTCACACGTAACTTGTTGTTGGCTGAGACAGAGTTGGCTCTAGAGTTCAAAACTAAGCCCCAAAGGGTCTCTTGAAGGATTAGAAGAATACATGACAAGCTGTAAAGCTAAAATCAAAGTCCAAAAGGCTCTATTGGCTGGCCCCAAATTCCAAGCTAAGGCACCTAATAGCAAGTGACAGGATTTTGGCCAAACATTCTAAGCTCATGCATGTAGGTAGAGACTATAATATTGATAAAAGGCAAAGTATTAAGCAAACCAAAATTCTAAGCAACCAAAAGAAAAGTAGAAAATTTTGCCACAATTGTTAATATACTTGTTCCCATTTTCTTAAGGAAACTGCATGAATCACCATGACAACACAACCACATTCTAATATGAAAAACATTCTCACGACTCTAACTTTTTCGATCAAGGGAAAATTTTTAAGAATAATGTAGAAGCAGTACAAACTAACGTACAAATAGAACTAAGCTCATTCCGAGCTAAAGAATCCCAGCATGACATCTCTTCCCAGATGCCCAAATCCCTCAATTTAGGATGATACAAACTTCTGAAGGGTTGGGGACTAATAGCATTGTTGAGCTTTGTTATAATCATCTCTTGATTAGTTGTTTTTGCTTAACACCTTATTGAGTTCTTAGGTTCCACAGCACTTACACACTAACCCATGTTTGCCGAAGAACCACTAAGTTGGCTTATGTAATCTCTCTAGTTACAGCACAAGATATCAGCTTTGAAGTACAAATCTACTTGTAGAATGCTCTCATAAAAGATTTGCCAAAAGAAACCTAATGAAATGTATTCACCACAATCAAGTGAAAATTCACAATTAAGTGCATTAAAAATTAAAATTATGTTCCTCACTTTGATAGGAAAACCACAATTCTAAACGAAACTCATCCTCAATATTGAAAAACTCCAACTTTCAATAAACCCTAAAATAAAAGCAACTGCTAATCAATCAAACTATAAAAAATAAGAACAAAGAATCAGGAGCCATCCGATCTGAAACTTAGGGTTTCAAAAAGTTCAAGATCAGGAATCTTACACCAAGGCACGCCCAGGGATCCGAAATCGGAGGCGAGGCCGTCGAGATCCCCGAAGAAGCTGATCATCCGAGGCAAGGAGTCGTAGGGCGAGACGCAGAGATTGGATCGCGAGCGGAAGATTAGAATCGACGCGAGCACGAGGACGGCGAAGAGGAGGAAGGAGACGAGGAGGCAGTGGCCGCTGCCATAGGCGTTGGGCCCGCCGCCTCCGCCGCCGCCGGGGAGCTTAATGTAGAGGTTCTTCGCAAGCCTGACGGCAATGGAGGAGGGCTTTCTCGTCTTGGACTCGTCGTTGCCGCCGCTACTGCCGCCATCGTCGGGATTCGGGGAGGAGCGGCGAGCGGAGAGTGTGGCCTCCTGCATTGGGATTGGAATTTGGGGTATGAATTTTTTTTTTTTTTTTTTTTTCTCGTCTTGTTTTTCCTTCTGATGGAAGGTCGGTCGTGATTTCTCTGTCTTACTTGAGAAATCTAAATGCGCACCACATTTTTCTAGTGAGCACCACATACTATATAGTAAAGTGATTTACAACATAGGCTGAAAGGGTGCTCAGGAGTTAAATATGATGCGCATTTAGAATATCCCGTTTTATTTCCCGGGAGAGTAAAGTGGGAGTAAGGGCTGTGAACTGGGAACTGAATGGGAAATTACCAAGCAAAATCCAAAATATCTAAGGGCACTCCCAAAGCTTGAGTATGTCGGCCCCCCTGCAGTATGACAGGTGGGCGTCCTTCGGATATTTGGGGTGTGTTTTTATAATTCCCCGAAAGGTTTTCATATGGATTGGAGCCTGCCTTCGAAGCTCATGCCTCATACAGCCCAGCGAAGGCCAGGAGTTTAATAGTTAAGGCGTACTTATTGGGTTCAACTTGGGCCGAACAAAACTGGGCTGTTCATCAGTTCTCAACCGAAGCTGCTATGTGATAATTGAGAAATGTACCTAATAGTAAACTTTTTGAGAACTCCGTGTACTGCAAGGGGGCATTCCATGGACGATTTTTATCCGGAGATAAATAAACCAGAATTAGTCAAAAATGAGAAACCAAGTACTTGTGGAACTTCTTACTTGTAGGTAGGGGTGAGCATCGGTCGGTTTGGTTCGGTTTTTTAAAAAAATCCAACCGAAAACCGAACCGAACATATAAAATCAAAACCGAACCGACCGAATAAGAGTGAAAATCGAAAACCGAACCGAATTTTCAGTTCGATTTGGTTCGGTTCGGTTTTCGGTTTTTACGGTTTGAAACTAATTATGTGATAAACGGGTATATTTTATATGAAAAATAATAATTTTCTTTCTATTTTTTTTTCTTTTTCTACCTATTAAAATAATAATCACATATTTTTTAAATTAAAAATTTAAAAGAAAAACACATTGAAAATAAATCAAAAAAAAATTAAACTACAATTCTAAAAGTTCGGTTTATTCGGTCGGTTTCGGTTGGAACTAAAGCCATCGAAATCCGATCCGAAATCCGTAATTAATTTCGATTTTTAAACCGAACACATCGAAAATCGAAGAAACCGAACCGATCAGTTCGGTTTTGCGGTTCGGTTCGGTTTTTTCGGTTTTATGCTCAGTCCTATTTGTACGCTAAAGGACTACAATAAATACATGAGACTCAGTCATGTAGAAAATATAACATTTGATGCAATATAAATCTTTTCAATGGATGAAATAATACGTCTCGTTTTAAAATATAGTTCTTTCCTTGACCATGCAACAATCTATAGTCTTTTTTCAATAAATAAAATTATGCTATTTTTATTACCCTTCGACATAGGTAAAAGGTTTCGGAATATTTGTCCTTCTATAGAACAATCCTGATCTACGTGAGAGATAAGTAGTAAGCTAACGAAATTTAGAAGGGTTCGAGTCTCGTTCCCGGCCAAGAACCCTAGAAGCCCAGTTGTAATCTTGTTCTACATCCATTCTTTTCGAGTAAGCAGCTGTAGTATCAGTAAAACCATAAGTTTACTTCGACTCAACCTATCCTTGTCAGTCCTATTTCTCAATTTTACCATAACTAATCACAACGATCCATTTGTTGCTTTAAAAAATAAAATAAAATATTACCTTTAGCTTTGACCTTGACTTGTTTGAAGTCAAGTCCAGACCTGCCTTGATGGTTCCATCCAAACTACCGTTGCCAACTACACTTTATAAATCAAGATTAAATTATATATGATTTTACAAATTAATTTCTCTCTCTATCTTTCCTTTCTTTCTTGAGCTAAAGTTTTTATTTATCAGGGAATATTCAAATAGCACAAACTCAAAATGGAAAACGAGACCGAAAAATAAAATAAAATAAAATAAAATAATAAAAATTGAGGCATACATATGGATGAACACTACACACATATGAGGAATTAGTAGCTGAATTTCCTATCTCGCTAAAAGTTCATAAGAATCATTATAAAAGATTGTTACAAGAAAGAAGCCGATGGATCAGTTGATTAGTACCGATCATAATACTTATTATTCTGTGTTGATCATATCCTAATTTTTGTTTTGTTGAATGATTACTCTAATTACTTTGACATGTAAGCATGGTTTATAAGTAGGCTTTATTTATATTTGTTAATGCCATTTGGTTTGGTTTTCATAACAATTCATTATTCAAATCTTAGATTTAACATTCCATTTACGTCTCTTATGTTTATTTCTATTGTTTTTCATTTCCAAGCCAACTAAAGACATGACATTTTAGAGAATAAGGGCTTTTACGGACCTAATTCATTTCATTTATCTCAATAATTAACCATCTTAGCCGTATTTTGAGGTAGAACAGAGGCTCCTAAGTTAGAGATGTTTCCAAATTTGGTTTTACCCTTTAATATTAGGGGTATTTACTGGTTTGTCCCTCAAATCTTTATATATTATGATTTAGTCTCCCAAATCTTCATATTTAGGATTTAATCCCCCAAATCTCCTAAGTTACTACAAATTAGTCATCCCTTTCAAATCTCCCAAATTTTTGATCTGATATTACCATTTTACCCCTCCTTATGCATTCTTTCTCTTCCCCCTCTCCTCCTCTCTCTTCCTCCTCTCTTCTCCTTTTCTTCATTATTCCTCCTCTCTTTTCCTTCTTTCTTCCTCCTCTCTTCTCCCAATGAAGAAAAAAGGAGGAAGAGAGAAGGAGAAGAGATGATGAATAATGAAGAAAAGGAGAAGAGATGAGGAAGAGAGGAGGAAGAGAAAGAATAAATAAGTAAGGATAAAATTGTAATATCAGATTAAAAATTTGGGAGATTTGGGGAGGGGGACTAAATTATAGTAACTTATGAGATTTGGGGGACTAAATCATAAATATGAAGATTTGGGGGATTAAATCATAATATATAAAGATTTTAGGGACAAATCAGTAAATACCCCTTAATATTATTTATCGTCGTCATATAAAATGACTAGTTAAAGAAATACTTTATGGTTCCAAAGCTATATATAGAATATAGTTCCCCAAACCGAAGAAGACAGAAGGAGACTACAAGTTATTCCAAATTCCATCCATCTTTATTTATAACTTTTTTGATATAGTGGCCACTTGGTAAGCAGTTTACCAACTCATCGAATTGCATGATCGGCACACTTCTTGTAATATGCCTATCTAATTGTGCCATATTAGATATCAGATAGATAAAATTTAGTATAATTTATAATGATTCTTTTGAACTTATACTGGTCTTTTTCTAACAATATATTCGCGTAAGAATATATATGTCAAGCTTGCGTAAAATACTATGAAATAAAATAGTTTATAATTAGTCACGGATTCCTTCCCAAAAAAGGCTAGCTACAATTACTTTGTGACTTCATGAAAATCATTATCAACTACTTTAACTCTTGTCATACATCACACATTTAAACTATTAATATTATACTGAAAGTTTAACATATTCTAATAAATATCTTATTGTTAGTGTTTCCGTACTTAGTATTTTTGGTAGATTTTTTAATGCTATTTTTGAACTCATAAAGTAAATGTTACGTAGCATATTCTTATAAATATGTTATCGGTTTACAATGTTGATGTTCTTCTACCCGGATATCTGAGTAGAGGACATTATATTTCTTTTGGCTTGGATTTTAAGTGGATACTACAAACTTTTTGCACAATCCAAAGTGAATAATCACTTTTGAGGTGATTATTATGTGCTTAATCACCTTCTTCTTCGAGAGATAATTAATAATATGTATTAGAAAGTTCTTAATGTACTTAATCACCTCCTTCGAGAGGTTAATTTACTTTCATATTGTTAGAGATTCATATGTGAATATAGTTCCATATCGGATAGAAAAAAAAAATTAATATGTTTAAATATAAAATTGAAGTATCTACCTATTGGTTAAACTTTTATGATAGATTGGTTTTTAATTAGTTTTGTATTTAAAGCCCATCATTCTCCCAGCTAGGGGGCTCGACCTTTCTCCTCATCAACTACTATCAGAGCTCATTGTGTTTAAAGAGGATTTTAAATGTAATCTTCAATCCATTGTGCGGTACATGAGAGGATATTGCAGACACACATCAAAATAAAATGTCAATTAAAGAAGATACCAAGTCACAAATATTATTATTTTTTTACATATATCTTCCTTAAATCTTTAAAAATTAGAATTTAGTCCCATAAATCTTCATATTTATAATTTAGTCCCCCAAATTCTTTAAATTATCTCATTTTAGTCCCATAGCCATATTTTTTGGCCCAAATTTTCTGTTATGTCCCTGAGTTATTTCACTTTACTCTTCCCTTCCCTCTTCCTTCTCTCTTCCACTTAATATTGGGTTCCCCTCTCCATTCTTCTCCTCTATCTCTCTCTTTCCTTTTTTTATTGGATTCCCCTGAATTACAATTCATTTTAGAGATTAATTTGGAGGGAAGAGAGAGAGGAAAAGAATAGAGAGGAGAATATAATAAAAAGAGGAAGAGAAGAGGAAGAAAAAAGAGAGAACTAAAGTGAAATAACTCAGAGGTATAACTGAAAATTTGGGCAAAAAATATGAAGATTTGAGAACTAAATTCTAATTTTTAATTAAGGAACAGATATGTAAAAACCCCTATTGAATATTATATATATTTACCCAACGAATAAAATATATCATTAGATATTGTTTTGCCATTAAAGAATTTGGCTCCTCTCCATCGCATCTTTGGCGGTGGACGGTTCGCCGCAAATTATCATTTTCATGAGCGGTTATAATTCATTCCAAATGTAACTATTACATTACTATGTCACAAGTTGTATTTATAATTATTAACATAATTTTCATGCCTCACGGAATAAAGCCCAAAAACAATGATAAACCACTATATATTATACCAATATATGAGTGTGATTAGGGATGTAAAATGGGCAGATACAGATTAAACTAATATAAGTTTTATCGTCCTCCCATCTGAAACCATTTATCAAGTATTAATTAAGATACGTATAATATTTGGAAAAAGAATTAGCATTCATGTACAGTAAAAGGGAAATAAAACAGCTACGCACATTAATCATGTCTAATACAAAAAAAAAAAAAAAAAAAAAAGTAATTATTTTTCTATATAAACTTATGAAGTTCTCTTATTTTATTCGATGTGGGATTATTCTCGTATATGAATTTCTAACACATCTAACACTTTTTACTGTATGCATGACTTCTCCAATTCAAAAATGATGGGTTATATATAAAAACCTTCTTCAAGCGCTTGGCGTAAATAATAAAATATGAAATGGTTGTAATTCAACTTTGATGGGAGTGACAGAAGAACTGTACCTACATGTTATTTATCTGCAAGCCTAGAACAATTATCCATTCTTGATCAAGGATCCAAGACCTAAGCCAAAGCCACGATGCATATATGGTACTGTCGTTTTATTGAAGAAACTATGTATAATATATCCAAACATAGATGCGCAAGGTATGGGATTATCTCATTACCTATTTTGTAATATATCTTTGTCAGATTCAAATTTATGTAGTATATCAAGCAACAATGCATCCAATCAAAGACCCATCTAATGATCATATTCTATATACAAGACATTGAGTTGCAAAGTTCATCTAAACTGAGATAAACAAGTTAGTATGCTTCCTGAGGAGGATTAAATCTCAAGTCTAAATACTTAATCACTATTTAAGTTTCAATATGGAGACTAAAATCCCAACCTCTCTTGTCTTTTCCATTTTAAAA
The DNA here is from genome assembly GCA_036321105.1 of Dracaena cambodiana. Classification (NCBI taxonomy): domain Eukaryota; kingdom Viridiplantae; phylum Streptophyta; class Magnoliopsida; order Asparagales; family Asparagaceae; genus Dracaena; species Dracaena cambodiana. Next base: position 52,797,354 of record JAYEPQ010000003.1, read on the forward strand.
TCAGCCATGATGTCGTCGAGTAGCTGCAAAACATTTTCCTGACAGTATATAGCATTCTATTGTTTTCCTAAGTAGGCCCAAACTTCAGCAGATTCAATGTTAATAGATATTGAGCATCTGATATAGATCCTTATATTTTCATTGCTACCAACAATTAATCATATTAGGATATGTCTTGCATAAATTTAATTAGCATTGTCATAAGAACAAATAATAACATCGTTATTGTTTGCACCTGTGATTCAAAAAGAAAAAAGAACAAAAAATAAATAATTATCATAAGCACACTTTAAAAAAGTGAAATATGTCTTTAAATTAAAACTAAGAATTTGAAACTTGGTGCAAGTGGATTGAGATGAAAGAGTTCATCACTCTCTTTGAATTAAACTAAGATCAATGTAGCTTTACAACAACACAAGTAATTGAAGTTGGCATGCATAAATTGTTTTGAACATTAATAACAGAGTTTGGTGTGTCCATGAACAAAAAAACAAGAGGCAGTGCTCTTCAATTTAAATATGTTTGTGTTCGTGCAACTACCAACATATCACCCAAGGGGGTGCATGTGTAGCGGGAGTTTCTACAGGGGCACACCATTTTTCCTAGTGAGCTCACTTTGCAGGGTATTTTTGGTTTGCCGGATTGTCTTTGAGTGGGCTCACTAGGAAAAATGGTGTGCCCCTTTAGAAACTCCCACGTGAAGCAGCTACTATTGTGTTGCATGTAGACTTGTTTTGCTCAAAAATAATTATTGTAGTTTGAAGCTACACCAAGGAAAATACTAATGTATTGGATTCTATCTAATTAGTGATCCTCAATCTTAAAAGAAATATAAACAAGGGGAGGCAAGTATCTGTGAGGGTTCAATAATGGCTAACACTTGCAAGAGTGAGTCCAATCTTTTGGGATCTCATTTTGGCTGGCAGTTTTGCTTCTTATATTGCCCAAGGCTAAGCCTTTGTTGTCAACAGAAGCTAAGCTGCTTTGATAGCTCCAAACACCATTAAATTATTTACTTAATCCATCCCTTTCTAACTCATCATCCCCTTTCACTAATTAAATTGGAGATCTCGTCTGAAAACCCCTAAGTTTGAAACCAAATCCAGTATCTTTAGCCAGCACGCCATATTTTATGTTTTTCTATTCTCATGGTATTAGAAAATTTTTAGTAATTATTTGAATAATATTAACATACCATACTCATTGTCCTTTTAATAATTGGATTAAGTTTGCTTTGAACAGTTGTATACTCTTATATTAATTTATATGGGTTTAAATTTTATGTACAGAGCTCTATCATTTTCATATGAGAATTAAAGATATTATTTTCAAATCAACACTTAAAATTAATTAAGCAGGTTAGTTTTCCTGCAAGTTTACTCATTAGAATATAATGGGATCCTAATTTCAGTTAATCCAGTTTCGCGATTAGAAAACGAACTAATGACCTTTCTTTCAAAAAAAAAAAAAAGCTTTAAATGTATTCTAACTAATAATGTAGTAAAACTGATCACTAATTAGGAAGTGGGTTTTTAATTTTTTTTTTTCCAATATGAATAATTTGAGATGCCTTTAAGAAAAAAAATCTACATTTTAAAACCATTACGAAAATTTAAATATTTTAGGAGTCAATTCGTGAGATTAATATATTTTAGTTTATGTGACACATTTTTCTAAAGCTGGATCTTGATGGTACTTGGGATGTTGGTTCCATTTTCTTTCCTACCATGAAATCCATTAGCTAATTAATATATTGTTTTGGAATTGACCTGCATAAATATCTTACACTATTAGCTGCATTCGCAAGGCACTGAAATAATTTGTGACATCTCCACATGGGCTTCAATCTGATACAGGGCAACTTCAACTCTATCAAACAGTTGAGTGAACTCTAGATAATTGTGTTGGTACATAGGATTCAAGGGAGATTTCATTTAGATGATATATTTTAATGTTACAGATAGGTTATTGCTAATTATTTTCTATACGCCAATCTTGGTAAACTAAAGAAAGTCTTAGGCTCAATGATAAAGATGCAATTGTTATATATATCCTAGCAAAAATAATGCAGTTGCTATGCTTATGATTGTGCAGATTTGATGAACATTCTGTCTTTTCAGTTCAAATAAATATTGAAGCATCAATCCCTAGAAAAATATACTTATATAGTTGTGCAGATTTGATGGATAATCTCACCTTTCAGTTCAGATTGCTGAACAATCTTTCTTATATGGTTATGCATAAATATACGCACTTGTGTTCACATATATTTATATATTAATTATTTCGAGTAAATAAATATGTATCTATGTAATAAACCTAAAAAAAGTATTTGTGCTTATGGTCTAAGTTGAAGCTTTTGTTCTCTCTCTCTCTCTCTCTCTCTCTCATGACCTATATCAACAATATTTACTTCGTTTATATATATACTTAATTTGTAGTTTATTGATTTTAAATGAATCCTATTTACAGTCTCATGGTCGGTGCAGCTCGTAGCTAGTTAAATGCTACAGTTTCGATCAAGTCTCAACTTTGAATATACCCTGTGTAAAAGTAATGGTAATCGGAAGATTTGTGTTCAAGATGTTAGAATTGTAACTTTGATTAGCATTGCCATGATTCAGTATTACCTTTGATGATATACATTTAATGTTAACGTGATTCTCTCATTGCATATATATTTATTGGGTATGTTATCTCCTACAAAAATTACAGTAAATTCTTAGAAAATCTTGTCAGATTATGTATTTAGATAGAATGATAAGGAAAGATGTGATCTAATATGGTAGCGAATTTGAAAATTGTATTCAAATTGCAACTAGTCTAGAAAAACTATATTGTGATATACTATCATGTGTGAACACTAACATAGACGATGTAATATCAGGTCTCACTATTTAATTATACATTTAAAATGGACACCCTTGGTGTATACATCATGATCTTATAAAAATAGTGTGGTAATATATCATTTTTTTTTATTTTTATGATGACATGTTACTTGAGGGAATGAGAATTCAAACTGTCACATGATTTTTTTGATTTGATGATGTTATATTTTCCAATTTGATAATCTTGTGTGATTCGCTGTACGTAATAGAGAAACTTATTTATTATAAGGATATTATTTCATTCTCGATGAAATTAACTGCTTGAACTATTTTCTAAATTGTTTACTTAAATATTGAATTCTAGTTAGCTATCATTTATGTCCAAACCAGAACAAGCTGAATATGTAGAAACTAAATAGATGAGATAGGTAGTACACGTAGGCCTCCACATGTTTGGGAGAATTTTATATAGAGAGTTGTTAACAAAGAGATATATGACACTTCCCAAGTGATTTCTAGGAATCATATATAGTGATAAATTAAGATTAATGCAAACAAATAATTAATAACACAAGTGCATGTGAGCAAAATCTAGATTAGATATAGTGTGTTTCCTCTTTCCAGCACATCAAGATCTTCATGCATCCTCTTGATCTCTCCTTGTTTATTGCACAATTATTCCCATTCGCATCACCACCAAACCAACAAACAAAGTTTTTTTAGTTCAATGCCAAGCTCTCTTAACTTCTTTATTCCCTTGTACAACTTAGTGTTTGTTTTTTTTGCACCCAGACTTGAATAATGCTTATGTATTGATATTGCAACTGATCTTGTGCATGAATCTTGAACTTCTTTTTTAGAATATGAATCTTTGAAGTTGTATAGATATAGATATGGCAGATCATCACCAGACTGTCAAATCCTTTGGGGAGATTCCCACGCCTCTTAGACTCTGTTTGGTTTGAAGAGAAATGTAGGGAAAGAAAAGAAAATATGAAAGAAAATGTTTTCTATCATTTGGTTTGCAAGAAAATTTAAAAGAAAAGAAAATATTTTCCTACTAATCAAACATCAAGGAAAATCTAATTTCCATCTTCTTTTCTTTCCTTTTTCTCTTTCCTTTTCTCTCACTTCCATTTTCTCTCAAACCAAACACAACCTTAGTTCCTGGTTTGTTCCTTCTAACTAATTCTTAGTAATTGATCGATGTCTGTTTGAGATATCATACAACATTCATAACGAGTGAATTCCTTATGTGCTAGTATTAAAAATATGGCCAATGAATCTTATCTATAGCGGCATCACTCACCTAACTTGTAAGAGATTTCGAGTTCGATTTCCAGTAAGGACTTTATTTTGGTAATGTTGTAAATAAAATATGTAAGTGTGATCAGTTTGACTAAAAATATATATTAAAAATACTAAAATTATGAAAGAAAGCCCTTTAAAATTTCTTCTCTATGTGTATATATTAAATTAAACAAATGAAAAAAAATACCAGCCTAAAGCAACAATGATGTTGTCCGATGACCACTTTGATTGAGTAACAAGAATTAAAATAATTTGCAATTAACTATAAATTCCTCCATAAAAAAAGACTAACTAGTTGCAATTACATTTTATGAGTTTATGATAACCATTACCAGTGTTCCGCTCCAGATTTCGGATAGGGAGCATTATAAGTACTATTTGAGTAGTACTGTTAGAGTCAAACACTACCGAAATTGTGTAGAGCTAAGTACCACATTAAATTAAATGTTGCATGAAACAAAGTGTCATACAAATGTAGAGGGGACTGTCTCTTGAATTTGTAGGAGTCATCTGTAAAATTCATTATGATCAAACTTAGAATCCCATTAGTATATTACTGTGCCCTTGACGGGGACTTTATATTCTAGAAGGGGAAAAATATAATATCCCAAACTCGAATAATTCTATAGTGGAAATGAAATAAGTATTGGTGTAGTTTATAATTAGTCTAACGAACACATAAAACTAATCGTAATTATAGCTTTTTTTAGAGAGAAATTCATAATTATTATAAAGTATTTTAAATAATCGATAACCAAAATTAGAATATATTACTAATATTCTGCTATTGGATTCTGAATAAAGGGCGTTATAAATCAATTGTGCCCTAGTGGCCAGCATTGCAATATTGCCTGGTTGTCTCTCTTTTTCAACGTAAAATGAAATACATGCGCTTGTGCAATGCTTGGGCTTGTATATTATATATAAAGTGATACAATTATTGTTGTCCTCATGACTTTCTAACTTTATCTTAATGTTGAGTGACTTTGTTTTTATTTTATTTGTTTATTTCTTTATTTTATTTGCTTTTATTTTATCTTTACAGATCTGTCCAGTTTTTTAGGGGTTGGCATGGACCATTATGTATTACAGTATTAGTGAGAAAATGGACCACCATAAGAGCAAACAATTACAATTATATATATAATATAACTAAAACTTACTTAAGCGGGCACTCACAAATTATCGTCACCACCTTCGTCATCTTGTCTCCTATGCTTTTTTATATTAATATTAGGTCTGATGCATAGCAGAATTAAAATTTAATTAAAACTTGAAAACATTTTAGTTACTTAGAGTAGACAATTTATATAATTATTAACTCATCTGAAATGATACTGAATAATAAAGAATTAATTATAATAACTATTATTATACTAGGGATTTATCACTAATATAAAATTTTATGACAGACCACGTGATACCAAAAGAAAAAACAATAAAAAGTGTTGCGCTTGTATTCCATCAGAATATCTTTCTATGAATTCATTTTTTTTAGTAAGGAAATACCAATGATACTTTAATCTTAGTATACAAGTATATTTTTTAATTAACCAAATAACAAAAAGTGAGTGCCCATAGAAAAGCTATATATAAACTAAAACCAATCAAACATGATGCGATTACTAATCTAGGAGACGGGAATGGGGACATGCGGTCCAGTACACAGAGATGTGGTCATGCATGACTTATACAAGCCACGAAGATAGTTATCAGGCTTTTTTTTTTTTCTTTTTTTTTTTTTTTTTTTTTTTGCCCCCATTAACAAGCATAATAGCTCAAATTTGAACCTGGCGACCCAACTTCGTACGATTTTACTGTTTTGCCAGTAATATTAACCTCTCTGGCATACAATTACTTAGACATTCTTTAATAAGGGAATTTGAGCTGTTACGGGAAAAAGGAATTTAGGTCTTTGCATCGATATAAAATTAGAGGAAAAACAAGTTGACAAATGTTTCACAATTTTATTTATTTTTTCTTCTATATCTTGTAAAAAATTGAGAAATATTTGGTGAGCTAATATTATTTCCACCGAATTGCATATATTAACTTCTTTTATCCTGTAATTCTATTTAAAATTAAGAAAATGCAATAGTTCAGGTAATGCTTCTTTTATATTGATATCCAATCATTAACTACTTTTAATAAATGTACTATTTTTTAATTGGCCTTGCATATTTTCTTCAAAAAATTTTTCTCATTTTGGTAGATGTCGAATTAATATGATGAATAATTAAATGTAAATATTTATGGTATTTTAATTTATTTATTTTTATAATAATTCATACTTTTCAAATTTCAGAATAAAATAAAATGTTTTCAGGTTTTTGAATTTTTTTAATTAAAAGTTAATTAAACAATAAAAATATGACCACTTTTTTATACTTTTAGTGATTATAATTTTATTTTGATCTATTTTATTCCTAACAATATATAAAGAATTCTTTTCATTTTTTTGGGTGTTATTTCATTTAAATATTTTTTCAAAAAATATAAATACCAAACAATCACTTGAAAAGAAGGTATTTAAATTTAAACTAAAAATAAGAATTTATCCATCTACAATATTTCGTATTTTATAAAATAAACTCTGAAAATACATGTAAGTTGAGGTACACATTTTTTTCAAAATTTTTCTATACAGGAGAAGTGCATCACATAACTTCATTGGACGAGAGGTTAATCTAAATGTGTTTTAGAAATAGAGGCATAAGCCAAAATTATCCAAATAAGTACTCCCAGAAACTAGAAATAAACTTATGCTTATTATTCAAAATTTCAATATCATAATTCTAAAAAGATTTTCAGATTTTTCTTGCATACTTCAGTAAAATAATTAATAATTAACTACGGATTTTTCCTTCAAAAAGACTACTTATGATTATTTATGGATTTATGAGAATTAATATAAACTATACTAACACATATCTCATCTCCAATATGGGACTATTCAAGTTGAAGTACTATATTAATTTTTTTAAACTCAATCTCATATCATTTATAATTTTCTGGAATATGAACTCACCAATAATAAGACAACCAAGATACTAAAAATTGTTTTTCTCACCAAGGGGCTTCAGTGATAATTAATAAATTATTATCGAGTGAGCCTTGTATCTAGCAATATCACTCCTCTGCATTTTCTTGAAAGTTCTAAATTCGACTTCCAATAGAAACTTAGTTAGGGTAATATTATAAAACTGTTGGCAGTGAAAATTTCTAAGTTAAAAGAATTTTCCACAACAGAACGCGGAGCTAATTCAATAGCCCCGCGTTTGGTTACATTAACCCTGCGTTTGAATAAAACGCGGAGATGTTTAATAGCTCCGCGTTGATTCCGCAGTCTGGCTTGTATTAGCCTCGCGTTTGAGTAAAACGCGGAGATGATCAATAGCTCCGCGTTAGCTCCGCGTTTTGGTTATTTAGCGTCGCGTTTTGATGTGATTAAAGCTCCGCGTAAGCAGATAACCAGAATCTCGAATTGATTGAGATTATGATTCTGGGCTTATCCAAATACCCGAATCAAGTTTAATCAGAATTCCATCAAAACTAAGATATTTGATTGGAATCCTTGATGAATGCGAGTTCTATTTAGATAGAAACTCTTGCATTAACCTAGGGCTATAAATACCTTCCTGGTGAAACCCTAGGGGTCTTCTTCTTCTTTTGGGCATCGGAAGCCTTCTATCGATCCTTTGGCAATTCAAGTACGCGAGAGAGCCTTAAAGCCTTTGCTGATCATCTTCTGAAATCTTGGAGAATTCAAGTTACGCACAGAGCCTTGAGTTCGTGAAGATCAGAGAAAATCATCATCTTCTTTCTGGAGTTCTTGAGAAGTTCAAGTTACGCGAGAGAGCCTTGAACAAATCAAAACCAGAGAAGATCGTCTATATTCGGCCGATATCTTTAAAAGAGAAGATTTCAACGTACCGATCGTCCAAAGGAACTGCTTGACAGATCTCATCGCCACAGATCCCACAAATATTGTAAAAGAGAGCGATTGAACTATAAAATCTTCTCGTTTGTTCTTTTTATATCTTGTTCACTTCTATTGTAATTTAAGTTAATTCAATGGGAGGAAGCGAAGGAACTTTTGCGACGAACAAACTGGCGACCACAGTGAGAGCCATCTCTTTCACTGATGAAGAGATTGTGGCGCAATCGGACGTTGACTTGATCGGATCCGAAGTAGACACGCTGGTCGTTGAAATCGACCAGCAGAAGTACGAGGAGTTCCTCTCCTCCGGATCAGGTGACTTGGATGAGACACGGCACTATCGCCGTATGTACTCCAATGCCCGAGTGACGGGTAGAAAGGTATCCACCGAGAGACGGGGATCCTTGGAGACTACGGTTATAACGCCGGAGTCCACACAAGAAATCCTAACCGAGGAAGAGCTTCCGATTGCCGAAGAAGACATGGGAACTGGATTGACCAGGACCCAACTCCGGAACAGGAACCGGAGAGCGAGGCGTAGAGCCCTCAAAGCCCGCCTTGGGCGCGGAGCTAACTCTAGAGGACGCGAGGCTATGGTCCCTCGCAAATTGGCTCGCGCTACCCGCGAGACCAATCTCTACCTCGTTAAACGCGAAGATACAACTTGCCTTAAAAGCAAGAAAAAGCCAGCGTGTGATTTTCCACGCGAGGTTGGTAATACTGGCGAGTTACGCAAAATTCCTGACACTCGCGAGTTACACGAGTATAAAAATTATTCCAAGCCAGCGTGTGATTCTCCACGCGAGGCTATTACTGTGCCTAGCGAGAGACGCAAAGCCAGTAAGGGTTGCGCTAGTCGCAGAATACCCAACACTCGCGAGTTACGCGAGTATAAAAATTATTCCAAGCCAGCGTGTGATTCTCCACGCGAGGCTATTACTGTGCCTAGCGAGAGACGCGAAGCCAGTAAGGGTTGCGCTAGTCGCAGAATACCCAACACTCGCGAGTTACGCGAGTATAAAAATTATTCAAAGCCAGCGTATGATTTTCCACGCGGGGCTATTACTGTGCCTAGTGAGAGACGCGAAGCCAGTGATACTTGCAATAAACGCAAGACTTCTGATACTCGCAAGGAACGTGAGGATGATTGGCAGATAGTTGTCAGTCGTAAAAACCGCGCTAAGCGCGAAGCTATGATCTGCGTTAATCGCAAAGATAAGCCAGCGTGCAAGAACTTCCCTTCACGCGGGGCTATTATTCCAGAAGCTCAACTTCCAAGAACACACAAAGCCAGCGAGAAACGCGAGGCTAGTGTGGATAAGCGCGGAGCTATTCTTCAGGTCCGCAATGTGAAACGCGAGGCTATTCCTAAGCCACGCGAGGATCAGTCCGACCCCAGAGCCAGGGTTGATCAATCAAAGAAGCTTCAGTGGATTCCTAAACACTCTCAAGAGTTGAATGGACCTCTTGATTTCATGTCTAGAGGCACTGACCTCAGGGAGCATCTTCCTAAGAAGAGAGGCATAGACCAACTTCAAGTTGAACATAGTTGCCATTGCCAGCAACTCATGACAACAGTATCAGCCGTGATGAATAACTGTGGCTGCAGCAAGAACAGGATATCTGTGTTCAACCGATTAAATGAGTCAAACCAGAATCCTGCTAAGAAGACAAGAACCACTCCCCTGAAACAAGGGAGAGCTGTAACTTCCAACATGGTAGGAAAAGGAAAGAAAATTGCAGAGACGGATGATGATTCAGAATCGAGCGATGATGAACTTCATCATGTTACTCGACTAAGATCAGGAGCCGTCCCGCCCCGAAATTATAAAAAGCTCGCAGGGGGTTCTTACGACGAGGACAGCGATAATTCCGCTATAGCCTCGCCTCCATCCTCTACATCATCTCGACTGCAGAAGTCAGCATCGCACATGGCAGATAAATCTGGTGATATCAATCAGAGATTTGAGGCTCAAGAAAGAATGATTCGAGAGCAACAGAAAACGATTGAAGACCTTAAGATGCTACTTTTAAAAGTTGTTGAAGATAATGCTAAACAGGGCAAGAAGACTCCAAATGAAGAAGAACAGGAGGAGAAAGCCCACTCGATGCATGAGGAAGAAGATAGATTTTCCTTCCATGATCCGCATGAAGAAAAACTTGAAAAGTTACAGAATCAACTCGAAGCCTTGATGCGTAAAAAAGAGTTGAAGGAGTCAGGAGTCTCTAGACCATATCCAGCAGAATGGGATGTGGTACCCTATCCTCCAAAGTATAAGCCGCTCAAGTTGGAGCCCTATGACGGGAAGGGATCGCCCAGTCAGCACATCTATTATTTCTTGTCCCAAGCATGACACTTAATGGGTAATGATCTCATCATGACCAAAGTATTCGCAAGTACTTTGCGAGGGCCTGCCTTTACTTGGTTCATGCAGCTGCCCCCAGGTACTATCAATACCTGGTTAGATGTTGAGAAATCATTTCTCTCACGTTTCTTCGAGGATGACACCGAGATAACGGTTCATTCCCTCCTTGCAACTAGGCAGGGGGAACAAGAAGCGGTTAAAGATTTCATAGAAAGGTTCCGGGAGAAGTCCGTACATTGTAAACACGGAATGATCCAGGAAACTCTAGTCGAGACATGTCGACACAACCTTAAGACCAATGTGCTCCTCAAAATGGGGGCCGTAGAGTTTAAGACGTGGAGGGACCTGCTCAAACAAGGAGAGCAAGCTGAAGACTTGATTCGCGGAGTTGAAGAGTCCCGCGGGCCAAGAAGTGCTGGGGGTAGTAAATCATATACCCAAAACAACAGCAACAAGAATAAAGGGAAAGCAGTAATGTCATCAGAAACTGCTCCTCAGAAAACCAGTCCTCTGCCAGAGCCGAAATCTCAAGGTCAACGAGGGTCAAGGCAAATTAGACCGCAGCAAGAAAGGAATTACACTTTCAAAGCTGAACAGACACCAGTCCTCTTTCACCTGCTCCAAAAGAAGGAAATGCTAAAACTTCCGGAGAATAAGAAGCGGGTAAGACTAAAGACCCAAATTACTGTCTTTATCACCGGAATGTTTGGCACCCTACCAGGGATTGTTTTCCCCTTAAGAACAGAATCCAAGCACTAATAGAGGCTGGAGTTTTGACGCTTAAGGAAGAGCAGAAGAAAGTCACTGCCAATATGGCAACCACAGTGGTTGGAACCCACGAGTTCCCCGCAGGAGTGACCCCAATCCCAAAGGGTGAGGCAGTTACAAAGAATCTTGATCCGTACAACAAACCCAAGAAGGACTTGTCCCCATAACAACCCAAAGAGGGGAAATTATGTGGGTTCACCCTGATTTGCTGGAAGATGAACAATGGACTACTTCAAGAGGTCCAGAGAAGAAGCGGGCTGTCAATGCCATTTCTGCGGATATAAAGGGAGAATATATAGCTTCGGGGGTCTTCACAGATTCTGAAGAAGAACCCGAAACTATGGCCACCCATCAAGATGGGGCAGGCCCTTCCGGTACTCGATCTGGAAAGACATATCTTAAGAACTACACCAGAGTGGATCCAAAAGATATCTATGCAGAACTCGCAAAGCCTGCGAAGCAGAAAAGACTTCGTTTCCAGAAGAATTCTACCAGAGATGAAGGAGCCAAAGAAACTCCCTTCGAATTTGACATAATCGCGCAGTTGGCTAATATCCCAGCGCGAGTGACGCTTTACGAATTGTTGAGATTATCAAAATCAACACGTGAAGCTCTAAGAGAGGCCTTGGCAGACTCTGAGTCGTTCCTAGCTCAGATTGTCGAGCCGGCCATCGAAGAGCGGGACTCTTGCCCCCACTGTCATCAAGTGAGGAGGCAGATCCCACAAATTATCTTCTCTCCAGAAGACATGCAGGTGAGGAATATAAAGCATAATAGGCTTTTATATTTCACTGGATATGTCGGGTCCACAAAAGTGGACCGAATTCAGATTGATCCAGGTTCTGCACTCAGCGTCGTGCCTAGTAGATTGATGCAGCTGTTGGGAATTTCCCTTCATCGCTTGACACCTACACACACTACCATCTATGGATTCAACGCTAATAATAGCCATCCTCTTGGTAAGATCCGATTGCGGTGTCAAATTGGAGACTTGAAAACGGAGGTTACATGCTACGTAATTGATGCTGATACCTCCTACAATATTTTATTGGGGCGACCTTGGATCCACTCTCATATGATAGTTCCGTCGACTCTTCACCAGTGCATGAAATATTGCGATGAGGAAGGAGAGGTCCGGACACTAATTGCTGACAAGCAGCCATTCAAAGGGTTGGAGAATTACTTCACAGATGCTGCACTCTACAAGCCAGCACATGAAGCCTCCAATGACAATCTTAGCAAGTCTCCAAGGCCCGACGACAGCGGCAATGAAGTCGACACTGAGTACGAGCTCCTTGGAGAAGATGACGGGGGTGATTACGAAATCAACCCTCACCTAGATCTTAGCTTAGGTCTTGATAATATAGTGGATGTAACAGAAAGTGAATGGGTTATTAATGAAAATGTAAAGTTAGTCTATGAGCATGCTGTAGCTACTGAGTCTGAGCCCTCTTGTACCTCCACCGAAGCGGATGGCCTGACCGAACTTGAAGTTCTGGCGGCATATCATTTGCCCCTCAAGTCTTCCCTCCTCTCTCAATTAAAAATAACCGAGAATCAAGGGCACTTATTTGAAGTGCCTCCCCGACAGAAGTCCCAAAGGCCGATCATGTTCGGCAAAGTGGCCACGTCACCTCGACAGAGACAAAGTAGTGAAAGTGATGAACAAACATCACCTCAATTTCACTTATATGAGCAAAGGTCCCGACAGATGATGGAGAAAATGGGATATAATTTTACCCAGAAGCCGGGATTAAACTTTGGAAAAGGACGGCAGAATCTCATACCCTCGTTTAGACCGAGAGGAAAGAGTCCTGATTATTATCAGAAGACCCGCAGGGGGTTGGGCTATGTGTCTACTCCACCCTCATCGCCATCCAAGGTTGAAGAGAGTTCTTCAGATAAAGAAGAAATATCTTCGCCCGACCATGATTCGGATATAAGCACCGGTGCTTGGTTTCAGTCTTTGACAGCCAATATGGTTTCAGCTGCGCCAGAAAGCGACGAGGAACCAATCGACGTTCAAGATGATGCTTGGGCTAGGCATATGGATACTCTCTGGGATGTCCGTTTTGAACAGCGTGACCCGCCCACAGAAGATAAATTAATACAGGTTAATATGGGAACAGAAGAAAATCCGAAACCCATTTTCATAAGTGACACACTAACTCCTTTAGAAAAAGAGAAACTTATATCCCTTATCAAAGAGTATATAGATGTGTTCGCATGGAGTTATGAAGATATGCCTGGGCTTGACCCTCAAATTGCCACACACCGGTTAAATATAAAAGAAGATGTCAAACCTGTTAAACAGCAACAGAGGCGTTTTCGACCGGAATTGATGGAGGCAATAGTTGCTGAGGTCAATAAGCTTGTACAATCCGGGTTCATCCGTGAAGAACAACACCCCGACTGGGTGGCAAACATAGTGCCAGTTCGCAAAAAGAATGGCAAAATCCGGATATGCATTGACTTTCGAGATCTGAACGCTGCATGTCCCAAGGATGAATTTCCGCTCCCCATCACCGACGTAATGATCGATAATACTTGCGGTTATGAGAGGATGTCCTTTATGGATGGCTTCTCAGGTTATAACCAAATCAAGATGCACCCGGATGATGAAAAGCATACAGCTTTCAGAACGCCACAGGGGGTATACTGCTATACGGTGATGCCATTCGGATTAAAGAATGCATGTGCCACTTACCAACGCGCAATGAGCGCCATATTTAAAGAACACCTACGCAGAACAGTAGAGTGCTATGTGGATGACTTAGCAGTTAAAAGCAAAGACAAAGAAGATCATCTTCACGATTTAAGAGTGGTCTTCGATCTCATGAGGAAACATCATTTGAAGATGAATCCCACTAAGTCATTCATGGGGGTATCCAGCGGGAAGTTTCTAGGGTTCGTAATAACTTCAAAAGGAATTTTCCTTGACCCTGAAAAGGTAAAAGCGATTAGCGAAATGCCGCCTCCCCGCAATCTTAAGGAACTAAGGGGATTACAAGGAAAGCTCGCTTATATTCGGCGCTTCATATCCAACTTGTCTGGACGATGCCAACCATTCTCCACACTTATGAAGAAGGGAGTGTCTTTCATATGGGATGAGACATGTCAGCAGGCATTTGATGACCTCAAGGAGTACCTTACTAAACCTCCTGTACTAATGGCACCAGCCCCTGGGCAGCCCTTCCTTATATATGTAAGGGCCATGGATAATGCTTTAGGAGCATTACTTGCTCAATATAATGAGCACGGCCATGAACATGCCCTCTACTATTTAAGTAGAACAATGATTGGGGCCGAACAGCGGTATACCCCGATTGAAAAAGAATGTTTAGCCCTAGTGTTTGCTGTTCAGAAAATGCGACACTACCTTTCGGGGCAAACAATTCATGTCATATCACGGGTTAATCCCCTGAATATTCTGATGACAAAACCGGGATCCTTGAATGGCCGATTGGCAAAATGGGCGCTCTTATTGTCGCCCTATGACATACATTTTGTCCCTCAAAAGGCCATGAAGGGACAGGCAATCGCTGACTTCCTTGCAGACCATCCAATTTGGTCCAAATTAAAGCAGACATCAGAAGTCAACACAGTTACCGGAGAACAATCTTGGCAAATGTTCTTTGATGGTGCCGCGAGACGATCTGCTGCTGGAGTGGGGGTTGTGCTAATATCCCCACATAAACATATATTGCCTAACGGTTACTCATTAACAGAACCGTGCACTAATAATGTAGCAGAGTACAATGCGCTCATTATCGGCTTAAAAATAGCCCTGCAACTGAGGGTGAACCATCTAGAGGCATATGGAGATTCTAAGCTCATTGTCAATCAGATGACAGGTGAGTATGAAGTCAGACATGAAGCCCTCATCCCCTATCATCAGCTAGCTATTGAGCTAGCAGGATATTTTGAACAATTCTACATATATCATGTATCTCGAAACGAGAACATTTATGCAGATGCTCTTGCCGCATTAGCAGCAACGCTGGCAATCCCGCCAGGTGAAGCTAAAAGCATCACCATTGGTAGCAGAGAACTCCTCCACCCAGATGTGGTATCTCAAACCGAAGAAGTATGCCAGATTGGCTTAAACTTAGAGCCCCGTGATTGGCGATTTCCGTTTGTGGATTATGCTTTGCATGGGATATTACCAGAGGATCCTAAGGAAGCCACCTCAATAAAGAGGAAGGCCCAAAGATTTTATTATGATCATAAACTTCAGACTTTGTATAGAAAGTCAAGAGGTGGTCTATTGCTACGCTGCATATCGAAAGCAGAAGCAGAACAAGTGCTGAGAGAAACACACGATAGAGTATGTGGAGCTCATCAGCCCGGTCCTAAACTTGGAGACCGTATAAGAAGGCTAGGGTACTACTGGCCGAGCATGGTTACGGAAGCAATGGCATACGCTAAACGATGTCATGCATGCCAAATACATGCCAATTTTATTCATCAACTCCAAGAATACTTGCACAATATCGTCGCAAGCTGGCCATTTGAAGCCTGGGGAATGGACATTGTGGGGCCAATAAGTCCCCCGTCATCCAAAGGACATCGGTTTATTCTTGCAATAACCGATTATTTTTCAAAATGGGCCGAAGCCGTGCCCATGAAAGAGGTGAAGACGACAGATGTGATCAAGTTCGTCAAGCATCATGTCATTTACCGATTTGGCGTCCCCCGACAGATTATTCATGATAATGGTCCGCAATTCATCAGTCAGGGATTCTCCAGATTCTGCAATAAATTCAGAATCAAAGATATCGCTTCTACACCATATAACCCTGCGGCTAATGGGTTGGCCGAAGCTTTCAATAAGACGATCATCAAACTCCTTCGGAAGTTCGTCTCCTCCAATAAACGAGATTGGGATGAAAAGTTGGGAGAATGTTTGTGGGCCTATCGCACCACCGTTCGCACCCCGACTAAATATACCCCGTTTTCTTTGGCTTATGGAAGTGAGGCTGTCTTGCCTCTTGAAATCCAGATACCATCATTAAGAGTGGCTTTAGCTACAAAGATGACGATAGAAGAGCACCATCAGCAAAGGTTGCAAGAACTAGAGGCGTTAGACGAAAAACGTCTCAGGGCTCAACAACAAATTGAGTTGTATCAAGTCCGAATCGCTCATACGTTCAATAAAAACGTTAAGCCAAGAACCTTTAAACAAGGAGACTTGGTTCTGGCTGTTAAAAGGCCAATGGTGCTAACCCACAAGACTAAGGGTAAGTTTGAACCCAAGTGGGAAGGACCGTTTATTGTGGAGACAGTATACTCCAGTGGAGCCTATCGCTTAATGAATCAAGACGGCGACAGGATGATGATGCCGATCAATGGCAAATTTCTGAAGAAATACTATGCTTAATATCTCTGGGAGTATAAGCCTCCAATTTATCCAAGTTACGCAGATGAGCACTTGGACTTCTTCTATTCTGGTGATTTTAACCCACTAAACCTGGTGCGTTTGGTTCTCAAGTTTGAACCACCTCCAGGAGTACCCAGTTCGAGTTACGCGAGAGAGCTTTGAACCGCCGCCAGTTTGGTTCTCAAGTTTGAACCACCATCAGTCTTTTCTTGGGCATGCGCATTGAGCGCCTCTGACCCAAACCTGGTGTGCTTAGTTCTCAAGTTTGAACAGCCCCCAGTCTTCTTTTAGGCATGTGTAATTAAGCGCCTCTGACCTAAAAAGTATGAATTGCCCAACGCCAACTAGGCAATGGGAAGAGAATTAGTTTCTCGCCAACCCATCATACTGGGGTAAAAGTATGAACTGCCCAACGCCGACTAGGCAATGGGAAGAGAACTAGTTTCTCGCCAACCCATCATGCTGGGGTAAAAGTATGAATTGCCCAACGCCAACTAGGCAATGGGAAGAGAACAAGTTTCTCGCCAACCCATCATACTGGGGTAAAAGTATGAATTGCCCAACGCCAACTAGGCAATGGGAAGAGAACTAGTTTCTCGCCAACCCATCATGCTGGAGTAAAAGTATGAATTGCCCAACGCCGACTAGGCAATGGGAAGAGAACTAGTTTCTCGCCAACCCATCATATTGGGGTAAAAGTATGAATTGCCCAACGCCGACTAGGCAATGGGAAGAGAACTAGTTTCTCGCCAACCCATCATACTGGGGTAAAAGTATGAATTGCCCAACGCCGACTAGGCAATGGGAAGAGAACTAGTTTCTCGCCAACCCATCATACTGGGGTAAAAGTATGAATTGCCCAACGCCGACTAGGCAATGGGAAGAGAACTAGTTTCTCGCCAACCCATCATACTGGGGTAAAAGTATGAATTGCCCAACGCCGACTAGGCAATGGGAAGAGAACTAGTTTCTCGCCAACCCATCATGCTGGGGTAAAAGTATGAATTGCCCAACGCCGATTAGGCAATGGGAAGAGAACTAGTTTCTCGCCAACCCATCATACTGGGGTAAAAGTATGAATTGCCCAACGCCGACTAGGCAATGGGAAGAGAACTAGTTTCTCGCCAACCCATCATACTGGGGTAAAAGTATGAATTGCCCAACGCCGACTAGGCAATGGGAAGAGAACTAGTTTCTCGCCAACCCATCATGCTGGGGTAAAAGTATGAATTGCCCAACGCCAACTAGGCAATGGGAAGAGAACTAGTTTCTCGCCAACCCATCATGCTGGGGTAAAAGTATGAATTGCCCAACGCCGACTAGGCAATGGGAAGAGAACTAGTTTCTCGCCAACCTATCATACTGGGGTAAAAGTATGAACTGCCCAACGCCAACTAGGCAATGGGAAGAGAACTAGTTTCTCGCCAACCAATCATACTGGGGTAAAAGTATGAATTGTCCAACGCCAACTAGGCAATGGGAAGAGAATAAGTTTCTCGCCAACCCATCATGCTGGGGTGAAAGTATGAATCGCCCAATACCGATAAAGTAAAGGGAAGAGGAAAAGTTTGGCATTTAAGCCCAAACGTAGTCCTCGACAACTCACCATATTGAGGGGAATAACATGGCTAGCCCAACTCAAACGGTAGTTGGTAAAGGCTAATCAAATCCGTTAATAGCTGGAGGTTTGCTAAAAACCCCATATTAAACTTTAATTTTACTTCGGCTCGAGAAATTGAGCATAAACGATACCGAGATAAATCGTTTTGACGACAGGTTATTTGTTAGGTAAGCAAATCTGTTTTGAAGCCGGCAAATAAAAGAGTCAAAAGAATCATTTTTATTAAGGTGGAGATACAAAAAGAATTTCAAAGAAACATAGTAAAGTTATCTCTCTCCTGTTTACGAAGTTCTTATTACAAGGAAGATAAAAGTGTAAAGAGAGATGAAACTATTGGCCTCCCAGAAGTCTCAATTGGTTTATTGTCTCGTCCAAATTTCTACGATGAGAAGCCTCCACGGTTTGCTGAGCTTGCCTACGCAACTCATCATCACTTATTGAAAGTTGTTGCTGACGAGATTCTTCTATGGCACGATTCCTGGCCATCTCTTCCTGCTGAATCTGCTCCTGCTGGACAAGCAACATCTCCCGTTTCTTGACAGATTCTCCTAATCGGAGTTCATTTTCTATCAAGGTGGCCCGAGCTCTCGCAATCGTCTCCTGGGCTTTAGAGATGGCCGACTGACTTTCCTCAATTCCGAAGTTTACCCTTTGCAGGTCGCCAATAACGGACTCCCGACTGGCCTGGAGCTCTGTCAGCTCCTGAGACCATCTCTCCTCCTGCTGCCTTAAAATATTTCTTCGAGATAAGGATTCTGCTTGAAGCCGCGCCAGCTCTATCTCAGTGATCGCCTCCACATCCGCCTGACGGAGTGTGTGTAGCGTGGTCACCTGCTCTTCTAAAGCTGCAAGGCGGGCCCGGTATGGAGCTGCTCGATCTTGCCCACCGAATTCTTTGATATTTCCTAAATACCGGAGTAACAGTGGACGTGCGAAGTTGAAGGAATCGTGGCCAGCAAGAACCATCTCGACACATCTTCTTAACAAATACATAAAATCCTCGACAGTGAAGCCGAAAAGTCTTTCAAGAGGATTTGCAGTGTCGGTAGGCAAAGTAGGCAATGCCAAAAGAGGTGTCGTGAGCAAGGGAGCAGTAGTGGCTGGGATTGGAGAAGAAGAAGCCCGTCCCTGCATTAAATTCATGATCTGAGGGACCAGTAGAGCCAGTGCAGATCTGGAAGAACTGGAGACCCCAGACGAAGTACCGTCGGTACAGATCACTTGGGTACCCCCACCAACAGGAAGAGAAGATGGGACCACTTCGCCTGAAACTCCTTCGGTGGGAGAAGCATCTTCGAATGAGAATTTCAAATTATTCTCCTCCCCTGCTGGAAGGCTTGGAGTCGGAAGAGTTGCAGGTATCTCAGCAGCCACGACAACAGACGACGTTAAAATCGCTGACTGAGAAGGCACGCCAACGACCGTGGGAAATGTCTCAGTAGAGCAAACGGGTGTTGGGGACGGCATGCTAGGAGAAGGTGTAGCCTCATTAGTAGCAGCTGCGATAATAATCTCAGTTCTCTCGTCACTTCCCAATTCGTCAATTGGGGGAATTGAAGAGGAAACAGAGGCAGGAGCCGGTATGGAATAATCAGCCGCAAACTCACTAGCAAAGCTACCTACACCACCAACAGAGCCAGAATGGTCCATTCTATCGTCAGACTCTACTTGGGTAGTCAAGTGCATTGGCGAGAGAAGTTGATCACCTGCATTTCAGAAGACCAGAAAAGCAATCTTACGTTAAAATAATAACGGGCAAAAGATAAAATGCTAAAGGCCATACCAGGCGTTACAAGTCCAGTTGTCGGACTTGAAGGGGGAGCCATTGTCGTTTCCAGCAATGTACCCGTCTCGCTACCCGTTAGTTGCACCCCAGGTTCTGCCACAGGCTCTGCGGCCGAGGGAGCTGAAATCTCAGCAACGCTTGGAGCTTTAGCAGGCTCATCATCCCTTGCCAACGCTGGGGGTACAGCTGAAGCCAACAAGTCGGAAGCAAGTTTGATAGCCACTTCTTGGGGGGCTATCAAAGTTTCTTGTGCCAATTTTTGCTTCTTACCCGGCCTTTTCTTTAAAGTGCCGCGGCGTTTGAGAGTTGGACTCAGGGAACGACTGACAATAGGCTGAGGAACTCCACCAGCACCAGCATCATCATCATCATCATCACCGGCATCATCGTCTGATTCGCTGATGTCCGAAGGCTCAGCCGCAGCGCCAAGGAATTCTTCCATTCCTTTTATCCTTACCCTAGAAGCACCCTGACGGCTAATATAGAGGGCTTCAATCTCTTTGCAACAACTGCGATTGAGAGAGAAGCCGGACACGTCAGCATTCGCAATGTTAAACCAATTGCAGGAGCTGAGGGTCATGGCCAATTCTGGCACCTTCTGGGGCAAGGAGAATTCAACCTCGGTCCCGCCCGCTGCAAAATGGAACCAGCCACGAGCGCCTTCGTATAAATTCCCCTCATGAGCGAGATCTTTATTTGGATTGCCCACATAGAGTTGAGAATATCCAAACTGACGAGCAAAGCGACTCGGGGTATATGGCTCAATCTGACACTGGAGATCTTGACGATACACCAAGTGTCCGGGACGGATGTTGAGAAGCCACCAGAACGCTCCTGCAGATAAAGTAGTGAACTTATCTGCTCCCATGGCATCCTTCAGCCTCGTCCCATATCCTCCACCGGGAAAGTCAGGAAAACACCGGAAGATCTCGTAATTCTGAAAGCTACGAAGAGTCTTCCGAATCTGGGACATATAATTCTGCCTCCATGAAGAACGTTCATACAGTTCTACAAGGAAGCACTTTTCGCCCGAACGACGCTCTGGCGCACTCATTAAAGAGGGACAGTGCAAGACAAGCCACGCCATCAAATAGGTGTAGGGCATCTCCACCCTAGGGTTTGGAGTTTTCGGTTGGGCAGTCTCTTTCGACTTGCCCTTTCCTTTCCCCTTGACCTTAATAGTGGGGAGGAAATCACGACAGAATACCCTCAGTCCATACTGCAAATTGCATACCATAGCGGGAAGGAGTCCAAGGGGTCGGCCGTATGCAAGAAGAACCGCTTGATATACCACGGTCACTGCAATCGCTTCCTTGGGCAATGACGGCACGACGCATCTTTTGAGCCACAGCATCAGAAACCCGGCAATGAGACCTCTGTTGGAGATCGGAAACTGGGCTTGATAGTGATAGCTCTTAAATGAAGTACCAGGACCGTATCCATTCTCATTGGATTCAGTGGTATAATATAATTGATGGCGGCCCTTAGCAATACGGTGATCAATCTCTGAGCCATAGATGGGTGGATGACCATGGATAGTGGCCGAGCTATCCTTAGAATTCAGGTTGGCAAAAAGGTATTCGGCCCACTTCTTGTGGCCAATACCATGATTACGTGCACCTGTCAGGTCAGCGCAAATATGATAATGGCACATCATCTCCCAGTATGTGGCATGGATGCGCTCGTCCCTCGCCAATAGCATGTTCAACTCATCGGTGGTGGGGATATACTCCTCGTAAGGGACTTCGCCCATCGAGAGCCCAAAAACCTCAAACATCTCGTGGAGAGCGACTAGCTCACCCACTGGTGTAAAGAAAGTACAGGTCTCAGGATTATACATCTCCAAGAGGCAGTAAAAGTGATAAGCACTCTGGGGAAACCCGAATTGGACATTCCTGATGGCTTTATACAAGCCAATATCCTTTAAAATGGGCTCGTGAGAATCCAGCATGTACTGAACAAGGCGTGCCCACCACATATTGTTAGAAGAATGAACCCAGCCAGGCATCCTGAAGTCGCTAGCCGGGTACTGACCATCCTTCGCCAAGAACTCACTTAAGAAAGTTCGGGCACGAGATGGGACTTCTCCCACTGGAAGCTCCTTGCCAAATCGGCCTGGAAGCAAGCCAGTAATGCATCTTGGGGAACCATCTTGATAAACCCCTTTGGCACCAAATTTGCCTGTTGGGACGCCATCTTGCTCCTGAGTCAGTCCCCACTTTAATTCTCGAGGCGTCGCTAGCCTCTGAAGATAGACCAGAGGATAGCTACGATCCATTCTAGGCAGAAACATCAGCATTTCGCCTGAGTTATATAACCAAACATGCTCCTCTTCAGAAAGGATCTTATCTGAGTGGTCCATCTGGTCTCCAAAGAGGAAGACGGGTTTCTCCATCGCCTTTCTGTTCACATCTTCAAAAGCTGCGTCAGTTATGATTTCTCGCGCAGTAGTAGGGTGGTACTTAATCAGCTTCTCCTTGCGTTCCTTCGGGTCTGGTTTGTATGAGGGCAGGATGGTAGTGAAACGGAATTGGCCGGAGGGATCAGAACCCCCAGCAAAGCCGAAGTAGTTCTTGTGGGGAAGAGATTCCATTGAATACCCTACTGCAAAAAGAAAGCAGAGTGAGAGAAGTTTCTATAAGACAGAAAAAATTCTCTAAGTATGGACGCGCGAAGCTAAAAATTAGAACGCGCGAAGCTAAGAATAGCGCCGCGCGAAGCTAAAAATTAGACCGCGCAGAACTTAAAAGAGCCTCGCGTTTTCAGCGCGACTGCTACTCAAAATAGCCTCGCGTTTTTAGCGCGACTGCTACTCAAAATAGCCTCGCGTTTTTAGCACGACTGCTACTCAAAATAGCCTCGCGTTTTTAGCGCGACTGCTACTCAGAAATAGCCTCGCGCTTTAAACGCAGAGGATGATGCGATAACTTCGCGTAAAGGGGGACAAGATTTCTTTCTGCTCTTTCCTTCTCTTTCGAATTCATAGCGACTGCTAATCAAAGATAGCCTCGCGGATTCATCGCGACTGCTAATCAAAGATAGCCTCGCAATTCATAGCAACTGCTAATTAAGGATAGCCTCGCAATTCATAGCGACTGCTAATCAAAGATAGCCTCGCAATTCATAGCGACTGCTAATTAAGAATAGCCTCGCAATTCATAGCGACTGCTAATCAAGGATAGCCTCGCAATTCATAGCGACTGCTAATCAAGGATAGCCTCGCGGATTCATTGAGACTACTAGTAAAGCCCACGTTTCATGCGCAGGGACGACACAATAAAACGGCGATCTCGCCGACAAGATAAGCAATCGTCCAGATTAAAATCAAGCCAAAATATCTCAGAATGGTTCTTAGAAAACCAAGAGATGAGGTTTTTTTTACCTTCGGAAGACGCTGCATAGACTGGTTCGCCGTCGCGTCTACCTTCACGGTTGCTGCCATCAACGCCGGCCAACTTGCGAAAAGCCAAACTCCTCCGGAGAGACATCCTATGAAGAATTGAACGAAGATCAGTCGAAGATCATTCGTGAGTCACTCGAGTTCTCAGAAATTCTTCGGATGAGATGAAGAAGAAGATAAGCCGGGAGCTCTATTTAAACAGAATTTCCGTCGCTTGGTATTCGGCGTGGAAACTCAGGGTAATTAATGACATAATTACTCATTTCACTGAAGACGAAGTGAAGCTGATTAGCTCCGCATAAATGAGCGTAACGCGAGATAGACTTGGTATTCTAACTCCGCGTTTTCAGTTTGAAGATCCAAAGTATTTCAAAATCTGCTGAAGTCTAAGCCATTTTGAAAACTTTGGAGGGGGTTCTGTTGGCAGTGAAAATTTCTAAGTTAAAAGAATTTTCCACAACAGAACGCGGAGCTAATTCAATAGCCCCGCGTTTGGTTACATTAACCCTGCGTTTGAATAAAACGCGGAGATGTTTAATAGCTCCGCGTTGATTCCGCAGTCTGGCTTGTATTAGCCTCGCGTTTGAGTAAAACGCGGAGATGATCAATAGCTCCGCGTTAGCTCCGCGTTTTGGTTATTTAGCGTCGCGTTTTGATGCGATTAAAGCTCCGCGTAAGCAGATAACCAGAATCTCGAATTGATTGAGATTATGATTCTGGGCTTATCCAAATACCCGAATCAAGTTTAATCAGAATTCCATCAAAACTAAGATATTTGATTGGAATCCTTGATGAATGCGAGTTCTATTTAGATAGAAACTCTTGCATTAACCTAGGGCTATAAATACCTTCCTGGTGAAACCCTAGGGGTCTTCTTCTTCTTTTGGGCATCGGAAGCCTTCTAACGATCCTTTGGCAATTCAAGTACGCGAGAGAGCCTTGAAGCCTTTGCTGATCATCTTCTGAAATCTTGGAGAATTCAAGTTACGCACAGAGTCTTGAGTTCGTGAAGATCAGAGAAAATCATCATCTTCTTTCTGGAGTTCTTGAGAAGTTCAAGTTACGCGAGAGAGCCTTGAACAAATCAAAACCAGAGAAGATCGTCTATATTCGGCCGATATCTTTAAAAGAGAAGATTTCAACGTACCGATCGTCCAAAGGAACTGCTTGACAGATCCCATCGCCACAGATCCCACAAATATTGTAAAAGAGAGCGATTGAACTGTAAAATCCTCTCGTTTGTTCTTTTTATATCTTGTTCACTTCTATTGTAATTTAAGTTAATTCAATGGGAGGAAGCGAAGGAACTTTTGCGATGAACAAAAACCATGTGGGTTAAAAACTTAAATCAGCATATATATATACACACACACAAAATAAACAAGCCTCTGTATATTACAGTGCGCTTTGTTGTGATAAGAAATGGCTACTACATTTATTAGGAAAAAATAATAATAGCAGTAAAGATAATTTAAATTTAACTTTTTCTGTAAATTAATCACTATATATTACAATGGTTAATTTGTTATTTTTTTTTTGGAATTTTAACCTAAACATTATATCCAGAATTTAGTATTGTGGCCTCTTTTCCTTTTCTTTTTATGAACTAATAAAGCGAAGGATGTCTCTAAATTCATGACCTAAGACAAATAGTATAAAATTATTTAACTATTTTTAAATCTTTATTTTGATTTCATTTTTCAACTAAATTCATCAACCCTACTTAATCTCTACGTATTGTAATTATTGCATAATTGAACATGTTATATCCATAAGAATCTCACTTTTTGGACTATACAAAGTGATCTTATAGCACTCCTTATAGCAGTCCTTAGCGGAAACGTCCACAATATGTTCCTAGGAATAACTAGGCTTTTGGTACAATATCAGACAATGTCAATATTTAAAATACTTTATAATTAAGTATAAATTCACCTTAATCAAAAAGGCTATTGACTATTACTTTTTGAGTTGACCATTATGAACTACACTAAGTGTTACATTCAGTATAATAATACTTCATCAGATGACATGGGATTCTGTAGGTGATCCTCATAGATAGTTCTATAGATTTAAGAGGTGGCTCCAATATTTTATAATCAACCACATATTCCTTACTCAAAAATATTAGTTATTGTTACTTTGTGAGTTCATGAGAATAATTAATTTATACTAACTTTTGTCTCATAACTTATGTATTACAGGTGTTATAGGTCTCTATCCTTAGCTATGGGTGTTAAAGCTCTCATAAAGAGGATATACAAAAAAAAAAAATTCTTTAAAAAAAAATACAGAGTACTGAAAATCGTATGGTTAAATACCTTTGTCAACTCTGGGTCTACTTTGTATGATCCATTTAGCATTTATATGATATTGTACCAAAAATTACTTTGGAAGGTTCGATGTTGCTTTACTTTCTGTGCTAGTCAACTAAAGAAGAAGAAAAAAACAGGACAGAGAATTTTTTTTTTCTTTTTGATAATTAAGCAAAACAAAAGAGAAAATTTAGGGTAGTTAAGTATTGTTATTAGATAGACTATATCTACCTTCCTTTTTATTTTCTTTCAATTTGAAGGGGTGATGTTCCTGAGAGTAGGAGAGAGTGTTGCAGTTGATTGATGATCAGCAGGACGTTATGTAATTCAACAGTTTCTTAAAATGAAACAGCCATATAATTATTTCAATACATAATCCAATTTGTTCTCACTGGAGTCCAATTCCTTCTCCAAAAATCACATCATTATATATAATTGATGTATTGCTACATACATGGATTATTTAAGTTTTGCTTAGCGCTATCCACTTCTATTATCTTGTTACTATCAGTGATGATGAGTAAGAGCCAAAATTATAGGACTATAGAAAAGACAATGTAGCTAGATCCTTAACATTCTTATTATGACAAATTAAAATTGATGATCAGAGCAAAATCATAGGAATGTAGAAAAATCAATGTAGAGATCCTTAACATTCTTATTGTGACAAATTAAAATGATGATCAGTTCCCTAGAGTATATAGTTCTTTGACAATGCATGAGTGTTCGTTGTGATTGTATGTAGTATAAGATGACTTAAACTATACAAATATAACAAAATATTGTACTAAAAATAAGTAATTATACAAATCAGTTCCCTAGAGTATAAAGTTTTGACAACGCATGTGTGCTTGTTGTGATGGTAGGTAGTACAAGATGACTTAAACTATACAAATATAACAAATATTGTACTAACAGCAAGTAATTATACAAATATATTATAGCAACAGAATCAAGTAGCTGATCTTTTGGCACATGACATGCTCTAGGGAGCTGCTGCCCAGGAAACTTCTTAATATCATTCATTATAATCAAGAACTGATGTGGTCAATCTAGCTACCTTTTAGATCTCATGATTCTGATTCCCATAAGCAGAAGAAACAATAAAATAAAAATATTTATACTAAGTATCTTTTTGTAGATTTTGTTGCCAGAAACTCGAGGACCGTATATCATGCTACATATATTATATATTTACCAAGTTACGGATGCTCCACAATCATCTTATGCCAAACTACCTTTATATTATCCTCGACAAATCAACCTCGAGACTCCTTATTTATTATTTGATTAATTTAATAGGAGTCATGTATGGCCATGTCATTCACATGGCGCTTGCTCTTAGACTTGATATAAAATTACTAGCTAGAGAAAAGTTGTTACAGTATTCTCTTTAGAAGTTTTTTTTTTTTTTAATTCCCATGTATTTCAAGTCTTATTTGCATGTCCTTAATACATTTTTGATTGGTTTTTAAACCCAAAATGTCATTTATTTTCTTATAGGTTAAAAAACCGTTAACATGTATTTAGACCAAACATTGCTTTACAATAATTATCATTCTCAATCTTTAACCGAGCTTAATATTGTAACTGTTAGGATATAAAACTTATAATATCACGCAGTATGTATTAACATATTTTGTTCAAAATTTGTCCTTTCACACGTATCTTAAACTTGTCATCTTTGTTGAGCTTATTCTACAATATATTCAGAAAAAGGATATATTTTTTATTTACTTAACTTAATATATCCATATAGCCAATCTCATGAATATATTGGGTTGAAAACATATGGTATTGACTTTTGAGGGTATACCGACAAATCTAAATCGGGCGAGTACAAAAACAAATACTTTCCAAGGAGGTGTACAAGACAATTGTCCTCAGGGAAAAATACTTGCATGATTATTAATTTTAAAAAGTGAATAATAATAATAATAATTTAAATATAACGACTCTCTAACTAGCACTGCACAAGAAGTAAAGGGAAGAGCAAGCAAAGCAATATCACTTAAAAATATTATTTTCTCAATCAAATCCAGCAATGCAATAATTTCTTTTGGGTGTCACTTCTTTTATATGGGTCCTTGGAGATCTGTCATTTTCACTTGAAGAGCATATCATAGAATAGATTCTTCCCTCCCTCCCTAGTCCCTCCCTCCCTCCCTCCCTCTCTCTCTCTCTCTCTCTCTCTCTCTCTCTCTCATAATTTTCTTAGAGATCAGCTATAGTATCTTCAATTAGTTAGGTTTCTTAAGGTTGATCTCTCATAGTACACATATGGGTAGTAGCCATTATGGTGAGCTTGGCCTCGGAAATGGGAGATCATCATCATCTGGGTCGTCAAGAAAAGGGAAGAAGAGCAGCAGCAGTGACAAGCCCAGGCAGCCCCAGAGAGGTCTCGGAGTCGCTCAGCTCGAAAAGATCAGACTCCACAATCAGATGGCTAGCTATTGCCCCTCCCTTCAACATCCGCATCCTCCTCCATTTCAAAGCAATCTAAATCTAAATAAGGTAGCTAGCTACAGTGGTTAATTATATATATATATATATATATATATATATATATATATATATATATATATATATATATATTCCTCTTGCAGTACTAGTTTTTCTTTTCGTGAAGATATTGAGTTTTCAATTGATATTGAAGGTTTGTTTCTGCTTTTGGTTTGATTCGGCAGGAGGAGGATGTGAGGACAGAGATGGGTTCTCCTTCTTCGTCTTCTTACGCTACATCATCTTCGCTCTTCCCTCTTCATCCCAATACTATGGTAGGTCAAAGCTTGCAATTTTTTTCAAGATTTTATGAGTAAAAGAGGAAAAAAATAATTTCAACAATACTCCTTCTATGACAGGGAAAAGATAAGTGTTATAATGGCAAAATGAAAGAAAACTTGGTAGTATTAAGATTTTGATCATGCTCTCCCTCTCTCTTGTGGACCATAAAACATGACTGAAACCCTAATTCCGATTGACTTCTGCATACTAGACCACATCATGTGTTTAGTTGGGTTTAATTGACAAAAAAAAAAATAATAATAATAATAATTTGCTGATCTTTTTATACATGAGATCCTTCCTCAAAATTAGTATAAATTTGGAATTTTTGCCTTTTCTATTTCACTGTTTTAACCTAATTAATATTACCTTGGTCCCTTCATATTTTACAAATCCCCCCACCCCTCCAAAAATAATAATAATAATCATAATCATTTCGAAGCTGGGGCTTGTCTAATACAATATTTTGAACTCCTTTTATGGTTTTGATCAGATGGGATTTGGAGAAGGTGATCAAAGGAGAGATATAATATACGCTGAATTTCAATCAAGTTCTCCGACCAGGTATCTGATTTACTGCAAGTATGAGCAATATTTCTTTATGAATTATATTCCTCAAGAGTTTTCTAATTTAAAACTTTATGGGATTAATTGCAGACCATTTTTACATCACAGTAACACTTTGATGCCACATCTCTTGGGTCAACAAACTGTTACATTGCCTCTCTTGGAACAAAATATGGAGGTTAGTATTGATCATCTTGAGAACACTTACTACATGTTATAACATTAATATTAGGGTCTATCTGTATTGATCCTGAAGTTCCAAATGGTTGATGGCATTGTAGGATGCTGCGCAGAAGAAGAGACGACATGATCAGTGCCACTCAAGGGGCTCGATGAGCCAGAATTCAGATTCAAGTGATGCACACGAGTTAGACTTGGATCTAAAGTTGTCTCTTTGACTAGTTTCAAGGCATGTGATTGTTGAGTGGATTAGCTATTTATTCGAGAATAAGAATTAGTAATACTTCGACCATTTGGTGCTAAATATATAATCCATGTATCTCAATTTGCATATTAATGATGTGCAATTGTTTCATAGATACAAAAGATGGCCTTTGTAAAGGACTACTTTTATGCAAAAAATGAGAGAGTTGCTTCAAAATGTGAAAAATATGAAACACACTAAGATGGTAAGTTTAGATAATACTAATTTGTGACGTTCGGATGCTTGTGCATTTTAACATGTATTTTGCTATATATTTCTAAGGTTAATTTCTCTTTCTTCCCCCCCCCCCCCCCCCCCCCCCCCCCCCCCCCCCCCCTTCTTGTAATTGCTTTCAGGCTTTCTACTATTTCTTCTTTTATTAATGGAATGTACCATCATTTGTAGGTTATCCACTTGTCCTTTAAGGTTTTTATAATTTCATCTTAAGATTGAGCTAAGATGTGAAAGTGCACGGGCAGTTAAATGTCGATATCTAGTGTCTAGTCAAGTATGCACTTATGAGCAGTATATACATCTTTCAAATTATTGTTAGCTCTTACCTTAATGTAGAGAAATATTTATTTACCAATCCAATAATATTCTCCTCCACTGTCTTCTTTCCCCACTTCACCATTGCAGCCTAGGGCTTTATGTTGATAGAAGTATTTATGTGGAGCTTTAATATTGGTGCAATCCTATGTAGCCATCGTGCTCCGGACATGAAGGCAGTTTAATTACTAAATATCAATTGATCTTTCTTACCAAACAGTTTGAAAGCGATAAATTTCCATCTTGAAGTCCTTTTCTTGTGAGATACCCTTGGGATTGCAGCCTCTCCTTAATTCTTATATGCACAATGTGCACGCACATATGCATATCTATGGGCATCTATAGTTAAAATATACATTTAAAAAAAATTGTTTCTTGCCATTAGCAGATCATACATTTATATTTTGGAAAATACTATTTATTTTTTTTACATAACTTTAAAATGATCAGCATATCACTCAAAGGTGTATTAGGTTAATTAGGATTAATTCATAGGTTTTCTATTCATGTCTTTAATGATTTGTGTTAATTTTTGGAAGTTCTTATTTTCTTGAAGGCAAACAATCTCAAAGGTTTAGGTAGAGAATTTTTACAATCATTATTGGCTTCATTTGAATCCTAGAGTTCGCATCCTTAATATGAGTGGATGATCAGTAGTTCATGTTATATATGTTCCCTCCTGATCTCACTTATATAAGCTCTTCTTTCTCCTTGTCCATGTTTCTATCCCTCTTCATTTCCTTATTTTTTTCCTTGAGAGAACGATTATTCATGAGCTTCTCATGGCACCGGGTACATAGATTTGCATGATGAAATTGGGTATTCTACCCAATGGATTGTTCTATATCATTTTACAAGTTCGGTTCTCTCTTCTATTATGCTCGTTCACTTCTTCGTTATTGAACATTCATCTGGTTATACTTTTTTTGTTCCCATATTCAACGACATAAGGTAGGAATTGCTCGTCAGTTTTCTTTATATTGGAATGAGCAAATTGTTGTTTAGGTTTAAAAGAATGAACAAGAACTACTAAGGATTAAGGAACCATATTGGTCGGTTACTTGTTAAATGTTCCTACCTTGAATCAAGGTATTTCTGCAGATTGTCGAAATTTATCATGTTCTATAAGTCCGTGCTCAAACAAATCAGTTACACGAATTTGATGATCTGGAGACACTGATAGCAGAATATAATTAATTTGAGGCTTTTCTAGAAAGAAATGCTTCTAAGCATGTTGAGTAAAAGTGAGAAATATTGAGCGATTACTTAGTGTAGAATGCTTGGTATGTGAAGAAAGTATAGTGATAAGAGAAATATGAGAAGCTAACTTTACTGATATGCTTGTCTTCTTCCTTCTTTTTTTCTCTTCTTTGCCCTCTTCTCACTTTTTGGATTTTTGAATTAAGTATTAGGTTTGTATAGAAAGAAGATAGGCTCATATACAACGTTGATTATAGAAAGTAATCAGAAATATTGAACTATTAGCTCATTTTAGTACATGTGCTACATGAAGGAAGTATGTCTTATAGAAGTATGATAAGCTAAATTTACTATAAGTAAACATTATATTGCACTCTCCTAAGAAAAATGATATTTACTTGTGTTAAGAGTTCTGGATTGTTCGCCTCGATGCTTTAATAGATTTTTAGGCTTTAAGCTAGTCCAATGCACACTTAGCATATATGATCACTACAAGAATATAGGTTTTTTGTGATAACAGAAGTCAACACTAAAAATTTTTAAGTTGTAACTAAAAAATTTCAGTGACAAGTTCAGTGACGACGAAGTGTTGTAATTTATATGGTTATTACTAAAGAATTTTGCCTCGAGGATGTTGTTTTTACTCATATCCATGGTGTTTTTTTAAGTTTCAATTAGGCTTTTAATACTTTAATGATTTGGATGGCTTATTAAGCCATGCTGTATGAGAAGTTTTTAGAAAATGGGGACCTCTAAACATACAAAATATCGTTGTAGTAGAGATTCTTATTCATCACATGTATACTAGTATTGTATTTCACTCTAACCTTGTGTATAACGCTCTACCATCTGGAACACTAGATGGTTGAGTTGCTATGTAATGTGTTCTCATGAAAATATGCTAAGTCTAAAGTAGGAAATAATAATAATAATAAGAAGAAACCCCACAAACTATCGTGGTTTTTTTACAAACCCCCATAAACTATTTTATTTTATTTAGACCCTCATGAGCTTTCAAATTTCATAGAAATCTCCAAAAGATGTTAGTGAAAATTTAATATATTGATTTTAAAATACATTATTTACACACTCTTCGACCTTTCTAAATGCCTATTTTTGATCTAGTATATTTTACTCAAAATATGTATATCTGAAATCGTCGAAGAGTATATTTGTTGCATTTTTAAATCGATCAATTAATCTCTTCTTTATGTTGTTTGGGGGTTTTCATGAAATTTGAAACTCCATGGAGATTTACATAACATAAAAAAGCTTATGGAAGTTTCTGGAAAAACCTTGATACTTTGTGGGGGTATTTTCAACTTTAGCCGTATGCTAAATCTTAATAAAATATCAATCATTTGTCACACTTAAACACATCTCAACAATACATTAATAAAAAAAGAACTTTTACTCAATGGGTGAAATGAAAGAACTTGAATTCAATCATCAAAATAAAATCAAATGTTGCGGAATTTACATACCTGCAGCCATATTGATTAAATCTGAAGTCTGACCTGAATCACGCCTTGATTACCTTTTAAACCGAGATCTTCTGACCTATCACCTCTATACAATCTGAAATTTTTTGTACGCTCTGTTTGATGGAGGCACAGGCGTTTATACAGAGGTTAGGTTAGGGACCCGGTTACTCACGAAATCCTAATTTGACACAAATTGTCAAAATTATCCCTACCATCAAGAGAATCCTAATTTGACACAGATTGTCAAAACTATCCCTATCATCAAGGGAATGGGTCAGACTTAAAGCCCAAAATATGTGAGTAACTTAATAACCCATTATATTTAATTATCACCTCAATATATATTTGGGCCACATCAATATAACATTCTCCCACTTGGCCCAAAGATATATGAAATACTTTATAGATGATAAAACTGAAAATGGTCATAAACATTTGACATGTCAAATCATGGGTTAACTTCATAACTTAACTAAAAACTCTCTTAATATGAATCATGGCGGTTATGTTCTTTATATTGACGGACACTCCCTTCCATGTATTACAATACTAAGAAAAATTCTTAATCAAGTACTCAAACTTAATGAATGAAAAAATCTTTATTTGAACTTAAATTCATTCAGGTCCAAACCAAAATATGAGATGAAATAAAACATAACTTAATGTGCACAAAAGTTTATCATCTCTAATTGAAACAAAACTCAAATGGAAATAAATGGATCACAAAGAGCTCAACAATCCCATTCTTTCTACATGATCCACGAACAACTTAGCCGGCAAACCTTTAGTCATAGGATCAGTAATCATGAGATTAGTACTAATATGCTCAATGGCAATTGAACGCTCCTTTACTCGATCTCTCACGACCAAGTACTTAATGTTAATGTGCCTGTTTCCACTTCCACTTTTATTGTTCTTTGAAAAGAACACTGCAGCTGAATTATCACAGTAAATCCTCAATGGTCGTGAAATACTGTCAACGACCCTCAAACCTGTGATGAAATTCCTTAATCACAATGCATGTGCGGTAGCTTCATGGCAAGCTATAAACTCTGCCTCCATAGTAGAAGAAGCTGAAATGGTTTGCTTAATACTTCTCCAAGAGATGGCGCCTCCGGCAAGGATAAAAATGTGACCAGATATAGACATTTTAGTGTCTTCACATCCATTAAAATCTGAATCTGAATATCCAACCACCTCTAAATTGTCAGAGTGTCTGTATGTGAGCCTAAAATGCTTGGTTCCTTGCAAATACCGCATAACTTTTTTAGCAGCTTTCCAGTGATCTAATCCTAGATTACTCTGGTATCTGCCCAACATCCCTACTACAAATGAAATATCGGGTTTTGTGCATACTTGTGCATACATTAAGCTGCCAACTGCAGATGCATATGGTATGCATTTCATCTCTTCTCGTTCCAAGTCATTCTTTGGACACTGTTTCTGACTGAAGGTGTCCCCTTTGACAATGGGTGCTACAGATGATGAACAATTACTCATCCTAAATCTCTCTAAAACTTTTTCAATATAAGCTTTTTGAGATAATCCTAATGTCTTTTCAGATCTATCTCTGTGAATCTCTATGCCAATGACATAAAAGGTTTCACCTAAATCTTTCATTTCAAAGTTTTTCGAGAGAAATTCTTTAGTCTCATGTAGCAATCCTAAGTCATTGCTTGCAAGCAAAATATCATCTACATATAGGATTAAAAACATATATCTGCTCCCACTCACCTTAAGGTATATACATTCATCAACGACATTTTCTGTAAAACCATAAGAGGTTATAACGTCATGAAATTTTAAATACCACTGACGTGAGGCTTGTTTTAATCCATATATAGATTTCTTTAATTTGCAAACCAAATGACTTTTATCACTGGCAATAAAACCCTCAGGCTGAGTCATGTACACTTCTTCTTTAAGATCCCCATTCAAGAATGCTGTCTTCACATCCATTTGGTGTAATTCTAAATCAAAGTGAGCCACTAAAGCCATGATTATCCTGAATGAATCCTTCTTTGAAACTGGAGAGAAGGTTTCGTGATAATCAATACCTTCCTTTTGAGTGAAACCTTTTACAACAAGTCTGGCCTTATATCGTTCAATATTACCAGATGAGTCTCTTTTAGTTTTATAAACCCATTTACAGCCAATAGCTGTAGACCCTTCCGGTAATTGAACGAGATTCCAAACTTGATTATTATCCATAGATTTCAATTCATCCTGCATGGCTTCATACCAAAGGCTCGAATTTACACTATCCATGGCATGTGAAAAACAACTAGGATCATCTTGAAGGCTTGACTCCTGCAAATAGACCAAATAATCACTAGAGATAGCTGATTTTCTTACCCTTGTGGATCTTCTTACACCCCCTTCTTGTTGAACATTGGGTTCAACAGGAATATTCTCTTCATGGGATTGTTCTTGAATTGGTTGTTCTTCAATGCTACTCAATTGAGTATCTTGAAAAACAATCAATTGATCTAAGTTTAGTGGTCGTTCAACAGAATCTACAGTTTCCTCAATTTGTACCATATGAGGATAACTCCCACTAACCTCAGAATCCTCAAGGAATTTAGCATTTCTTGATTCAACTATCTTTAGTGTATTTGAGGGACAATAAAATCTAAACCCCTTGGAGTTAACTGGATAGCCAATAAAATAACCGCTAGTTGTCCTCGGATCCAATTTGTTTATATTTGGATTATAAATCCGTACCTCAGTAGGACAACCCCATACGTGTAAATGTCTCAAACTAGGTTTCCACCCGTTCCATAATTCAAAAGGAGTTTTAGGAACAGCCTTAGAGGGAACTCTATTCAAGACATACACAGCAGTTTTTAAGGCCTCACTCCATAAATTAATAGGGAGATTAGAATTGCTTATCATGCTCCTCACCATATCCATAAGAGTCCGATTTCTTCTTTCAGCCACACCATTTTGTTGAGGTGTACCGGGCATTGTGTATTGTGCAATAATGCCCTCTTCCTGAAGAAATAAAGCAAATGGACCCTTTTGTTGTCCCATCTCTGTGTAACTACCATAATATTCTCCACCTCGATCAGATCTTACTATCTTAATCTTTTTGCCCTTTTGTTTCTCTACTTCTGCCTTAAAATTTTTAAAAGCATCCAGTGCTTCTGATTTATTATGTAGAAGATAGAGATACATGAATCTGGAATGGTCATCTATAAATAAGATAAAATATCTTTGACCATTTAAACAGGGGGTGGAGAATGGTCCACAGATATCCGTGTGTATGATCTCAAGAATCTCTGTACTTCTAGTGGCACCTTTACTGTTCTTGTGGGTTTGCTTACCCTTAATGCAATCCACACAAGTACCAAAATCAGTAAAGTCAAGATTGTTCAACAAACCATCATGAACAAGTCTTTTATTCTCTCAATGGAGATATGTCCCAATCTCCTATGCCACAATTTAGAAGATTCTTCATTGATGACATTTCGCTTAATACCAGCATTATCATGCAAAGTCAAATAATTGCACACATAAGTAGGGTCCAAATCAATTTTGTACAATCCATCAGAATTGTAACCAATACCGGCTATTTTATTATTCCAAAAAAGATTAAATATAGTTCTTTTCACAAAATGAAAATCATAACCAATTCGATGAAGTCTAGACACAGAAATCAAATTTCTAGAAAAAGTTGGAATATAAAAAACATTTTCTAAGTCTAAAACAAATCCAGATTGTAAAATTAGTCGGTAGGTCCCCATAGTTTCAACTTGTGAAGGTTTCCGATTTCCTGAATAGATATAACCTTCACTTGTCATCGGTTTCCTTTGATTTAGAAAACCCTGCATGGTATTAGCAATATGAATAGTTGAACCAGAATCTATCCACCAAGTATTACTTGGAGCATCAATGAAAAAAGATTCATGACACACAAGAGATATGAGAATACCTTTCTTTTCGAGCCATGCCTTAAACTTAAGACAGTCTTTTTTTACGTGTCCTTTCTTCTTGCAGAAGAAACATGCTCCTTTATTGCCATATTTCTTCATTGGCACATCAGCATCTTTTTTCTTCTTTAGGCCACTTTTAAACTTCTTAGCATTTCCTTTATCATGATTTACTAGATGAACAGTCTCTAGTTTTTCATGTTTCATTCTCTCCTCCTCCTGAACACACATGGTCAATAATTCATTTACTGACCATTTTTCCTTCTGTGTGTTATATGATATCTTAAAAGGAGTATAATCTGTAGGGAGAGAATTCAGAATGAAATGCACCAAGAATGACTCGGAAATCTCAATCTCAAGGGACTTTATTTTAGCAGCAATGTCCCGCATTTCCATTATGTGCTCTCGCACGCCTTTTGCATGATCATACTTCATGCCTGAGAGTTTTTGCATTAGGGTGCTTGCAAATGCCTTATCAGATTTTACAAACTGTTCCTCAATAGCTTTCATGAAATCTGTGACTTTTTCACAATCAGGAATGGAACCTCTAATACTTTTACTTACATGAGACTTAATAAGTATCAAACTTAAGCGATTAGATCGCTCCCACCTCTCATATGATGCTTTCTCACCAGCGCTACTTGATTCCGTGGGATGTGGAGGCTCATCCACACGAAGCGCCAAATCAAGGTCCATACACCCTAATGTCAAGAGAACTTTTTCCTTCCAGTCCGAAAAATTGTCACCCGACAATATTGGAATACGAGAAGGGTCATTGTAAAATGTAGTAGGAACTGCATTAACAAAGAAAACATACATTAGAGCCATGATATTAATTCCAAATATGTCAGTAAATTCATACCTCAACAGGTCACAAATAATATTGAATTTACAAACCCTTTATAATAAGGCTGGTAAGACAAGTCATTAAAATACCAATTCCATACCTGTGGGCCTAGGAATAACACTTTAACACTCAATTAACCACCTTATTCTAATTAAACAAGAAAATAAATACTTCCCTGTGGGGTAAAGTACTTACCTTATTATTTAATTACAAATTTTACAGAATATAATCTTTGTCTCAAAACTTCATGATAAGGCTGATAAAATAAACCAAAATAAAATCCATACCTGTGGGCATAGGATAATTATTTAAGATTTTATTTATCACCTTATCCTAATTAAACAACAAAATAACTACTTCCCTGTGGGGCAAAGTAACTATTTTATTACTTAATCACAATTTCAGTAAACTTACTTTATATCCAATAAATAACCATAAAATGGGTATACACTTTATCATTAGCTCCGATCTTTCAACTTTAATGGAGTAACTTTATCGATAAATACCCATAATTTTAATCGGACATAAAATCATTTAAAATCCCTCATGACAAAGATTCAATTACTTTATTGCCTTTGTACATATTATATATGTTCTAAACCATAATAAAGGCCAGGCTCTAACTTGTAATCTTATTAATTACAATGTTTCATATTCCCAAATTTATCAAATTATGAAACATACTACAAACTACATATCAAACAATTCATGAATTTAAATAGATAACAAAAATTAAATGAGCACTAATACAAACACAGAACTGCAGTAGCTCAGTTGGCTAGAGCGTGTGGCTGTTAACCATGAGGTCAGAGGTTCGAGCCCTCGCCTTCTAGCGAGCGTAAATATGCGGCATGTAAGGCTCGAACTCTCAGCCAAAAGATTTGAAATTTACGCCCTAACCAATTGCGCCACAAGCTTTAGGTGTTCATAGTTACTGGTCCGTCTCTATTTAATTTAATTAAAGATCGAAAATCTTCAAAAAATAACGGCTAGGATTCCGATCGATACCTTCAAGCCCATCTATTAGATTAATCAATATAGCATGAAGGTTGGCTCTGATACCACATAAAAGAACTTGAATTCAATCATCAAAATAAAATCGAATGCAGCGGAATTTACATACCTGCAGCCATATTGATTAAATCTGAAGTCTGATCTGAATCACGCCTTGATTACCTTTTAAACTGAGATCTTCTGACCTATCACCTCTATACAATCTGAAGTTTTGTGTACGTTGATGGAGGCACAGAACTATCCCTACCATCAAGGGAATCCTAATTTGACATAGATTGTCAAAACTATCCCTATCATCAAGGGAATGGGCCAGACTTAAAGCCCAAAATATGTGAGTAACTTAATAACCCATTATATTTAATTATCACCTCAATATATATTTGGGCCACATTAATCTAACATGAAATTGGATTATAATAGATAATAATGGAAATAAAGACAAAAATAACAAAGGATGAAAGGTGATGTTTCAAAAGCAGAAGAAACCTAAAATAATAAGTACAAGAATGAAAAGAAAATAACGCTTTTCTACTAGTTTAAGTTACTCCTTATAGTGCTTCTAATACAAGTCAGCTCGATTTCAATATCTAGGTTTGAACATGCACATTATGGTCCTCAAATTGTGAACAAATAAAAATAATAACAATAAAAAAATAAAAAACGTAAAAGTAACTAAATTAGACATGCATGAACAATATAAGGGATAATAATGCATTTAAATATAAGTATGGAACATGAATTAATTTATTAATTAAGTAATTAATAATTATAATTGTTATTCTAATTACAATTATGTTCTAGTCTACATGCTAACTGTTTTAATTTAGCATGTCATATTATTGAAAATGACTGATGTTATATCTATATTTTGATCGTATCCCATACGGTCTTGGAAGAAAGGTCACGTCGATTGTTCGTAGCTGACCCAAAGCTATATAACGACAATAGTAATATTCGATATGATACAACAAATCATCATGCACTCATAGTATGCACAAAAATTAGTTATACAACTTGACATATATAGTTGAAACACAATATTCACATCACTTAGTATCTACTCCAACCCATTATTATTTAATATTATGAAAATTATGTCAAGTCCACTTCAATACATTTTCAATCAAATCTGATTTTGATTCAGTTTGAATTTAAGTCTAGTTCAAGTTCATTATAATCAAATGATATTTACGAAAAAAAATTACCACTCTACCATATTAACAAAAATCCACCCACTATTTCAGAAATCTTCTGATTGCCTATCATAATGAGACATGGCCAATTAAGAGCATGGAAATTGGAATTTTTTTTATACGAGCATATTTCTTAATTAAATAATCACTTTCCTTTTAACCCTTTCCTAAATACCATTACCACAAAATAATGTAATTAGTATCATAAAAAATCAGGGAAAATAAATTTACAATCATTGTTTAGTAAATTTATATTCTATATTTCATTTGAACAAAATCAATGCATTGAAGTAAAACTAGGGGTGAACAATCGGTCGGAGGTAGCGGAGGTCGGAGGATTCCAACCGATTCTAACAAGGGAGAGGAGACGAAATTCCGACCGTCTTGCTCGCTGGAGTCCGATGGACCTCCGACCGTCTCCGGATCGGTCGGATACGGTCGGAATCCAACAATGTTGGTCGGAGTTTTCAGGGAAAGGCAGAAGAAAGAGCGAGAGAGAGCGAGAGGGGAGGGAGAGACCGACGTCAATAGCATTGCCTTGCTGTTCTTCTTCTTGTTGGCTCGAGAAGAAGACGAAGCGAATTTCTCCTTCCATTGTTTCTATTTGATTCAAGAAAAAAGTTTCGAATTCCTTTGGGACTTCAAGGGTTTGGGTATATGATCGGTCGGCGAGTGGTTGGGAGCCTGCTCTGAAGCAGAGGAGAGAGAGAGAGAGAAGGAGCAGTTTTGAATTTTTGATCCGAGAAAAAAGTTTTGAATTTTTTTGGAATTTTGAGGGTTTGGGCATATGATCGGCCGGCGAGTGGTTGGGGGCCTGCTCCGAAGTGGGAGAGAGAGAGAGAGAGAGAGAGAGAGAGAGAGGGAGAGGGAGGGAGGAGAGGGGAGAAGAGGGAGAGAGAGAGACAGAGAGAGAGAGAGAGAGGAGAGTTGGGGAAGGAGACCGGAGAGAGAGAAAGGGATCTCGTCGGACGATCGGAGTCCGACCAACTCCGACGAACTTCTGGTCACGTCCGTCCACTTGTCATTTCGAATAACAACTCCGACCTAAGTTCTTCATTAACTCCGACCGAGCTCCGACCGATTCCAATCGAAGCTGAACAGAGTGGTCGGAGCGGGTCTCTTTGTTCATCCCTAAGTAAAACTTGATAATATGAACATGTATCAATAAGGAATTCAAAACAATTTATATAATATAAAACAAGAGTGAGACAATTTTGGAATTAAGAAGCAACTTTATTAAAATAATTCTTTCATAATTGAAA
Organism: Dracaena cambodiana; assembly: GCA_036321105.1. Taxonomy (NCBI): domain Eukaryota; kingdom Viridiplantae; phylum Streptophyta; class Magnoliopsida; order Asparagales; family Asparagaceae; genus Dracaena; species Dracaena cambodiana. Next base: position 52,838,328 of record JAYEPQ010000003.1, read on the forward strand.
TATACTTTATGGCATCAAAATGCATAAATAATTCTTTTCAATAAAATTTCATAGATAATTTATTTCTATTTAATAGGAATAGTGTACAAAAAAGTGAGTCCCAGAAGAAAGAACTCACCTTACCTTGAAAATACGTGTATTAAAAGGTTTACAATCACATTTCATATCAAATTCAATATCTGAATCAAAAATCATACAAAAATATTAAAATAGTTAAACATGGATTTTTATGATTTAAAAAAAATCAATTTCAAAAGTATTTAAAAAATCACTTTTAGTCATGAAAAGGCTGGCGTATTTGAAATAAACAAATGAATAAGGTAATCATTTTATTGTGTCCGTAGATTTTGATTAAGTTCTTATCGGTATGGGTGTGAAAAATAACCTATGTCCAATAAAATTAAGTTAAATAAAAAATTAGAGGGGTCATCATTAACTTAAACAGAAAGAACTTACCAGTATATATCGAATATAACATGAAGAAACTTTTCTTCATCTGCTCGACTTAGTCGAGAACATCCTTTGTACAGATATTATAAAACCATGTGCTAGGGCTTAAATCTGTAGTCATTCATGTTTTAGATAACCAGAAGTCACATATGAGAAGGAGGAGGGATTGTGCTGTGGCAGGCCGAGGATGGTTCCGATGAGACGTTTGGTTCTGGGGGGAAAAATGTGAAGATAAATAGCAGGATTTAATAGAATTTAGGAGTTTGATTTAAGGAAAAGGTTAATGGAATAAAAAAGAGTTCATAAAGAAAAGTCCGAAATGAGTCAAATGCCTCTCCTCCTAGCCACCACCTCGTCGGTCGGTCGGCTCCTTCGAGCTGATTCCCACAATTCTGCCTGGCCTCGTGCTTGAAGAGCCGCCGGATCAGCCTGCCCTCAACCTAGAGGAGCCACTCATCAATGTCAGCCTCATTGATGTTCCTGGAAATGGAGCACCCTGTGGATGTGCCTAGTGATTATTCCCGAACAGCATGTAATCGTCACTAACTCCAATAGTCTCACATATTTTATTATAATTTATAATAATTCTCATTAATTCATAAAAAAATTATAATTAGCTTTTTTGATAGAGTATGTAATTTCTTATAAAATATTTTAACTATTGTTATTCTACCCAGGTGTTCCGCTATCTAGATACCAAATAAAGACATTACAAAGTTGTATCGAAGTCAGACACTAATAGCTAGTGTGTGAAACTAAGTAGCATGTAGAACTAAGTTCTACACAATTATAGCGGGGCCACTGTTGGAATCTATGGGACCACATCTAAATCTCACATTATCATCATATCATAAAAGAAAGAGAATGTAATATCCGTACTTTGAATAGTCCTATGTAATACCCATACCTTAAATATTTTCACATCGGATATAATACTAGAATTATCGGATGTATCTGCAATGCGCTTGGTGATCAATCATGAGAAAGAGGCAGTCTTTTTCGATTCCACCATTTGAGCTCAAGCTGCCTCTGGGCATGGATGTTTTTGAACTGATCTAACCAGTTTGATTTGTCTTTCTTGAAATAATGAGGACGATGCAACGTTGGTCGTGATGTAGGTCATGACAGATCCTTGGTGATCGTCCAGAGGTTTCGCACCATATGGCCATATGGGACCCTGATCCAGACAGAGAGATGGGGGTAGAGCTGTCTGGTACCGGAGAAAGATGGTACGTTAGCTGGTGACCTGCGTTTTTAGTTTTTCGCTCTTCTTTGATCCGATACTGCACTCGTTATCGTTTTCTTACTGTTTTGCTTTGCGTGCTCCAAAAGTTTGTAGTAGCTAATACCGAATGAGGGAATGCGTGCATCTTCATTGTATTTCTGATTAGGTACACCACAGCAGATTCTCCCTGGCGGCAGCTTCGTGGTGATCGGTGGCCGTGCAATGTTCAGCTACGAGTGTACGTGTTCCTCCGCCAGGCAAAGGCAACCCGACCAACATCAACTTCCCCATCCTCCAAGAGACCAGTAACAAGCACGAAAACAACCTCTAACTATCCCTTTGCCCACCTCGTCGCCGGCAAGAAAATGGAATCCAGCTCGGATTTCAGAAGTGATCATCGGGAAGAGATAGAGATGGCGCATTGGCTTGGTTGGCCTCTTGTTGATGGTGCCTCTCCTCTTTCGGTTTCAGAAAACTCTACTCTGTCAATGGTCAATCCTACTTCAGCTTTCTCTGAGGGTGTGGATGGATGGTTTATCCGGTCGAGCTAGCTGTCACGGTAACATCTTCATCTTTGCCAATGACCGTGCCATCCTCTTCGACCCCAGGGCACCCCTCCTCTCAAGGGCGGCTCCCGCAGCTACCCTTCCTCAGGAATATCCATGCTCCTCCCCATAGACCTCAACACCTACCCGAAGGCGTCCCCAGTCCTGCAGAAGTTCTGATCTGCAGTGGCTCGGTACTGCATGCGACTGATCTCGCCCCCAAGAACGAGTTTCTCCCTGCCCTCAAACATCTGCGCCCCCATGTTCGTAACCAAGCCCAGCGACCTATGGCAAATGGAAGACAAACCTATACCCCTTACCATTGTTGACATGCTCCTCCTTCCCAACGGCGAGGTCTTGCTCACATTGGTGCCAGCGGGTGCTGCACAGGGTGGGACTTTGCACGTGACCCAGTGCTCTCACCCATGCTCTACCGCCCGTTCCTTGACCCAGGTCCCAAACGGTTCTCAATCCTGAGGCCTGTCGCCTGTCCCCAGAATGCACCATTCTACCAGTGCCTTGCTACAGCATGCCAGCTGCATTCTCATGGCGGAAAGCAACACCAATGCCGATTCCCAGTGAAGATGAGAGTGTAAGAAGTTCTATCCGCTGTGCTCCAATGGATGGGCCGACAGTGAACGAACCCATCATCGTAGTGCACACAATGCCGAAGGTGGCAGTGTATGGGCAGAAGTCTGAACTGCAGCTCACCATGGAGAACCATGATACGATGGTGACAATGTACCCACCATCCTACACGACGATAAATCAGAGGCTCGTTGTGCTGAAGATGGAGCAGTTTCAAGCGTAGCAAGGTGCCGTTTACGCCATCAGGAAGGGGGTAATACATGTTGTTTGCTGTGTGCAGAGGGGTTCCAATCAAGGCAGCCTGGGTAAAGCTTCAGTAAGGAGAGGCTTTGTAATTAGTAGTGATCTTCTAACGAATATTTTACATGACATTTCATTTCGTAACAACTAAGATTTTTGAAATTGATTTCATGATGACATGTGAAGATGTTTTCTGCATCAAAATGCTTGTGTAACGAAAGAATAGTACATCCATAATCACTTCATCCACTCTTGGAATATGATGCAGGATACATTCAACAAATGGAAAGAGGCAAGAAGAACTTCTGTTCTTGAAAATTCTAATATGTAGTATTTTGTGATTTATCAGCCCACAATGAGATGAGGTGCTCCAACTCAAAGACAATCAAAGTACAATTGCAAATCATAGAAATTGGCATGAAATAGCAGGGGCATATAGTAAATGAACAAAGACAACATGTATCCCTAGAAAGATATAGTCCAATTTCAGTGCACAAAGACGAAGTAATCAATCTATGATTGATGCAAAACTCCCAGTGAGAGTGCGAGATTCCTAGTTGCCCCGAACAGCTGTTGGATATAAGGGTAAAATACATAAAATCAGGAAGTTTCAGAGGTTACCGCTTTGGAATGTTATTGCAACCGCATCTGAACTCTGACCATCAAACCATGTCGATGAACCCAAGCCAATCAAGCCATCCACCAACAATCTGGAAAACCTGCATAATGCAAGGGATTCATAAATAAGAAAATATCTCAGTTTTCCTTCTGCATTAGAAACTCACGCCTTCTATCTCATGAAATGATGAAAATCAAATGAACATCTTGACAAAATATTCAACAGTTGGGAAAAAAGATCTCTCAATCCAGTATTGATGCTTTAGAGAAATTGAGAAGGATCCAAGCTACTCCATAGATGCAATAAGCTAGTTTTACCACAGAAAACATCAAACATATTCTCCAATGGATTAGCATTTCATATGCAAGCACAAGCCAACGGAACATCACCATTGACCAAGAGAGCCTAGAGCATCAAGGAGTCTAAATAGATACGAAGAAAAATCATTGGGTTAGGAAGGGACTTGAAGAGAATATACAAATAGTAGTATCAATTAGGGCCCCTGTCATACTGACCCGCTATGAAAGGAATGAGTGCTGAAATTATTTTTCTGCACCAAAGGTAGTCTACAGGCATTAATGGATAGTAACGAATATAAGCTTCTGTTAGGAGCATCTTCAAGTCAAAGCATAACTATCTAACGACTTAGTACAAACATCCAACTCTTTCCTAGATCGTCCAACTCTTTCCTAGACTTCGTATTTAGGTGTCATCTCCCTGGAGCAGCTTAGCACAGCACTGTGCCCATGATGTCTACCTCTTTGTTCCAATATGAAAATCAAGGTTTATGTATGGGCTTTCCATGTTCCAAGTACACGATATCGTATAATATCAGTCCGATATCACCTATATTTTCAATATTACTGGTATGACACACCTAATATTGCCAATTTTGTTATAATTGATGATTGATTAATATCGATACCAATTAAGATATTTTAAACCATGATGGAGCTATTTTCTTAATTCCCCTCTGTCCACTTTCCCTGTCTAATCTACATGAAAAATCTGACTACTCTCTAAAGGATGCAGACCAGTGTCTCAGAACAGAGGAAATGGTAATAGAAGCGTCCATTATAGGTTCCACAATGTTAATTCAAGTCACTATACCTTTACCTGAAAGCACCAAAGTTCTCATTTTTTGACATATCAGGCATTTGGAGACGCATCCAATTGAAATAACAATTATCAGAACAAGATAACATACACATTTTGGTTCAAGCATGCTGTTTTATATTAAAGCAGTGTCATCTAAGATTTCTATAAAAAAACATTTACATAAATTTTATCAACTTAGAGATTAAATAGCTACACTGATTATTATATTTATTGTATCTATAGGGGCCGCTCTTATGAGAATGATTCTCAAACTAAGCTCTGTGAGAAGCCTAACATGGGTTATCACTATGATGATCCAAACTTTCCATCTCGATCTACACATTTTATTAGCTTAAAAAATAAAAATTAATCATTCATACACCATTTACCCATGCACCGAATAGTCTCTTTTCTGCCGTTGAAATTGAACTTCTCTTGAAACCTCTTAAATCATAGTAAATAGGCTGAATTACTTGAATTTTTATTTATAAGAAAATTAATATACTTAGATCGAGATGGATGGTTTGGATCATTCATGGAAATGACTCATAATAGGATTTTCATGAAACTTAGTTTGAGAACCGTTCTCATAGGAATACGTATGTGAGCATGTGTGTGTATGAAAAAGTGTATATATGAAAAAGTGTATATAGGATGCCAGAGAGAGAGATGCAAATGAAGATAGTCCTAATTCTCAATATAGAGAACTTATGTGGATGATCCGAACCTTTTGTCATGACCATGTCCTAAATAACTAACATATAAAAAAATTATTTGACTTGGACACTTTATTGTTATTAAAGAGATTTTATTTATTCTATTGTTGAAAAATCGTTCATTTTGTGACTACCGATATGTGATAAATATATACTGCAAATAAATGATTTTTTGTATCACACCATTTTAAGATGCAAAGATCACAATAATAAATCTGGATCGTCCATAAAAAAAAAGCTCTATATTGAGAAAAGTGTGCCCAGAGTGTTTACTTGGGTTTGGAATCAATGGAGGCAACCTAAAACTCTTATACATTGCTGATCAAAGTCTCTTAATTGTTTTATTGTTGAAACATCATTCACTTGTAACTACCAATGCATGGTAAAAAAAATATATATTTAAGATGCAAGACTTTTTATACACTACTTAGTTAGGACATAGAGAGATCATGATGAATAGTTCAAATAGTCCACTTTGATGTCTTATGTTAAGATTTTAAATTGCCTCCTCATATTACAATCTAAGGAGACACTCTAGACACTATATGTATATGTATGTATGTATATGTGTGTGTATACAATTCAGATCGTCCACCTTAATGTCTTATGTTAAGATTTTAGATTGCCTCCTCATATTGCAATCTAAGGAGACACCCTAGGCATTATGTGTGTGTGTTATATTGCAAATAATGGGACCACTGTTTTTTTTTTTTTTTTTTTTTTTTTGACAGCTCATATAAATTTCATATGCTAGACAGCTCATTGACAATAATCATATTATATATAGTTTGAATGGACAGAAAGAGCTCCTTGTTGTCTTTGTTCATTCTTCCGCCATTGTGGCTAGAGAATCCTAGTCTCGAACCATACTAAGTCTAAGTAGAGCTAGGGAGAGATGCTTGGTTCCCGAAGGAAAAGCTCAAGCTACTCCTTGCTCTGCTAGTTCAAAGGCTATCGGTACTATCAACTCGCAGCTTACTAATCTACGAAAAAGGGCAAGATTTGATTCATAAACTAACCTCACAAGATCTAAAGTTGAGTCTCGCTACAATTCAAGCATGAAAAAGGAAGTCCAATGGATAGAGTCTCAGTCGCTTAGATAGACGCAATACAAGACAGGTCCTGTCATGTTCTTTTTTCACCTTTCTAACTCTCCTTGTGATAGGTGTGACGTTCGGGTGGCCTAACTAGATTAGCATAGGTCTTTTTCACATGAACAGGAAAGAAGAGGCTAGGCTTATAATTACTCAAGCAACAAAACCAAAGCTGCAATAGAAGTTAGCAGCTTGCGTTTATCCTATTATTTTTTGGATTGATTTGATCAGAAAGGGTTCTCACGTAAAAATAAGAGATAAAAAATCAGACTATAGAGCATTAATACAGTAAATCCAAGGTGAACCTCATTGTGCCTCAACTTCCGCACACCGAAAATCTACCTCCGATTGAATCAATGTCTCATTTTCCCATTTGCTGCCACCGAAAGTGATCTTTTGCTTCTTTTTTAAACCACTCTCATTCATTTTACTGAACATGAGCCCTCACATCAAGAATTCACGCGGAGCAACAGTACGATCGAGACAGTTTTTTTTTCTTTTTTTTTTTAGATAAGTACGATCAAGCAACTACTATCATGTTTTTTCCGGCTTCTAGCCTACACTAATAGGTTGTTTTGCCTGAAGGATGATCAACAGTAGCCCCTTTCTTTGTCTGTTAAGCATCACAGCTGTGGTTTTGATTCTTTTGTTGGATGAACAATAAGCAAGAGCCATGCTGAAAACTTATATCAGTTGTCAACGAAAAAGCATTATTCTCATCATGTTTTTAAAATCTTTTATTGGATCCTGATCTCCACCTTTTTAAGGTCTTTATTTCATGCATTTTACAGTACATTTGCCTTTACATCAAATGAATAGAAGATGTATTTAACGAAATCTTTTAAATTTTGTGTTTAATTGATGGAAGGCTAAATTAAAGTAAAACCTAAGAAATTGGTTATGAGCAAACCTTAAGAGGCTGAGATCATAATCTAAAAAAATTGAATAAAAAGGATACTAGAGACAACAAAAATGAACTGCTAGGACAGGAAATTTTCTGCATTGGCGTCCATTACTCTTATATATGTAACAACCCTGGCATTAATATACCGTATTAAGTTATATTGTTGTATCAAGTGTACGATTTTTTTTTGATGAATTGGGATTAAATAAATAAGCCCACCTATTTTAATTCCTAATATTACTCTTTATTTTTAAAACCCAAGCCCTTGTTTTTGGCCCAAAACCAAAGAGATTTAACAAAAAAGATGAAATTCATCTCCTCTAGGATTTGAACCCTTGATAACCTATGCCCAAGCCACTAAGCTATTTGTTTTGATTGAATGAGAGGAGGAATAATCTTGTTAAACTAGTTTTTATATTTCTTCTCTTCCATTTCAACTACTTAATCACTTTTATCTCAACTTCTCCATGACACCTTCCACTCTCCCCATTTCCCTCCCCTTTAGCCATGATCACCACTACTATTCCCCACTCACATCAACCCCCTTGTTACCTATAAATAGAGGGTAAATCTCTTTTACATTCTCCACACCAAAGCCTAAATTCTACTCAAAATACTTCTTTACTCTCTTGCATCTTATAAATAGATGGGTCACTTAAAAAGACCAAAACTCGACTTAGACAGCCCAATCCGTGCAAACGTCTGGGCATTGCCATCAATTGGACGAACAATCCAAGAGCAAATCGGACAGCTGAAGCTGCCTCTGCCTAGGCGGCCAACCAGCCCACCTTTTAAACCAATGCCTTCACCACATAAGAAACTTAGGTTTGACATGTTTACACGATATAGGACATGTTTTAGGAAATAATAACTCTCCTAATATCTCCCAATGCTAGAAACTACAAATTCAACAAACTACACGATGAATTAGTTAAAGACATTTACTTTAATTATCAGCTGTTCTTGTTTAAAATCAATAACATTTGTTTTTATCATTTTAACATCCACAACTAGACAGAAATCAGCAGAAAACCCGTTACCATCAGCCTCACTCTTCACTCTGCATCGTCCGCATAACTGAAGAATATTATTGCGTCTCCAACTCCTTCAGGCTCGCCGCCACCTGCTCCCCGATCCTCTCCAGCAGCCTCTCCGTACTCTCCGCCTCCTGATTAAAAACTGCGTTCCGCCTATCAACGTTCTCGTTCAGTGACACATAACCTGAGAACATGGCCGTCTGTTTGAGCTCCGACACCAGCTTCAGCAGCGAATCCGCCGCCTGCGTCTGATCCCAAGATTCCCAAACCAATCAATTTCTCCTAAAACCTTAATTTTATAACTTTAACTCTTTTTTTAAAAAGAAAATGATTTTTTTCCTCTTATCATTCTTGCAGCGCGAACTTCCATTTGAAACGAATCTTGAGAGTTGCGAACGGGAGGGTCGTTCACCTGGTGAGTGATGATCGATGATGAGTAGAGAGGAGGATTAATTGATCGAACTGAAACCCTAATTTTGGGGAACTTGAAGAGAGAGAGAGAGAGAGAGAGAGAGGTTACCCTAGAGACGGAGACGAGATGGGTGAAGTGGTCGACGATGTTGGCGATCTGGGTGTCGAGTCCGTGGAAAAGGTTCTTCTGCTTCTGTACCGCTGCGGCGGCCGCCATCGCCGTTGGGCCGCTGCCGGCTACGGGCTTGCCGCTCATCGTGGGCCCGTGTACGCGTCAAGACTTGGGTCGTTTGCTTTCTTACTTGGTAGCGGGAATTTCGGGGAATTTCCAATTGAGCACACCTTTTTTTCTTATTGAGCACACTTAAAAACTTTGTTTACAAGTTGGATCCATTCCGAAAGTCGAATACAGAACATAGATAATACAGTTAGAAACAAGTATCATTGGCAATTATTAATTTTAATATTATTTGATTTAAAAAAGGCAAATCACTCTATTTTTAAATAATATTTAACAATTTGTATCACCAAATTTATGTCTCTTTTCCATAAAACAAAGTATGAAAAGTAAGAAAAGGCTATCTTATCACCAAATTTTTATTTGGTTTTATGAATCAAAGAGGAAAAAGTAAATTTTAAAATAAGAATTTAGTGAGTATTATTCACGAACATAAATATATTTTCGACATCCATGAACCGTTCAAACCCTTAAAGATTCAGTGTGGACAAGGCTTAATAGGGGTGTACAGTCGGTCGGAAGAGGTGGTTGTCGGAGATTTTCGACCGACTCCGATAGGCGAGGCTCCGATCGGAGTTTTCTAGTGGGGAGGAGGAGAGGAAGGAGGAGAGGAAGGAGGAGGGTGAGAGAGAGAGAGAGAGAGACGGGGTGGGGAGGAGGGTGAACGGGAGGGGGGAGAGAGAGAGAGAGAGATGGGGTGGGGAGGAGGGTGAACTGGAGAGAGAGAGAATATAATCATGAAAGAATTTTGGTAAGGGAGTGGTGAGAGGAGAGAGAATGACATGAATGCTTTCCGTAATTGGGTTGAGCAGGAGTAGTAGGCTAGTAGCTATAGAGTTTGGTGTAGGTCCTTTAGAATGCCAAAGAAAGAGACAATGCAGGAATGAGAGAGTGGTTCTGCAGAAATCATTAAATTGATATGACATGACAAATTTTTTTATTAATAAACTACACCTACACCTAGAAGCACGCAAACCAAGGAAGAAAGAAGGGTGCTTTTCATTAAATTGATATGCCATGACCTTTCTTCTTCCTCTTTTGGTACCCGCTTCATTAATATGCCTAAGAGAGAGAGAAAGCACCTAGGCATCATGAAAGGGGCTTGAAATGGTACCCATTCGAGCTTTGGTTAGAGTTTGGAAAACGAAAAAAAGTTTTGGCGGGAAAGAGTCCATCAGAGTCAGAATCCGACCGACTTCGACAATGCTCCGACCGTCTCCGATCGGTTTCAATTTTCTAAACAGAACTCCAACCGTCTTCTATCTCTATTCTCCGACCAAATCCGATCGGAGTCGGTCGGCATGATCGGAGCGAACTTTAATGTTCATCCCTAAGGCTTAAGGACTAAATCAAACCCTTAAAGATTCAGTGTGGACAGGGCTTAAGGACTAGTCAAGAGAGTTTCTAAAGTAGCATACCATTTTTCATGGTGAGCCCACTTAATAGTATATTGTTGGTCCGAAAGACTGGTATTAAGTGGGCTCATTAGGAAAAATGGTGTGCTCATTTGGAAACTCCCCTAGTCAACCATGTCTCTGGTAACATGATTATTAGCGATGCAAATCCAATAACATGGAAAGTGTGTGTGTGTGTACACACACACTAGTTACCTTAGTGGTAAATTGGTTCATTTAGGTTCTTAAACTGTTTTATGTTTATTTAACTAATCACTTCTACAAATGACTGACAATGAATAGAATAACACTTAGGAGAGAGAATATTTTTTTAGTTTTTATTTGATTCATAAAATAAAAGAAAATATTTTGTAGGAAAAAAAAAATTGAATATCCAATAATTCAAAATTCGAATTTGAATTTATATTTTATTTGGTTTCTCAGATGGATCCTAGATTTCTTAGTGGACCATGTGGAGAACTCCCAAACAAATAAAATTCAACCAATACAAATTGATAGGTAAGGACCCTGCGATAGTAATCAACTATTAAACAAAAAAAATAAAAAAAACAAATGAACCAGTTGTCAAGAAAACTATTGACATCATGTAAGGCACTCTCATTGTTCGTGCTGAGCATGCAAAAGTTTCTAATGAATTCTCGACCAAAAAATATTAGAAAAAACTGCAAGTGAGTGCTTAGTTAGGATGTTAGCTTTCCTATATATTACTGCTCTCAAGCCTTCTTCAAAATGCAACCAACAAAAGAAAAAGGAAAGAAAATACCGTAGGATCTCTCTTTTGTGTGGAATGGGAAACCTGCAAGCATTCTTTGCAGTTCTAATTTCGTTCATTGTATTGGTAAACTGTGTTGCCAGTGCTGACTTTTACGCCGATACCTTCTTCAACTGGGGATACCAGAACACTGCAATCTGGGGTGAAGGTGGCAATAACCTCGCCTTGGTGCTCAACAATGTTTCAGGTATAAGCTTTTGATTGCTTCACTTTGTCGATTGTCACTTGTTTCTTTCAGTTAACAGATAGAGGGAGCCTTCAGGCCTAACCATCTGCTGAAGTTATGTTTAGCTAACATAAACATCACTGCATTACATGATAATAGCTTCCATACCAAGTAGTTGTCAGAAATGTCAAGGTGATCAAGAATATGACTATTATGACTGCATACACATTATGTGCGAATAGAAATTCTGTAAAATGTATACGAAAGCATCTGGTCCATCCATTATCAACACACACAAACTTTTCAGTCACTACTCTTTGACTGATCAATATAGTATGAACCTCTACACTCTACTAATCATGGAAAGGAGCGAAATGAAAAGTAAATGGCAAGAACATGTTCCATTACAGTTGTCTCTCTAACATTAGGGATGATAATGGACTCATCCACAGGTTAATTTTTGGCCTATCCTTCCAAAATTTTGAAATAAAATGAAAAATTGATTTTTCTAATTCAAAATGTTGAGTAAGCAGTCTAAAAACTAACCTGCTCATTCTCATCCCTACTAACATGCATGCTGCACTAGAAAATCTAAATATTACAAGTTATGACAAGTCAAATGGTGAAATAAATAATCTGGGTCATAGGTAAAAGTCATGTGTAGTTGAAAATTACTTGTGCAGCAGCCAAATTAACCGAATGTGCGTGAAGATTTAAAGGAAAACAACTCCAAAGCATAGCATGCCAACCAATCTATGATTCTGATATTTAAAACACATTGACTTCATTATGTATTTGAAGTTGTAGAAAAACCTATAAGCATTATAGAGAAGATCACTTGATCTTGACCCATCAACATTACTGCATCACACAATAATAGCTTCAATACCAAGTAGTTGCTAGAGATATCAAGGTGATCAAGCATATGATTATTATGATTGCGTCCACAATATGTGCCAATAGAAATTCTGTAAAATGTATATGAAAGCATCGTCTGTCCATGTCAAGATACAGAAATTCTTCGCTCACTACGTAGTACGAATCTCTACACTTTACTGTTCATGGGCAAAAAACGAAATGAAGAGTAAATGGCAAGAGAATGTTCCATTGCAGTTGTCTCTATCATGCATGCTGCACTAGAAAATCTAAATAGAAGTTACGACAAGTCAAATGGTGAAATAAATAACCTGGGTCATAGGTAAAAATCATGTGTCGTTGAAAACTACTTCTGCAGCAGCCAGAGTAACTAAATGTGTGTAAGACTTGAATGAAAACAATTCCAAAGCATAGCATGCAAACCAATCTACGAGAATCTTGTATTTAAAACACAATGACTTCATGATGTATTTGAAGTTGTAGAAAAATTATAATTTGGTACTATAAGCATTATAGAAAAGATCGCTTGATCTCGACCAATACATCCAATGATCGCATCAACACACTGTCTTCCAAATTTGGCAAATTGCAAAACTCACTTTTACTTCAAACATTCTTATTGCCCGTTATATCAGCTACATCCACAAACTGTAATTGGCATCTATTTACATAACTACATTTCTACCATGATTCATAGCACTGAAGCCCTCTGTTTTCTCCACCTCTTTCTCTTAATTCCTTTCTCAGGTTCCGGAATCCAAACAAGGAAAGAATTTCTCTTCGGAAGTATAGAAATCCAAATTAAATTGGTTGAAGGGAACTCCGCTGGTACCGTAACCACATACTATGTATGTCCTTAACACAAAAGTCTATGTTCTTAACTGAACTGTCGCTCAATAATAAGTCGGCATTTCCTGTGGTTTAGATTTAGCTAACTTATCTTTTGATGTTTGGCATAGTTGTCCTCAGCAGGAGACAAGCACGACGAGATAGATTTTGAGTTCTTGGGAAATGTATCAGGGCAGCCGTACACAATCCATACAAATGTGTTTGCTCAGGGTGTTGGCAACAGAGAGCAACAATTCTACCCATGGTTTGACCCAACCGCCGATTTCCATAACTACACCATACACTGGAACCCAAGTCAGATTGTGTAAATTCACTCTGTCAACTTGCCCTTATTCCAGAAACATAATTTACTAACAGCAATTTCTGCTATATAATCTTCAAAACCATAATAACTAAAGACTGTCTCAATATTTTGTCACTGTAGGTGGTTAATAGATGAAATTCCAATCCGTGTCTTTAGAAACTACGAAAGCATTGGGATACCGTACCCCAACCGACAAGCTATGAAGGCATACTCCAGCATATGGAATGCTGACAACTGGGCGACTCAAGGTGGGCTCGTAAAAATAGACTGGAATTGTGCACCATTTATAGCAAGATACTGCAAGCTTAGCCTTAGGGCCTGTGAGTGGATTGGGCAAAACAGCATCTATGAATGCGCTTCAAGTACTCCTAATAATTGGTGGACGTCTCCAGAATATAGTCAGTTGAGTTACGCTCAGATGGGTCAGATGGATTGGGTGAGAAACAACTACATGATCTACGACTACTGCAAAGATACAAAGAGGTTTAATTGGCAGTTTCCACCCGAGTGTTATCAACGGCAATACTGATACGAGACATATGATGGAAAGGGTCGATTCAGAAATGAGATTTGATGAGCTTAATAAGTTTGAAAGGTTCGGATTTCTTACTTCATTGAAGTTGAAGAGTACTACGTGTTTTTTCTTGCATTTATTTCATTACAGTATACCGGGCCTTTGGTAAGATTTGAGGCCTTGCTAAATTGGTTGTATAATTTATCATCAAAAGAATAAAAAAAAATTCTGATTTTGGACTGCTTTAGGAGTGGTTTTACAGTACCAAGAATTAATGAAATGCTTTCATAAGGATTTTTTTTTTTTTTTTTTTTTTTTTTTTTTTTTGCATCTAAAATCGAGGTTCTCTTAGCAAAAATTAAAATATTGGAATTGATATCAACATCAACCAATAATTAATGGTAATGGAATTAGCAACATCGAATATGTCATATCAGTGGCATTGTATGTTTTGGCAATATCATGCCAATATAATGGGGTTTGTATCAAATTCGGTTCCTCAAAATCTGGTGTGATATTTGCTATACGTATTGGTATCGGTCGATATTTAAAACCTTGCTTAAAACCAATGAAAATGTAATTTTTATCCAGTTGCATGCACCCTGTTTTCCGTGACATTATCAATAAACAGATGCCTAAATAGCTATATTCTCTCCATAGTGGGAGAAACTCTTACGTAGACATTATGTGGACAATATATGTACTTTGTTTCGTTAAGCTTCTTTAACAAAACGCTGGATAATTATAACCACTATTTTAGCTAATAAAAAAAATAAACAGAAGCGTGTTATCTCATGGCAACCTTTAACTACTTGTATATATGTTCTGGCTATAGATAATAGATGAAACAACATGTGTAAATTACCACAACTAGTACGATAAAATGAAACGCTCAGGGATTGTGCAAACAAATGGCCATCAAATGAGAGTGTCCTGAGACTAATGCACACAAGGTTGGTAACTGAGCAGACCCTGCAAAGGCCTTGCAATAATAACAGGTGCCGACTGAAAAAGAAAATAAAAAAAAAAATTAAAGGGAAAAAACATGTTGTTCGCTGCTTGAGCAAGGCATTGATGATTAGCTGAAACAACTAAAAGTCCAAATTGCACATTTTTAGTGTGGAACAAACTACACACTAACACCACGACAATATTGCCAGCAAAGGCTCTACTAAGTTGCCCATGCTTTCTAGATGGAACTTAAACTTTGATATACATGCAAATGAAAAATATCAATCAAGAAACAATGGAAATTTACGTCCATAGATACTCATTGCACGAGCTGAAGCTAATCTCAAGAAGAATCGAATAATCATAATATGAGACAATTTTGCGCTGCACTGATTAAATTATAATTAGCACAACTCAGTTTAGATGCAGAAACATAGGAATTGAGAACTTCACAAAATTTTCCAACTGAGTATCACAAAGTATGTAACAAGCTACGTAATACAAATCCAAACGCCAATAACGATAAGAGCGGTACCGAGCAGAGCGGGGCCCACCCGCATCTCCTCCCCCAGGGCCATGGCAGACACAGCGGTGGCGGCGAAGGTGGTGGCGTTGGTGACGGGGACGGCCAGGGATATGGGGGAGTCGCTGAGGATGTAGAAGAATCCGGCGGAGGCGGAGAGGTTGACGAGGAAAGGGACGGAGTAGTGCCAGATGGTGACGAGATCAGCCCACTTGCGGAGTTGGCCCGCGAGGCCTCGGTGGCGGTCTGGTGGGCTAGATCTGAGCTTTTGGTCCCAGAGCTGGGCCCCGCGGCGCATGAGGGAGTTGGTGATGCCCCAGATCAGGCCCACTCCGATCATCTTCGCTACGTCGTCGCTGGCCATCTCGAGGGAGATCGGTGCGGATGCTGTGAGGGGAAACTGTAGGGCTGCAAATTTTAGGGCCCGGTTGGCCGGTTCGGCGAAGTATTGGTTACTTCTAAACCCAATAAAATAAAATAAAATAAAATAAAATCTATTCACCATTTTATTTTGCCTTTTTTTGGTTTTAGGGCCCAGATGACGTCCCTAAACTAATCCGTTTTCACTGATCTAAAGCTTTTTTTTTCATTTTTTTTTTTTTATTGCTAGAACAAGCACCGGTACCTATAGTATTTGGTAGCTATACTCGAAAACATACTTCATCGTAAGATTAACTAGCTAAAAAAACTGCTAAATTTAGGACATATTTTTCTCTTTCATATATACTTTTAGGGGGAAAAAAACATTCTGAAATCTATTCCTTAGACATCAAATAATCCTCTGATCAGTTATTCATTAGAAAAAATAGTAGCCTCCCTATGCGTTTCTACAAGTTAGTTTTTAAAAAACTAAGCTAACAATATTTTCGAAAACTTAGATGCACAGGGGCAAAAGACAATAGACGTGCAAATTGTAATAACAAATCGTAACAATAATATATAATTAATCACATATGGAGATAATATAATGCTATAGACTGAAACATAAGAGATAATATTAAGAGAATAGGTAATGAAATTTATTTTTTATAGAAAAAGCCAGAAGTTCGATATAAAAACTTTCTTTTTACGCATTAGAGGCTTTGTATAGCTGGTGGACAAGAACTAGAGATTTCGCTCCCTTTTCTTCCCTTCTTCGGAATCGCATGGACTAGACTATAGCTGTGTACTAGTAGTCTCTTGACAAGAAACAGGTCGGAAACTTTTTGTTGCTCTATCCTACTTAATTATCCAAGTTGAATCACCATATTGAAATGCGCTGGATATCAAATATGAAACCATCATCTTGGAGCATATAAAATGTTACCAATTGCTAATATACTTCACAGAATGGATGTGCAGGTTTATGCCTTTTTAGCAACGATCCTCCTCCATGCTAGTGTCGGTCATTTGTGTTGCACAAACAATAAAAATGAATAGAAGGAGATAAAGAGGAGCTATATATATATATATATATATATATATATATATATATATATATATATATATATATATATATATATATATATCATTTACAAAATTAGATGCACCCCTGGCTCTGCCAAAATGTTAAAATCGGACAGAGATTGAAGAAGTCTATGAAAAAAACAGTTAAAAATTACATATCGGAATCCTCTCCTCCTGATCACTCAACATTTTAGAAGAACAGTGTTTTAGGCAGCTAGGACTTCTGGCCTGGAGCCTCTCATTCCAGTTGTGAGACTTTTTCTTGGTAACAAATCACCATTTAAGATGAAAATAGCTGCTCTCCAGAGTTTGCCTTCACCTGTATTAGAACAGAACTAAAAGGTCACTTAGATGCAAAACAACTAAATTCACTGCTTGACAACATAATTAGATGCTTAAGATGTCAATATTAGTAATTATCTAGCATGCAATTGGATAAAAGATTGGAACATACAAGTGCTCATTACAAAGTAAAGAAGCCGATGAAAATAAAGAATGGAAGAAAAAAAATAGTTCACTCGTTCAGGGACCAAAATGAGATTGTGCCCAATGGCCCCAAACAAATCATTGTTCGGGTTCTACTAATCAATATACGAAGATATGTAGAAAAGATAAACCATGAGTACATGGCAGAGAACACTGATTCTGGGATTGTGTAATCACCATAGTACAAAATTTTATTGCACGAATATATATATATATATATATATATATATATATATATATATATATATATGTGAAGAGAAGAGAATGAAGCTAACATTGAGCTCCTATCATCAAAAACAAAAACAAGTAGAAAAAATTGCATATACTATGAACTTACACGTATGCACAATTGTTAACCAAAATGGACCTACTCACAGCAAAAAGTCACTTCAAATGTCAAAACAAAATTGGAAGTACCTTTCCTCTTCAAATGCTTCACTTGACAAAGACCATTATTGGCCTGTCGAAACCAGCAACAGTACCAGATAAGCTGTTGGTAACAGTCTCAACAGACCTAAAGCCAATCTATAAACAACAAAATGTTAGTCAAGTACTTTTTAAGCAAACAAAAAATGTTTCATGCTTAGAGATTCAACCAAAACTGTAGCATTTATTCATGAATACTACAAACAACATTTACCTTGTCTAGAAGTAGTTCTTGAAAACGATCTGGATGTATTAAAATATCATTGAAGTTCATCCTTGCAGCCTGCATGAAATCAGAACGACTCAGCGATACTTACATAATACATATTATATTATATATATATATATATATATATATATATATATATATATATATATATATATATATATATATAAGGACCTAGGTTGCACAGATCTGAACATGCCGAAACAGGTGATACAAAACACCTACACATAATAAAATATGAAAAAATACATAGAAAACTGAAAAAACACATTCCAACATGGTGTCCGACAAGACATGGCTTGATAATTGAAGTGTTCCTGCAACCGAGATACGAACTAAAACATTGAACACCCTCCATATGCTGATTCAAGTGCCAGAATTTAGGTTTAGAACTGCAAGCATTGTACCAGCAATATGTAGGCATATAGATTGCATTGCAGTTGTGCTTCACTGATCGTGAGATCTGGTTAAAGTACCAGGTGAAATTAGTTCAAATAGGACAACCACTGTTAACTGAGGTGTAGAAGATAGTAATGTATCCAGGTGCATCCTCTCAGTAGTCAGTAGTAAATGACAAGCAATATTCAATACGGTTGAGTATTAAATCCCTGACTTGCCATGTTAACTTAACCACCAGTTATGCATCACTAAAATCGAGAGGGAATTCAAACTACTCGCAAAATGACGACTTTACAAATGCCCGCATATATTGTAGATGCTCAAGGACAGTTTGTCAGCTGACCTGAAGCTAATCTATAAATAATAGGTGCTTCCACAACACCCATCCATCTAACATCTCTCTCATTCCCACTGCTTAGAATCAACTAAAATCGAGCCCATTTAGAATACATGCACCAGAATCTATACAAAAACTTCTGATATTTATAAGCAATAAAGAATAAAGATGAGTCACTATCTCCCAACTGACCAGAATCTACACAAAATTCCTCAATAATCATGTCAAATGCATGCATACATGCCACCACAAGCACACTCCCATTCATCTTAGGTAAGCGTAGAAATCAGGGCTAATTCATTTGAGACTTGCTAGGACATAATAGACAAAGCACGTCAGACTTGTAGATGTCATTTCATTTTCAAAGCAAAAGATAAAGGCAGTCCATACTTCATATACACGAACTTTACTTGATTATAAAGTTTTTCATACACAGATGAAAAAAAATATTGGCGGAGAGAAAAAGGCTGCCGATGAAATTCATATTCAGTAAGTAATAATGTTAGTTTTCTAGGTTAGAGAAGTATTTAATAGTCCATTGTGTTTTACAATCTTCTCTGTGATTGACAAAAATAAATGTCACGAATTAACCAAGTTAGGGAAGTTCTTAATAGTCCATTTAATCCAAGCTTTTCTCTAATTATCATTTAAAATTATAGGGTAATACAATCTATACCGACCAAACTCAATAGACAATCATTGATAAAAGAAGCTGAAAAAATGAGAAGAAGAAAACGGGCTAGTCTTTCTTTATAGTCAGAAAATGGACTCGCCAATGGGGAGGAAAAGAACCTGGAAGAAAGAAAACGAGGACCATTAATGACACAGGACAAGGTATTGTGTGGAAGTGCAGGAAGCCAATTAAATTTCTTCACAAAATTGAGTAAGAGTATTTGATAAAGACCAAATCAGTTAACAAAAATGGAAATAATTAAGCAAGAAAAAACACAAAAGTTTGTTGAAATTTTATCAGTTTCAACTGACACAGATTGAAAGAGGTCAAAGAACAGTATGTGAGGCTCGGAATCATCTGGATTGTTTGCTTCTTGCTGAAAGTTTACAATCAGATATTATGAAAACTGCAAGGATTTAGAAGTTCTTGAATTCTGGGTTTAGAAAACTTTGAATACCATAAAGACTTCCAAAAATGTTTATCCAAAGAAGGGGTTAATTTGAAAATACTGATAAAAAATAGTTGCAATTCTTAAATTGTCGTATCTCTATATTAATTAAGATGTATCAGGAATTTGGAGTTTAAATTTTCATAATTTAATTGCATTTTTTAACGAAGCATAAAACCTTTCAGTTTCAATGTATACGCCCCTAGGAGAAATCATAATTGGATATTAGCCCCTGACAAGTCCATACTTAGATATAAGCATCTCACAGTGGGTCCCACATGTGGACCCACCTGTTATGAGTCTCTCTGGTTCAAGATTCTAAATATCGAATATCGGTATGGTATCTGATAGACAACTTTTATATCATATAGCGGAATATCCAGTAATATATTGGGGATATGAGCCAATATCGGACTTTTTTATCGTATTGTTAACCCTCCAAAATGATAAATCGGGCGATATATCGTTCATCGTGACCGATATTTAGAACAATGCTCTGATTAACAACCACCGCTAAACACTCCTATCACCGCCCATTTACTTACATTTGATGGTATTCTTAATAGCATTCAACTTGTATGTCAATCTCCATGAATCCAAGTTTTAACCTCCAATCCCCTTTCTAGAACTCTCACATTCAATAATCTTGCCCTCCATTGTTTACCATTGAATTCACTCCAATAACCCTTCATTCCCTTCACTCTCTAAAAACTTGTCTCTAAAAAAGTTTTCCAAAAAAATACCCAACCCAGAAAACAACAACCTCCAAACACTTGGTCCATATTTATACACCAGAAGAGCTCAACCTTAGCCCCTTTCTCTCAATGAAAACTCAAATTTCAAAAAACTGACCCCTGAAAAAATTGGATATATAGAAGAGAAGAGAAGAGAAGAGAGAGAATATAAGAGTTCAGGTTAGATTTAACCATTAAAAAAGATCATTGTTAAAGTTAAGGCTTGGACAAATTGGTCATTTCACGTGTGCATGGGTGTTTGCATATAACTATATAACTTTTGAGACTTCGGCTGGCCATAGATTTCAGTGATCATTAAAAAATAAATAAATCATTTGTGCTAACACCATCAGCCAAACAACAAAATGATTTTCCCTTTGTTAATCACAGAAATATGTTATATAATATTTTAAAAGTCATCAACCAATACCAAACTGAGTTCAAACTCGTCAGTGAAAATACTAAATTGAGCTAGTATTTCAAAACATTGAGAAAAAAATAAAATGAAATTGAAAATGGGAGGTGAAGCAATTTAAATATTCATTAACCTGCAGGACAATATAATTAGTATTTCAAACTTAAGAACTTCCAGTACTTTGAATTATAAAGACAGCAAGACTCATAATCCCTTTAAATCTAGTCTTGTTACTTCTCTAACTCATGTCCTGAATCCTATAGACCAAGGTCCAAGAAATCTACGAAATGCAGACTGCAATTTTCACCAAATTAGATCCTTCTCACCAAGGAAAATGACTCAAGAAAACAGCAATAAACTACCAAGTCTCCTCAATGATTTTAACCATGACAAGGAATGTAGGAGGATGCCATCCTAACTACATCCTCCAGAATATAACTGACCACAATTTTCTATATGTTTGTTCTGGGCTTTTTTACTTTTTTGAGAATGATTTTGTACTGGATTTTTTTATATTTAATATCAAACATCATAAGGTCTCCCAAAATCTTATGCTTGAACTAAAAATAATCCCTCCATCACATGCAGAAACCACAGTTGAGGTCAAAGGAGTGGGATATCAAATAGAACCAGTTCCTGACATCTCAACTTATTTAATAGTAGACACTAACTTTTGTTGAAATAGGGCATAACTTCAACTAAGCATAAAAAGAGGAATAGAATCTGAACATTATATGCTTTGACTGGCATTTAGCATAAATCCAGGACCCTCCTCAATTGGGAAGAAGAAAATGATAGATGCCACTTTCTTATTCCAATATGCCTCTTTCATTAACATCCTTTTTGCAGCCAGGAATCAAATGAAAATTGGTATCTGTTTTTTAAGATTTGATCAATGTATCCTCATAAGACAGGGTTACTGATCTTTGCTTATGATTCTATTAAAAAAAAAACAAATGTATAGGCGAAATAAGAAAGCTTTTGCAAAAATTTAGCTATGTATGGCACTAACCAGAGTGACAGAAGTAGTAATTATAAATGAAGAATTGATTACCTCAGACACTAGTCGATTTCTCTTATATGATGACCAGGGTTGCGGTTCCAACACAAGAACTCCACCCTAGCAAAATGAAATTTATATATATCAAAACGTTATATTTAAATCTGCATACTTCATTACATTAAGTATCAGAAATACCGGCCGTAGAAGCCTCCAGATCTTCACAAACAATTTAATTAGTCCATCATCACCCCAGTTTAAATGGATCCACTTTGTTACACTCAGGCTGCAAAATGAGATGCAAAGCAATTTAGATAGCATATCAGAACTAGTAGTAAAGGAGAGGGTGAGAGGAAAAAGGCTATGTGATCTCTGCCATGCAGAATGAGCCTATCCTTCGGATGACATATCTTTATGTGAAAGTGGTCATACTTCAGAATGTTAAATAAACTTACCAAAGAATTGAGTCATACTCCTCGGAGCACCCATGCAAACTCTCAATAAAATTTTCTTTTTTGAAGGAAACTCTTTCAAGTAAATTCTCTTTTCTGAAAGTGGAAGTATCAACCAGAAAGTTGCATGATTCCTCATTTGAAACTTGAGAAGCCACCTTATCCGAACAATCTGTGTTGCTTGAAACTTGTGATTGAGAAGTCATCACACATTTGCTTTTAGATTGTCCCATTCTAGCTACCTTCCGCAGGTTCCAGCAAGCACTTTCAATTAAACCTGTCAAGCAAAACCATCAGAAGTGTATATAGACACGAATTTAGTAATATGCAACAATTGGTTACAGCAGAAGAACGTAGCAGTTAATAGTAGATTACATTTCAGTAGTATCAAATGCCAATACAATATACTTTAACAGATTAACCTAAAAGTTAAAACAAAATTGTTGTTAGGAATATTTCCATGTAGTCATGAAATTTCTAGTTTGACAAACTTCAATGGAAATAAAAAATAAAAAACCATATACTTGTTTTGGCTGATATCCAAATACTTGTTTTGGTCAATATGCATTAACATCAGCATGTTTTCAGTGGCTGCTCCAATTATTAAAAGTTCAATTTATATAGAATTGTTTGAGCTATTGATATCAAATATCTGAAAATTCAAATTGTCAAAACTGCTGAAAACCTGATACAGTGATATCAGGACCTATGAGAGCAGTTCAGCACTGGCATAGGCAAAAGAGATCTAAAATTGGCAGCAGAAAAGTAGGAATCAACCAAAGTAAATGTTGTAAGAACACACTAGTCACCATCTGAGTGTCTCACTAAAGTGTAGCCTAAAGATAATTTGGCCTTTGATGGCTTTAGCCATTAATGATTTTTTTTTTTTTTTTTTGAGTTTACAATTTACATTATTTCATTGCTTAGTACAGTAGTTAGCCTTCTTTTGATGGTTTAGAATGGATCTAGCCTTAACCTTGTGACAACCTATATAGTGGTAGAAAATTGTCACTCCCTTGTTATGAACCTGTCAGCTCCCTCCCCTAACTTCATGGATCACGTGATTGTTTACCTAGTAAGAAATTCTTCAAGAATAAATTATTAACAACACAAGGCTTCTGCTCCACTTCCATTATTTTCTTTGCCAATTTAGCAAATTGCAGTAGAGAGGGAAGGCTTAGATGGTGAAGTTGCAGATAACCACTGAAAGGCATTGGTCTTTTTTCCCTTTATTTCCCACTTGATTTCCTCCTCCTCGCTTAAAACTTCTACCAAATTATTATCTACTTCTGTAGCAACAAAAGGTTTTTGGTTAAATTTTAAAGTCTGCATTACCAAATTTCATTTTCTTTTGAATCTCCCTTTGAAATCAACAAGCGCTACATCCTTGAAAGATATAATACCCTTTACAGAGCAAGTTTCGACAACAGCCATCTCTTAAACCAATCTCAATCCCTAACATCCTTCTACGGTTACTCCATTGAATGCTAGAAAGTTTCACCTTTCCTATCATTAAAGGACTACAGACAGTATCTGTGTTCCTTTTCTTGCAAGGGAGATAATGACCTTGTTATTGTGGTAAATTTTGCTTTAAACTGTTAAAGTTTGTTTGGGTTTCATTAACTTATTAGTAAAACAATTTTCTCTGTTTTTTAGGATTGGTTGGTTTTAGTTAAAATAAAATATGTGACAAGATAACCACA
Source organism: Dracaena cambodiana (assembly GCA_036321105.1). Taxonomy (NCBI): domain Eukaryota; kingdom Viridiplantae; phylum Streptophyta; class Magnoliopsida; order Asparagales; family Asparagaceae; genus Dracaena; species Dracaena cambodiana. The sequence continues at coordinate 52,862,608 of JAYEPQ010000003.1, forward strand.
GCAGAACTGAAATTCAGCTTCATATCTATTTAGCGTCTTTTGCATTAATGTAAATAGGCATAAATAATTCCATAGAAAAATAAATATCACCTTTCACATTTTTGACCTCCTAAACCTTTCATCTTTTATAACTCTCAAACTTTTCATATTTTCAACTCTTAACTCATTCATTTCTCTAACTCCCAAACCCTTTCACATTCTTTAACCTCCCAACTCTTCACATTCAACCATTAAACCCTCAATTTAACTTCTCTTTTTAATTCTAAAATTAAACCCCTAAATTAAATAAAAACTCCTCATATTCTAAACTCCAATTCTAATCCTATACAAACCCCTAAATCAAACCACATTCCACTCATTCTAATCCTAAAGATCATTCCCTAACATTTTCCCCTCTCTCATCTCGCCAGAGCCATCTTCAAAACCACCGCAGGAGCTGCCACCGGAGCCACCACCACTTCACCGGAGAAGAGCACCTCCTTCCCTCTCTTTGCACATTTTTAGGTTCTCATCTTTTGACAAGAGATTGCTCTGTTGAGCAGCATCAAGAAACAAAATCCATGTGAGTTCTTTTTGGACTCACTAAACATGCGAATTTTTTTATAAAAATATTATTTCAATTATATCATCTAATTTATAGAAAATAAATTTGTTATTACAAGTATTATTTCTTTTAGAAATTAATTTGCAGAAAATAAGTTTGTTACTACAAGTGCAATTATTGACATTCCTATTATTTTTTTATACGGTAAAAAATTAAATAAATACTTGTTAAATTACATAATATAGTTAGGATTTTAATAAATCATGAAAAAGTCTATAATCGTGGAAAAATATTGTTTGCGATATCATTTTGTGTCGGTGTCTAAAAAAATTATCTTGAATGCTGGTTCTCTAATTAAGAAACGTGTATCGCACGGAAAACCTCCCACCATCATTACACTTGCATGGTCGATATTTTTATGATGTCTCGAAGTAATAAATCTTTGATAACTAATTGTGATTTATTTAATAAAGTATAAACTGAACGAACTCTATAAATCCTATTAATAAATTAATAAAATCTAATTAAAACATTATACTTGATATGATCCATATACAAGTTATTAGAATCATAATTTATACATACATAAACTACATTAAATAATACTGGGTTAGGAGAAAACTGAATGATAGAAATATACTCTGTTTCGGTTGTAACATGTTAAGTTGTACAACTAAATAATTCTCACACCATAGATGCGTGATGATTTGTTGGATCATACCCTACTATTATTCATGTTTGCCTGACGGCAGATCCAACTCAGCACCGGACAATCTATGTGACTATTTTCTGAGTCTGTACAAGAGACAATCGAAACAATGGTATCCCATCACTTAGTTTTTCTAATTCCATGGCATCCTAGACAAAAATATTTTTGTTATAAAGTTGACTTTACTAAAATAATATTAAGATAACCTAAATTAATTGACATTATTATTACAGACATTTCATTAAATATTTTTTAAAACTTGTGTTATTATTATATTTGGACATAACCATTATATTTCATATTCTTTCTGCGTATATTGTTTTGGTCGCAATTTGACGACCTGGGTATGCATGTCCAGATTTATTGATGGACACGCCAAAAATAACGCAAGATCTGGTGTATTTTGAAGAACAGGTTGAAGTTAAAAAGTTATTTTCTTTTATTTAATTCATTGTATTATGTTATTATTTCATTTGTATCTTTGTTCCCATCAATGAAAAATCAAACTTTTATTAAACTTTTCTATCGTAATTACTGAGTATTATTGTGGCAAATTTATTGAGACTTTAGCATATTCAAACCGAATATATTGTCGGTACCTGTTATACGTGCTCGTATACCGTATATTGGGAGCGGGGCGTGATAATTAATTCATGAACGTGTGCACCATTTTCAAATTACCTTTGTCTAGGGTGGGCCAAAAACAGAAAAGAGAAATTTTCTAAATAGGTTCATTGTCTCTTGGTGTAAAAATGAAGACAATAATACTTAAGAACATGAGAAATATCCAGTCTTTCTGCAATCCAAGAAAAGAGTACATCGAGATTATCCAGTTTTCTATTGTGTGTAAAGTTTAGCTCAAATCATAACTGCAAACTGGAATATGTTCACTGAACAAAAACTAAAAAATAAGGCAAACTAACCTCCATCTATATCAATTCCGACTATGCTTTGACAATAAAATTTCTTTGCTGCATACAAAAGGCAGAGAATCCATTAGAGGAAAGAATATAGAAAAGAACTTTGCAGTATAAAAAGCTATACATCCACAAATATGATCTTTACAAAAGCTTGACATTGCTAGTTGAATACAAGTGAAAAAAAAAAAAAAACATCCTCAATTCAACCATTATAATAAGAAACTTCTAAGCAATTCCAAATAAAAGCCATGAAGCCTTCTATATAACAAGAAATAAAAGTGAAACGAAAATCTATCTAAATATCTAATAACAAAGAATGACACACAATTCAATAAGCCTTTTTGACTAATATTCTACCATTATTGAAAAAAACGCGCTCCGTAACGCGTTATACGGAGCGTAACAGCGAAAATTCGCTCCGTAACGGGGCGAAATAACGCCCCGCTGCGGAGCGCACAGTTATTTTAAAAAAACGTACGTTACGTTACGTTTTTTCGTAACATAACGTAACGTACGTTTTTTCCCCACTTCGAATCCTATAAATTCCCGAGTGAAAAAAAACCCTAACCCTAAAATCGATCGTTCCCTCTTTCCCACCCGAGCGATTTCTCACCCGAGCGAAAATCCCCCTCCCATCCGCCTCTCCACCGTCGGTCCTTCTTCAAAACGCCGACGATACTCTCCAATCAAGCTCTTAACCCATCAGCTGCCTCGGAATCTTCGATTGATCGAACATTCGACGCTTCTCCCGTCTCGTCGCTCCGGCTCCTGCTCCGGTAATACCTCTCCCTCGACGTTGAAGCTTCCCCGGTCGACCTCTTTCTTTCTCCCCCTCTCGAAGAACCTCCTGGAGCTCTGAAGCTCCGACCAAGACTGTAGCGGCCCCCTCTTTCCCTCAGCTGTCCGGCAACTCCTTCTCCACTTCTAAGCAGCTCGATCGACATTGAAGCGGCCCCTATCTCTCCCTCAGCCTCTGGTTCTTCTTCACTGATTCAACAGAGGTAAGCCCCTCTCTCTCCCAGAGCCTAATTTTCCTAAAACTCTTTAAATATACTTAATTGAATTAATTCTATAATATTGGATTATTCATTACTTGATTATTTGCATTGTTGAATAACTTGGATTTTTTGCAATTTTGCATCGGAGTGTTGGATCGATGCTAGAAGGTTGTGGAATTTTGCATAGGGTTTTTGTGAATTATGTGCAGTGTTGATTGTTGGATAATTAGATTGTTAATGGACTGAATTATGCAGTGTTGATTGTTAATGGACTGAATTGTCTTAAAATGGATTATGTGCACATTGCATGGATTTGTTGTCATTGCATTTTTAGTGCTGAATTGTTGTTAGTGCTGAATTGTCCAAAAATGGATTATGTGCACAATTCGGATAAAGGAAAAACAACTGATGATACTTTTGATGAGACGAGGGATGATATCGATCCGGAAGATGCAAACTATATTCTGGAGGAGGATGATCTTGTTATTATAGATTAGATGGAGGAAAAACAATATTGTGTTTTGTATAACTTAAAAAATTGTTGTGATGTTTGCTGTGAAATTTTATAATTTTTCTATGCCTTTATATTGATTTTACAGTATTTTATATGATTTTTAAGATTTATTTACTTATTTGTGAAAATTATTAAATGCAGTTTAATATTTATTTTAACTAAATAATAGAAAATTGCGTAACCTACGTTAAGCGTTACGTTATTTGCTACATAACCAAACAAAAAAAACGTTACGTTAACGTTATCGTTATTTTAAACATTGATTCTACCATATTTATATTCTCTCACACTTTGAAAAGAACTAGGGGTGTAAATGGCGTCAAAGAACTCAACAAACCAATCCAACTATTGGCATTAGTGGGTGTGGGTAACAAGGTTTAACCTGAAAACTTTAATGAATAGGATGCAAGTTATGCACCTCTAGGTGAAACTCATCGATAGCAATAACAAAATATTTTAATGCGAGCTTAACTGCTAAACTAACCATTTTGATGTAAAAAAATTTAGATCAACTATTACGAAAATTAATTTCAATTGCTTACTTGGACATTTATATCCAAGATCCGAATCCGACTCAAACCTAATAAGGAAAACGAGATTCCGACCCAAACCTGAGATCAAAATTTTGAGTTAAGATTGGGATTTTACACAAATCTTAAATGCTTACACCCCTGGAAAGAACCGATCAACCTAAAACACCAGTAACTCTTGACTGCTCATATGGACAATAAAATGGCTGTCGCCTGATTCTCCATTTCCTATGAAAATAATGTATTTATACTGGCACTGTAATCAGTTTGATGATTTGATGAGGGGAATGAATGCAAAGTAATAGTCTATGAATCTGTAAATCATGAAAATATTGCAGAATTATGGTCTCTGCACATGCCTGCCCCTGTACACGCCCGCAACTAACCTTCTGAAAAGTATTTAAGGTACCATCTCCATTGATTCCTTCTTCTGAAGCACCCATCTTCTTCAATCAAATCTAGCTTGTTCAGAAGTGAGTGGAATTCATTCCATGACTATTTTAAAAGGAAGGTTTTTTCCCCCTCACTTTCTCTTTCATTTCTTTCTTCCCTAGTTACGACAAACTAATAATATAAATAAATGTATACAATTACATCATAGGAATTTCATTTGAATAACCAAAATTTTTTGTGTAAAAGATTAGAAACTAATCTACTTTTAAGAACACTTATACATGAATATCTCATGATGCATGGTTAATATATACAGGTTTGGGGGGAAAAAGACAACCAACATGAAAATTGAAAAGAAAATAAGAGGACAAAGACAATTTATAGGAGAATGGTAGAATAGAAAAGAAGCTAAAAGCTCAAAACTGTACCAATGCTGATAGTTATCAATCCTTGGTTGCAGCCAATGTCAAGGCAATCCTTGCCTTCAAACCATTCCTTCTTGAACACCCTGAGACGAGGATCTTCTTCTTGATTACGATCGACCTGCAGCACAATCCATGCTTCAGTTTTTTAACAAATATGAGGAAAGAACCCATAAATCATTAATTTTACTTTAGAATAATTTGATAAAACCATCAATGAACAATTAATATAAGAGACAATACAAATTCCCAAATACTGAGAGCATGAAAACCTACCAAACAATTATCTTTGGCTTGTTTTCATGTGGGCTAAAAGGGAGATAAACCCTTAAACCCCAATTTTCATGTGTGGTAAAGCTGTGCAAAAAATTGACACTAAACCCTTACAACCCCAACAATTATCAGTGTGTAATCTGAAAGATAATGCAAAGTACCGCAGTCATGTTCACCAAAAGTGAGGAAATCATCATAGTCTTGAAATTTTGTGTTTACTCGTTGTGTGCTTATGATGTTTGACGAAAAGACTCAATGGGGATGGTGTTTGATGAAGACACTAGATGAAAGAAGCCAAAAAATGTTTTTTTTGAAATAAAGCTGATACTAAACCCTAAACCCCATCAACTGGCGATGTTTAATCTAAACGAAGCCGAAAAAATGCTTTTTAAATAAAATTAACACTAAACCCTAAAGCCCTAGAAATATGTAATCTGAAAATACAAAATACTGAAGTGGGTCCCCTCAGAAAGTCCCAAAACCCCGATTACCATAAACCCTACAAATAAGCAATGTATAATTCGAGATCCTCGAGAAAGCACCAAAATCATAACTTTTGGGGTTTTACGTGGGTTAAATTGGGGCCAAAGAGAACTGAGACTAAACGCTTAAACCCCAACAATAAGTGAGTAATCTTAGAGATCATATCAAATCCTAGATGGATCTCCACGAAAAAGTGCTAAAAGATCGTGATTACGTTCAAAATGTCGGTACTTTTCATGTGAGCTGATGGTGCTCAACGAAAAGCCTCAATAGGCATCATAAGAGAGGAAAAGACGTACCCGGTAGCCGTAGTAGCTGTTGTAGTTGCCGTAGATGAAGGCCTTCTTGTTGTTTTTTCTGCCTCTTTTTCTCTTTTTGGATTCGACTTCCGCCTTCGAATCTCCTTTCAATTCGCCTTCAGTCGCCATGGCGCCACTCTCCACTCGGTGGCGGCAAAAAGGAAAATTACTGGCGAAGACAAATGGAGGAGAGGCGGATCGAGACTTTTATAGACAGCGGGACTGGGCCGAGCCCGTCCCGGTACGGTTGGACCAGCTGTTATCTGCTGAAGGGCTACTAGGAATAGGAATATGAGGGTTGTAGTAATTATATTCAACTCAAATTTTATTTTCAATTAGATTGTTAAATTTTAACGAAATTAGATTACAGTTTAATATATTAAAATAACCCCCTTAATTAAAGATGAAAAAATTTTATATGACCACACTTCTTAGTGAGCCCACCTCCTAGAGTGCTAAAAAAATTACAAGTTTGTCGTTATTTTTTTTACTGTATTTTTTTTCCAGATCGAAAATTAATCCTTAACCGATGTTAAAACATTCAAGGACTAATATTCAAAGTGTTAAAATATAAATTAATTTCTCTCAACCCTCACTAAAACTTCGGAGTTTTTGTGCAGTGGAAGGGTTTTTCATCATGATATCAGAGCAATCTAGATTCGATTCCGGTTCTTCACATGAGAAAAGTGGACTCTTTGAGCAAAGTGATGTGACCAAATAGAATTTCCCTTAAAAGTATGCCAAAAACAATTTAACCCGTTTTTTCCTCATATTGACAAATCTTTTTTTTGTTGTATTTAAGTTAAACAATTGAAGGACCGCGCTCATTACTTCTTTAATCCTAGTATTCTTTCTCCCCCTCTCAAAAACCAAACCCATTTGTTTGGTTTTTTTTTTTTTTTACAACGTTACCTTTCTTTACTTTAGTTTTGAGTTATTTGATCAATTATAGCCGCGTTGCGCGTGTGTGCACATCCCTGTCTCAATTACACAATTTCCTTACATTTAGACGATGCAAAATGCGGACACATACATTTTTTTTTTTTTAAAAAAAAGACATAATATAAATTTGACACCCTTAAACATTTCACAAAGTTTGAAGGATCAATTTCCTCAAATGGAAAAAAAAAATATAAAATATTTCTTATTTTCTTATGAAATAGAAAAGAAAGAAAGTATAGAATATATACAAATATAATGCTAAAAGACTCCTATTTACCATTTTAGTTAATTTTTTCTTCTTCCTACTTTAAATTTTTCTCTCTCTCTTTTATCCTCAAACAATGTAATAAAAGATACTTTACCGTGGTCTGTGTTAGTCAAATTTAAATTCATGTAGTTAAAAGAGACTTTATTGTTGTATTTCAATTTGATTTCTTTGTACATTGAGGATTTGATCACTTTCTTATGACAAAATTCCTATTAACGAAGTATTGAATCTCCTAGGTTCGTAGATGGATTCTCAATCCAATCAATTTATACAACAACGTACACTCATATCAAATGGAACACGAATTTTGTATTTGTTTACATCTATGCACTAAGTTAGGAGTATTCATAAGATAGAGGCCAAGCATGCTACTAGTAAAACAAAGTTTTGGCTTCCGATTTAATCATTCAAAATTAGCCAAAACATTCCGAATCTAGGGCCCAAGTGTTCAAAACTTATCGAACCCGACCTGTTGTTGCTCCATGTCCTCCAAAAAATATCACCATCATGATATTTAGGTTTTGGGAGTTTCTAAATACACTCCATCATTTGTTTAGCGAGTTCAATAATTTTAAAATTAATAATTACATATTTATCATAAAAAAATTTAAAATAAAAACATTTATCTATTTTCTTAGCCGCTGCCGGTGGTACCATTGGGAGAGGAAAAAAGAGGGCAATTTCGAAAGTACTATTGGGAGAGGAAAAAAGAGGGCAATTTCGAAACAAGAAGAAAAAAAAAAAATTTTAAATTCACTTATGCTCCACTGAGAAACTGGGGCTGAATAAGAAACAGATGGGGGCGTATTTAGAAACTCCCTTACGTTATTCTTTCTTAAATCTTTTTGAAAGAGGTTTAGGGTTTTACAGCCATCCTTCTCCACGGTTCTTCCGATGGAGAAGGCGAGAGTCAAACGGACCGAAGATTTCTTCCTCAAAACCCTAGCTTTTTCTCGACCCAAACTATGAAATCTAGCCCCTCGATGCTCCGATGCCTCACCCGATCAAAGCTGCAATCTTTCTTCCTCCTACTCCCCAAATACTCGTCGTCCTCCGCCGTTGCCGAAGACGTCGTATGCCATTTCCATAACGAGGTCCCAATCCTCCCAAAATCGATTTTTTCCATGTCCAGTGAGATCAAAGTCGGCGGCTTTGTAGGGAAAAGCGAGACCTTTAAAGAGTCTGAGGACTCTAGGGTTTCCATATTGGGGGCGTGCCATCGCCTCGGGAGAGAGGGGAAGTTGAAGGAAATCCAAGGGGCTTTACGGCAGATGATCGATAAAGAAGGTAAATGATGAAAATTTTGTCCATTTTCTGATAATCGGTTAATTGCTTACTGTAATTATTTTTTGGTTGCTAGGGTCTGGTTCAGCACAATCTCTCTGTGAATTGATGTTGATAAATTTTAAGGGTTGGGATTGTAACTGTATCGTATGGGATATGTTGGCAAATGTCTATGCTCGATCCGAAATGGTCCATGATGCTCTTTACGTTCTCAGTCAAATGGACAGTTTAAACATGCAACCCTCAATATCGACTTATGACAGCCTGATGTATAATCTGAGGACTGCCGATGTGATTTCTGATCTTTATAAAGATGTTAGTGCTCGCGGGATTTCTTACAGCCCGTATACACACAGCATTTTCATTGATGGTTTGTGTAAGCAGAAGAGATTGGGGGAGGCGATGTCTTGCTTCCAAGAGCTGAGGGAAAGGAAAGAACTAAGGCCTTCTACTGTCATTTTCAATACCCTAATTTCCGGGTTTTGTAACGGAGGATTTGTGGATGTTGCCAAGTCATTTGTTCCAATGATGCTAAAGTATGGTGCGGTTCCTGATAGATTCAGCTGTGCCAGTTTTGTACATGGTCTAAGTGTAGCCGGGCGTATGGAAGAAGCTTTGGAGTTTTGTGAAAACATGGAGAGGGAGGGAATAGAACCTGATACAGTGATATACAATATTCTCATTAATGGGTTCCGTTTACTTGGGCTTATGAGCTGGGTTTGGAAACTTATCCGGGAGATGATTTTAAAGGGGTTAGAGCCAGATATTGTTACTTATACCATACTCATCACTGGGCATTGTGAAAGTGGCAGTGTTGATGTGGGAATGAGGATAAAGAAAGAGATGCTTGCCAGAGGATTTCAACTAAATATTGTCACTTATAGTGTGCTCCTAAATGCTCTGAGTAAACGTGGATTAATTGACGATATAGACCAGATGCTTGATGAGATGCAGGCTATCGGATTGGATATGGACATAGTAGCATATTCTACCCTCATTCATGGATATTGTAAGCTTGGAGAAATTGACAGGGCACTTCAAGTCTGCAATATGATGTGTTCTCGAATAGTACTACCCAATTCATTTGGATATGGGGCTATTCTTTTAAGTTTGTGTAAGAAAGGAATGGTAGTTGAAGCTAGGTGTATTTTGCATAAGTTAGCCAGCAGCGTTCATTCAGTGGATGCTATTCTGTATAACATGGTAATTCATGGTTATGTAAACACGGGCGATGTTAGTGGGGCTGTGGATTTATATGGAACAATGCTTTCGAATGGAATAGTCCCGACTATTGTCACATATAATTCTCTCATCCTTGGTTTCTGCAAGACACAGAAGCTAAACGAGGCACTTGATTTGCTGAAGCTTATTGAGCTCAATGGTCTGGTTCCTAACGTAGTGACATACACCACTCTTTTGGATGCCTTTTGTGGTCTGGGTGATGTTGCTACTATGTGGCGATTGCTTGATGAAATGGTTGGCAAAGGTGTTATGCCTAATGTTATCACCTATAGCGTGGTTATGAAGGGCTTATGCAAACAAGGTTGGCTACAGGAGGCTATTCAAATTCTCAAAGATATGTATAATAAAGGTATAGGTGCGGATGCGATCACATATAATACACTTATGCAAGGCTTCTGTGAAGCACGGAACAAGGATATGGCTTTCCACATACACAATGAAATGTTACGACAAAACCTTGCACCTACTCCTATTACTTATAACTTCCTTATTAATGTTCTTTGCATTTCTGGCCAGGCACAGTGTGCAGAGCGGTTTCTGAATACTCTGTTGGACAAGGGAATTAAGTTGAGGAAATTTGCTTACAACACAATAATTAAAGCATATTGTGCAAAAGGAATGCCTCGTGAAGCTATCATGCTCTTTGATAAAATGGTGAGAGCAGGGTTTGAGATTTCATTTGAAGACTACAGTTCTGCAATTAATCGTCTATGCAAGAGATGTTTCATAAATGAGGCAATGATATTCTTAAATAAGATGTTACATGGTGGCATGTCACCGGATCTGGAGTTAATTGCTGTTATTTACAGTGCTTACCAAAACAAACATGATGTCAGACAGCTGGCCACACTGCGATGCATGATAATAAAAAGTGGTCTTGTTGCCATTAGTTTACATGAAAGTGTGCATATAATATAGAGCATATTTAACTGCAGACAGATTTTGATGCCTAAACGAAAGCCACGCTCGTGGAAGCTATCCTTGCCTCTGAGTTTTTCCTGCACAGGTTTGTCTACTTTCTCCAAGAATTTTGGTGGTTTGTTATTTTTATAATGGCGTCATCTTTTTAATTGCATCCTTTTAAGTGTAAAATTTTGAAGATTGTATTGTTGTAATACGTTATAGTATGGGACTAGATTAAGTGAGGTAGCTATGAATTCAATAAATTAGTTTTATGATAATTTAAATTGCATTATATCTTTCTATCTACTAATTTAACCATGAGTTTTATGTAAACTATAATGTCTCCAGTTAACGACTCAATGCAATCGTATTATTGGAGAAAATCTACTTAATAAAGCTACGGAAAATTGCACGCTGTCATATACTTAACTATTTACTTGTTTCATCTTATGAAATATCCGATGAGTGGAATATCAATTGACAAAATAGGTATTCATGAAAAGACCCTACGAATATCTGAAAAATGTTGTAGTTGCATAATTCTGTGTAATTTAAGAAAAATGTGGAGTTTTATCGAGCAAATATATTTGAATTAGCAAGCAAACTTTTATGAGATCTATGTGAAACTTGTTTAAAATGGGAGACTTAATTTTCCTTCAGTTTTTTCTATTTTCTTACTTTAATATGTTTCAATTTTTTTGAAGTCCATTTTTTAAATAAAAGTTTATAGCCAATTTTCTTATTATGATATTTTGGTCGACAACAGAGGAAAAAATTAGCTATGAAGAAGAGGAAACATGATAAAATCATGGGAAGGCCCTGATAGACATTTTATTGAGCTAGTTGCAGGCAGGATGATAATGTTGGTTGTTGTGAACAAGCTATGATTTCCATTGGTCGTTGAGACTTCAGTGATTGACAATGATTGACATAGTGATGATGATGGTGAAAGTGGCAATGAACCATAGGGTGAGGGGGGATATCGTACCGAAGATGAATCTTTATAGACAACCACATTCGACTTTGTACCGGTAAAGAGCTCCTACTAACCTATGTTTACCTTATAAGCACCTTTTTCGTTTGTCAAATCAAAATAGGAAAAGATTTTTTCTAAATTAAACTCCCAATCTCATATTCATGCTGTCTGTTGAAACCTGAAAAAACTGGAGCATTTTTGATGCATGCTGTGTTCAACTTCTAATGGACTTTCTACATTAATTTTAGCATTCTTTACAAAAAGGAAACCTCATGGATTGTAGAATTGTTGTGATTGCTGCTATATTTGCAATCAGATGGTGGATTAATTTGTTCTAATAGCAAGTGATGGCGATCAGAGTTGATAAGAATTGAAGCAAGAATATAAAATGGTATAGAAGAAGAAAAAAGATAAAATGCTCACGGCTACATGCCATGAATGTTTTGCACCAATTTGGTTTCGAACCCAAGACTCCATCATAGATAACAATCTCAAAGTTTGATAAATTCATCTCTACCTTTACATCCAAGAGATTTGGGATAAACAATAACTTAATTCGTATGAAACTAATCCTAAAATTTTGAATTTAAAAGATTTTAACAAGATATGCATATGCTTGCAAAGGATTTAAAAAATTAAGCTAAGAGATATCTTTCTTTATCTTAGTAACAAAATATTAGAACCTTGACTACATCCTAATACCTACATTTGGAATTTATCGTGGATCTGTGCATGAACTTTCTTAGTGATTTTGACCTTCTTCAATAAAGTAGTCAACTGAAAGATCGTAAATCTTGCTGTTGGCTTTGAAACATTGGCAGTTGCTCCAGTGTTACTCAGTACGGGAACTGCTTCGGTATGTGGTACAAAAACGGGTATGGGAAACATGAGGAGCTTTAAAAGGGGTATGCCTCAGGTAGCATTCTTTTGTTTGCTTAGTTTGAAAGAAATACATTATAAGGAACACATAACAATTTTTCAAATTGTGTGTGTACATTATAGAAAGGATATGCTAATTATTTTTTTGGGTTTATTGAATTTTTATTACATATATGTGTGTGCATTTTTAAAGCAATCTAATTATAAAGTTTAACAACTCTTTTATTGTTAACAAACTCTTTAATTGTATTAGTTTCATCTTCCAAAAAAGCTATAGTTTTTAATATATGTATTTGAAACAAGTTTTACACCTAGACATATGAATTATCTTGCTTTTTGCCAACTTTGCTTTCCCTATTTTAGAATATTTAAATATTGGGAGTCCTCTATGTTTTTTTTTCTATATTAATAATATGTAGCAATCTTAGATCAACCTATACTGTTTTGCTTATCAATTCTAATATGGTATTAGAGCGATGTATCCTCTGAACATCTATTATCTTCTATTCTTGAGCATACGCTTGCCAACTCTTGTAGAGTGCATGACAACTCTCTACGGACACTCTCCTAACGAAGATAGTCTATCGATCAGATTATATTGACAGTCCCTCTACTATGAATGCCTGATCTATCTACTGATGCCCTCTTACTAACGAAGATCACCAACATCCAATCTACTAGGGTTATCTACTGATTTGGACAGCAGTGATCTACTGACGACCTATCAATAGTGATATATTGATTCCGTCCTACCAACAATGATCTAGCGATGCTCTCTTACAAACAATGATAAATCAATGCTCTCCTAGTGATGAGAATCGATTGATGCCTCCTATCATCATTCTCATATCGATGAGAATCTATTGATGCTTCCTACAGACACTTTCCTATCAATGACATTCTACCAACACTCTCCTATCGAGGACGATCTACTAATTCTCTCCTATAGACAGTAATCTATCGATATCATTTCACCAATAATAATAAACCAATGATTTTTACCGATGGTAACATATTGATATATCTACTAACACTTCCTACCAACAATGATAAACCGGTAATAAGCTATTGATGCTCTCTGATCGATAGAGATCTATTGATGCCTCATATTAAAGACGATCTATCGACAACCTCTTATCGCTAATCTATCGATGCCTTTCTAACCTAGTTCCCATATTTTTTACAATGGTCATCCATCCAATTTGGATCGAAAATATTATCCTTTGCAAATTCGTTACTTGGTTGTGATCGTCTCTAGACCTTAGTCAGTCCTGGTTGTCTCTGGATTTTATTTGATCATGGCCATTTCCAGGCTTTAGTCCGTATAGGTTGTCTCTTGACTTTACTGGTCTATGGTCGTCTCCAGAATTTTCTTTAGTCTAAATGTCTTCAGTAAATGCTTGAGTTTATATGAGCTTTGAGGTTAGATTCTAATTAGAATTCACATTAATTTGGTTGATTTTGAAACGGTTCTAATTCTATTTTAGTTTGAGGGAGACATAATGGTGGTTTTTATCTTTTGTGTCGGTATTTCTTGTTCTTTGTAATAAGTTGGGCATGTTCAGCTTGAGGGAGTACAAGCACAATAGATCATTTTCTTCTTTCTCTGTAACAAGCATATGATAAATACTCTAACTTGAGAGGTAGTGTTAGAATATATTTAGAATAATGAGGGACTTTTGTAATATGTAGCAACCCTAGATGGGTATTGCTGTCTTTTTATGAACTTTGACGTATACACGGAGAAATTTGCTTGAATCCTTCCACTAGGTTTATTAATTAGGAAATTAGAGAAAGCCTATTGTTATTAATACCAATGGATTGCTCCAGCAATAATTAAAATTTTTTGAAGATCCAGAACATTGATATCTTCATTCTAAAACGCTAGCGTTCCACGATTTCGAACATGCATTTCGAGTCATGGAACATAGGCGCCTAGTGTCTTCAAGTAATTGGTTTGCTCTAAGTTCACTTCTCTAGGCCCAATTATGACTGTTCCTGGACCAGTGTGCTGAAATCCGAATTTCAGCATAAACACAAATCCTGATGTGGGGAGATGTAGATCTTGTCCTTGTATTCTGTTACTTCAAACCAGCTTCAGTTGAGCTTGTACTTGCATCACAAAAATTCTAGGTTACTGAATCTGTGAATCCTGTGTGTATGTGCATCTACTTACTGAATCTGAGAATCCTGATGTGGTGAGATGTAGATCCATACGCTCGTAGCTAAATTCCTTATTGAAGTTTCAGTCAAATTCCATACTTATTTACTTTTTTTTTTTTTTGTATTTCTTATATTTATTAAGATCAACATAGTGATGAGCAAAAATAAAAACTGTCCTAACAAACTGAGGTTTGCTCTTACAAATAAATATTTAATGTGTGCCTCTATTTTCTTTTTGGGATCTTTTAGTGCTCAAAGAGTAAAAGTAAGTGAATGACGAAGGCATAGCAACAAGTCCTTTATGAGAGGCACTGAAAAAGTGTTTTCTTGAACAAATGAAACCAATGAATATTCAAAAATAAAGAAATATTATATTATAAATGATGTGTAATCTTCAAACAGTGGCATAACATAATTCATGATATGAAAGACATATAGCTTGAAAATATTAATAAAATAATTTATTTATGAAGTGAATGCCATAAAGCTTGAAATTATCACCGTGAATATAAAGAATTATACTCATAGATTCATTGAGCAAAAGGCTATGAATAAAGGTATAGTGTAGGGACAAGGGGGAAAGCATATTGTGAAGCAATTAATGATTTAATCATTATTTACATTAAAACAATAGTAGATCACTTGCTTATAACTGTTAGTTAACGATTACCAATGTTTTTGGAATAGCTAAAAGTATAGGATACAAACAAGAAAGATCATTACTTACAAATATTAGTTAATGATTACTAATATTTTTGGAAGCATGACGTTAGAACTCAAACTCGATAGATTGAATCTTATGCAAGCACTATTATAGTGTTCTAAGCAATCAAATCAAAAGGGCAAAAAGGAAAGATATTTCATATAGAATGAAATACAATCAAAGATCGTGAGGTTTACATACGATGAAAGATATTTCATATAGAATGAAATACAATCTAAGGTCATGAGGTTATACAAGATGAAAGATATTTCATATAGAATGAAATATAATCAAAGATCATGAGGTCACACACGATAAAATCCAAAGGGAAAGGAAAAGGAAAACGAAAGATAGGGGAGATAATAGTAGTATGGGGCTTGTATCTAGTTTAGGCTCGCTACCATGAATATAGTAAACATCATGTACTAAATAAAACTAGAGGAATCAGATAGATCCTTAAAAAGTTGAATTGGACAATCGCTTTAGTAAGATGTGGAACCAGACTGCGTAGCTAGGTGCAAGCCTACAGAATACTTAGCCTGGGCACCTGAGGCTAAATAACTACAAATTATTTTTCACATTTTGTATCAACATTTTAGGTGGGTTTTTGTTGGACCTGTTCATTGTTCTAGTTAAGCCTTGGAAGTTCTGATACAAGGAGCATCAGATAGTCCATTTTAACTTTCAGTTGTATCACTTGTGTTCTGGCTTTTATTACGTGTCTAATTTTGGATATAAGTTATTGATGCCTTAATTAAGGATTTCAAGTCCCCTTTTCTCTCTCTCTCGTCTCTGATGATTGCTGTCTTCTTATCTATAAGCTTCCTGCATCAAGGGTGTCATGTAGCTATTTTCCCCATCTTCCTGAGCCTCTCTCAGGATGGGAATACTCTTTACAATGAACTGGAAGTGTCAGGGAATATACTTAATTACGCAATGTATTGTCCTATTTTATCATTAATATGAGAAACTGAATTGCATGAGGAATCATTTGTATATATACTCTGCATCAGCAATATTCATTTCCCGTATTATTATTGGTGGCATTTTTGTTGATGGCAGGAACTGGAAAATACTCTCATTTTGATACATGGAAAGAGAACATTATGCATGAACACAGTGGTGAAAGTACTGAGAATTGGTACTGAAAATATGCAATTTAGTTCTAGCTTCATTTGCTTTTACTCCTCTTTTTTGAAACCGGTGGTTTAGAGGAAATGCGAGGATTAATATATGGATTTGTGACTCATTTACTTTCTTTGTTTCTTTTTTTTTTTTTTCAGAGACAGAACTCTTGGAATTTCTGCTGAAGACATAGAAGGTGATGCACTGTAGTCTTTTTTATTTAATTAACTTGGTGCATAGTTAAACTAGATTGTTGTAAATGTTTTTCCCCCCTTTCTCATTATTTTTTTACCAATTCTTGAACAACAATATTTTGCAGAGTACATAGGCTTGTGCTACGAGTGTTCCTGGTTCTGGCTAGAATAAAAAATTGGCTCAAGGATCTTGCTTGTGAGTTCACCTGTTGGGCACTTATTGACTTTTTTTTTGGGTCACTTTGCCACTTCGTCAAGTAGTTATAGCGACCCACTTGTAGTGCAGCATGAACCTTGAGAAAGTAGAAGCTAACATGTCTGCTACATGCAAGATGAGATTAATACTGGAACTTGCATACTTTCACTATGAACATCTGCTGTTCCTTGGATCTCATTCTCTATGAAAAGTTTTATACTTGGCTGATAATGATATGTATCATAGATCTCGTATCTGATCTTGAGGTATCCGATACTATATTGACCCTATAAAGTCGTTACTGATATCACCGATAATATGTTGCCAATATGAAACGTCTTAACAGTTCTGATACTATAAACCGTCAGCTCATACCAGGACTGGCTTTGAGATTTTGAGCATGGTTACAGTCAAGACTTTATATATAGGTCTATACAGATACATATCTCATATATCCTATCAAATTTTGAGGAGCAAATACATGATATACCAATAATATGGGTCCGTATTAGCAATATATGGAATTGGCGGAGCTCCGTGTAGATACACTCATGCTTCTGGATAATATCATCAGCTGGGTCATTGGAGTGTCCAGCATTCGTTTTACTCATGCTTATAGGACAACAATGGACCTGTTGACTTCATGGCTGATCAAGGGAGTGCAGGGGCTGAGTTGGAGATGGATGAGAAATCTATTTCTCAGCTGCATGGTTTGATTGATATGGATCATTATAGTTATGTGTATGCTCAGGCTTAGGCCTTTCTATCCTACCAGCACAAAAAAGGCAGAGGGTACAGAGACTACTACAAGGAAGAAAAGGAGAGGGAAAAGTTTAAATAAAAATCTAGTCCATCCATACAAAATTATTCTCCCCGACACCCCCCCCCCCCTTAAAATTTTCCATCCTCTCCTCAACATCAAGAAATGCGCCCAATTCCCAAACACCACCATAATTCCCAATTAGAACTTCATCAGATTAAATCAAAGAAATTAAGGTGGAAGGATCAGAGGGCTTGCTTAGGGCATTTACACTGGAGTTGAGCCCCAATAAGGTATACATATTATCCAAATTAGTTCTTTGTTTATTTATAATTGTTTTTGTCTCAAATTTGTTGGATAAATATTCTGTGGAACATTGCATATAATTATTAAATTACTGAAGATTTGAGTAGTGAATAATTTTATACGATTGTTATAATTTCATTAGACCAACTGAAAAAAAAGCAAAATATTATTATCTTATGAGATGAGAACCAAATTGAAATTATATCAATTGACATGAAGATTAAGATTTGTTAAAGGAGCTACTCAATATCGGACAACTAATCTGCGTGAAGAGTAGTCTTGGTAAATTATACTGCTTTTCTAGTATTTGAATTGAAGGTAATATCACATCCTGAACATGAATTACATTACATGTAACTCCTGGCTAGTTCAATTGATAAAGTGCCAGGATCCTTGGATGACTTATTGGGCTAATCAATTGCAAAAATAGTAAACATTTAATCAAGAAACCCCTGAACCATGAATTACTCAACTAAGTGTTAGATGCACAAACTGCACCACAAGTTCCACATTACAACATCCCATCTTTGTTGTCTCACTGTTTGGTTGTTTTTCAAGGATTTTTTTTTTTCACACTAAGAAGTTTGCAATAGAAGACAAGTTAAAAGAGTGGAGTTTGTCAACATAGGATAAGTGTCACGTAGACCTACATATACACCAGTTCGACGAGTGGAGTTTATCAATATAAGACAAGTTTTAAGAAAGAATGGACGGTCAAAGAAAACATGGATAGAGACGATACAAAAAGATTTGGAGGGTAAAAGCTTAAATGAAGTCAATATGCTTCATAGGAATGAGTTGAGAAGGATCATCCATGTGATCTATCCGGCATAATTCTCTTTTGGATCATTTAGCCTACCCCAAGTACTTGGGATAAAGACTTGGTTGTTATTTTTGTAATAAGTCACTAAAATTGTACTCCATTAAGATCAATACTATCTTGAACACCATGACCATGAACTACATTTCTACCCCTTTTATCATGATGACATTGAAAAAGAACACTCACATAGCAGACAAATCACTAGCATCTGCAATAAGGATCACCATCGCATAACTCATCACGATCTACGATTATTAGTGATCGCATGGAGCAACAAAATAGTTTCATGTTTCTTATCTTTTACATCCATCTGCTGTATCTTTTTAGAAACTTGGAGACATGCATAGCATGTCCATCAATAGAGAAAAATAAAGATCTTGAGCTCACAAATTGATGGGTATCCCACATGGACTTGGAAGACCTATCTCTGCATGAGATACAATGCTTGAATCTGAGTCACCTTTTTTAATCTTGCTTTCAGTTGCACGTGTTGTGTATGTGGGTTGTACTGTGTTTGAGTTTTACTTTTAGTTGCACGTGTTATACATTTGTATCATTCCTACATGTATGACTTGTTTTTTTGTGTCATCCCTACATGTATGACTTGTGGACTTCTTGTTGGAGGCTAATGAGATATTAGAACTTTAGAATAATTTTGTTTGGCATGATGATTTGCTAAACTCTTCAATTTTTTATGAGTGATGTACAAACTAGGTGAGAGATTCACCTTGGTTAGGGGTTCAAATCATTTTGTTCTTTACCAAATCCTATTTTTTATCCTAATTTTCTTTTATGTTGCATCACAAACTCAAACTGATTATTTTCTTGTCAGAGCCTTGATGCCGTTGATACCATGTTCAAATCACAAATGCCTATCTAATTTATAGTTGAGCAATTGTAGCAGAAGCTCGTAGTCACAGGGATTAGTAGTTGGTGAACAGAGAAGATGATCTTATACCACACTTTTCTTGTATAATGCTAAAGCAATTGATCTTGCAGATGCAGAATTCTTGCAACATTCTTTGACATAACACCCATGCTTGAGAGCTTTTTTCACTAACAACAAAATTAGGAACTCCTTAGATCTACAATTGGCTTGGAGTTTGACACCTAAGTTTAGTGTAACCAAGGTAGGAAATCAGAACCAAGTTAAAATTCATAACCAAGTTGAGATTAGTATTGAAAAGAAAGTTCAAAATTTTGGATTTGGTTAATGGCTGATGGTTTATGGTACCAAAAATTGGCAAGATTATCAAAAATATCCGCAATATAGTGATATTATAGGAACTATATCGTATATTTGTGATATGTATCTATATTGACCGATTGCATGACAGTGGAAAAGTAGATTCCTTATTCGCTTGGGATGAGCTGTGACTCCCGACAGATCATGGTTCATTATATAACTGACTGCTAAATAAGGTAATGGGAGAAAATACAATAGAAATTTAAAATTCTTAAATAACTCTATATTTATAATTAAGTCTTTTCATCTTTACATTTCTAGTCATAAGTAGTTCATATCCTCTGTGTCATACTACGAATTGATTAGTCATGTTTTGTTGATATGTCCTGTTAGCGAACAATTACTTGCTTATCCTTGTTGCATTTGCACCCTCAAAGTCATGAAACTTATATGAAATAACTCTTTTCACACGTGAAACGATAAGTCTGCTAATATATTTTCTAGTACATGCATATTTTTTTGATGTTAAAATATCATATATTTGTGATATGTATCTATATTGACCGATTGCATGACAGTGGAAAAGTAGATTCCTTGTTCGCTTGGGATGAGCAGTGACTCCCGACAGATCATGGTTCATTATACAACTGACTGCTAAATAAGGTGATGGGAGAAAATACAATAGAAATTAAAAAATTCTTAAATAACTCTATATTTATAATTAAGTCTTTTCATCTTTACATTTCTAGTCATAAGTAGTTCATATCCTTTGTGTCATACTACGAATTAATTAGTCATGTTTTGTTGATATGTCCTGTTAGCCAACAATTACTTGCTTATCCTTGTTGCATTTTCACCCTCAAAGTGATGAAACTTATATGAAATAACTCTTTTCACACGTGAAACGATAAGTCTGCTAATATATTTTCCAGTACATGCATATTTTTTTAATGTTAAAAATCTGTGCCATTTCGTGCCCAACAAATACATGTGTTGTTAAAGCTTTTGTTGTGCCCTTGTATTGCATATGCCCAAAAATCTAGTTTGGCTGTATCTGTTGCAATTGTTGATAAATATTTCGTACGAATCCTTGGTGCATATTATATACTAAAATCTTTTCTGCATGTGTTAATGTTCACCTAAATCAATTGAGTCTTGTAGAACCAATTCTTTTTACAGCTATGCATCTAAGATCACTTGCTGCTAGTTATTTTTCATCATCTTTAATGAACATTAATACATTTAACTTACTAATGTTGTCAGTTTGATTCCTTGTCTGAGACAGTATCTGTCCTTCCTTGCTCTATTTTGACACATGTCACACATCTACTCTGCATAGGATTCAGTTTCATTGTTAAAACATTCATGTGTTGACGAATGAACTTATATTCCTTCCACAGTTTGTGCCTACAGGTTGATTTCATGATTTCTTTGTTCTTTTCTGGCTTCCCCTCTGATTGGTGCTCTTTTTCGCAGACAGATATTCGGATAGGCAGTTATATGCATTCGCTATCAAGTGCTTCCTTGCAACTTCTGATGTCGATTGTGGTATGCCAGCCATTTTAAGTATTCATTAACATTCTTTATATTTAAGGATTCATTAACATTCTCTACTGGTAATATATTTGTGATCAGGCACTGGAAACTCTATGCGCTTGATCGCACTTTTGAGGTTCCTTCCCATCAGCTTAAGAAGATACCTTATCATGTGGCCTGATATTCTATGATATTGAGAATCTTTCCCTCAAATAAAAGATTACCATCCAGGCACTGGTGGACATGACATGCTTGTCGATTTGTGTTCTATAATTGCAAACATATAATTGCAAACCTTTATTCACCAAAAAAATATTAATAAGCTGCGGTACGTGAGAGTAGCTTAGGAGGACACTTGCTTCCCTTGTGGAGGGGAAAACAAATCCTCCTTTCTTAACTGTTATCGGGTAAAGAGTAGTACTTGGAGTCTAGGATGAGTGAACTTCTGGAAGTCTTTATTTGGTATTGTCTGAGCAAATATTCTTATATACCATTTTGGAAATCTCTAACTTTATTCTCTCTCTCTCTCTCTCTCTCTTTTTAGAGAGAGAGAGAGAGAGAGCTTTACTCTCTTTATTCCTCATAATGTTCTTTACTCTCTTTGTTCCTCAAGAGTGTCTTTTTTGCAGTAACCTATCCTACGTAGCATGGACACTTCTATAATAAAGCCGTATCTATATCGGACAATATCCATTGTATTTTTAGGATTTGCTGCATCATGTCCGTGTGATATTGCCATATCCGTGCATCATAGCCTGAGATAATAAGTTTCCTACTTTCTGTTAAAATTGTATTGTTCCCACAGTAGTAGATGACATACCTTCCTTTTTCCTTTCTTATATGCTCTATCCATTCATGATATACCGTGTAGTATTAATATGAACTAGACCCCTCTCCTAGCCCATCATGTGTCAATTTCCTGTAATTGCATACGAGATCATCTTTGTAGTTACTTGAATTTTCTTGATTATACTCTTTAAGCTGTTATTGTCTGGTTGTCGGTTTTCATGAATCAATTGCAAGTATTCTCTGTAGACTGTTATCATTTTAAATAATCATTTGCTCTTTACAATCATCTTTCATCTTTTTTGCGGTTTGGTCCAGGCTTTAATGCAGGTGCTCTTAAAAGTTACATAACGTATATTTTAACTATTATGATCTGTGTCCTTCCTTCTTAGTTTCCTTTTCGATTTAGTCATCTGGCATCACCACATTGTTGTTTACGCATCCCCTACCTAATTGTTGTTTGTGTTCATGTTTGTTATGATTTTCTTAGTTGCTTGTTTATATGTGTTATGAGGGCGAAACCCGTTGGTTTTCCATTTTGGCCGTGCATGCCATTATTTTGTTGTCCTTTTGATTTCAATGGTAGTCTACTACCTTGGCCTGATCTAGTGTCTTATTTGACACTACTGATGTAAAATGCTTGTATCATACTTGAATATTATGACCTTCCAATTTAACTCTTCAATTGTTATCTTCAATGGCTTGGGACATTCTTGTGGAACTGTTTTCTAATCATGCTGCACACAAGTTAGTGCAATTGGGTGTTGATATAAACTACAGTTGCATCTTAGACGCTGCTAAGTAACTGTTGCTGCAGTTCTTCAAACTCTGAGTTTCTAAGGTTCTTTGATGGTCAAAAAGCAAAGAAAGAATGTGACGGGATGAAAATGTAATCTTAGTTAAGAAGCGTTCTCTCTTTCTATTTTTGCTTTTGTCCGACCCTGAGAATCTAATGATTCAAACTGTCAAGTTTCTTTTGATTTATCTTGTCGATCAGGCTCTGTCTACTGTTTTTTTTAATAATAAATGTTGGTGTAATTTGTATACCTTTCTACTGGGCTCAACTTAACTATATATGTTTGATATCGTTAAAGGCCATAAAGTTCCAATTATCTTATTATTGGAAGCCATTGCTTTCTGCATCATTCTGATTCTTCAATACTTTTCTGTTATTTTCATATATCAACCTTTTTAACTTACTAACGCTGTCAGTCAGTTCTGTATTTAAAGTTTTATCCTTTCATTGTCTGTTCTAAGTTAGGATAAATGAGGAGAGTTGTGGTAAGTCTGTGACAGCGAGCATAAAATATTATCACATATTATGACATGAGTTAAAGATTTTGGTTCATATAGTCTACCCAAAGTACTTGGTTGTTGTTGTTGTAACTTTTTTAATTTGGTGTTAATAAATCATGTCTTTCTTCTGTTTCTCGCCTTCCCACTGTATGAAACACCAAATACTCTAAATTTTTGTTCTCATGAAATGCTGAATGATAGAACGGTATAATATATAAGATTTCTCTGATCCTTCGAATTCCTGAAGAACTCACTGGGTCGGTGCACGCTGCTTTTTATGAATCGATGGAGAAAATAATGCTGCAGGTCTACAGGTTAATTTTTAGTTTTTTAATACAAAATTTAGAATTAGAAAAATATAAATTTTATTTTAAATTCAAAATTTTGTATAGAACATGTCAAAATATGATTTATGGACGTGTCCATTATCATCCTTAGCATACAGTAGTCTTTGATCGTGTCTCGTCACGCCACAATCATGAATGGCAGTTCGAGTGTAGAGAAGGTGGTCTGCAAACTAGAGGTGACATTTTGGGAGGCAATGGGGGATGGTATGTAGCGGCAAATTAAACATTGATGATGTAGTAGTTGTTGATGAAGGAGCAGCGAAGAGGATTGCCAAACATAAGATGAACGTGTACACACCCCTGATGAAGTTCTGTAGAAGATTGAAAGTTTTTGTAAATGTAACAGAAGGTTTTAGTTTCCAAATTAACTATTCTAATATTTTAAAAATAGGTAATAACTCTTTCCATTTATAAATTCCTGAAGTCCATTTAATTTCATACAAGAGAAGTCTAAAGACAAGTCCTGAATTTCTATGACCATTGTTTTTCTAGAGGCATTTTGCAGAAAATTCAAAAGCCTAATTTCTTAGTAAGAACCCTCCTTATATTCTAAATTTATCCTTTTTCTAATTTTAATTTTTCTCAAACTCCAGTTCCAGTCGCTTCTCCCCCGGTCATTTGAAGTGCATATGCTATAAGGTGTTTTTTTTTTTTGTTTTTTCCGATGTGGCAGTTTTTTCCCCAGCATTTTTCATCATTACATGCTAAACACAAATTTATCATTGCTACTAAACATTAATATATAAATTAGTATGATATATCACAAGCGGAAACATCTACATAGCTTTACAAGTTATATTTTGGGTTTAATTTATGCTAGAAACTGATATGATATTTGCATACAAACTGAAACCCGTTACGATCACGAGGATAACTAAATATATAGAAAACTTTTCATGATAATCTTATGTGCGGCAACTAATTGATGGTCTACTTGTGTTGAAGCAACTAATTGATGGTTTACTTGAGTTCTTCAACACGCATCAAGTATGGATGGCAAATCCTGCCACACAAGGACGATGGGATCCATGCAAATTAAGTGATAAATTTATAATAATTTAAATTAAGTGATAAATTTGTAATTATTTATAAATTTAAATTAAGTGATAAATTTGTAATTATTTATAAATTTTAACTCGGAAGAAAATTTTTGTGTGCAAATATAATTTTTGCAAAATTAAGCCTTTTTCTCTAAAAGAAATAGATAGTACGAAGGAAAAAAAAAAAAAAATGAGAACAAGGTGAAAAATAAAAGAGGAAGGCGACGACGAAGAGCCAAAAGATCCTTGTGCTATCTCAAACAAGGGGATATAGAGAGAGAATCGCGTAGAGGCTCTGAATAGAGTTTTAGAGAGAGAGATGATGAGGTCTACTGTCACTGCTCCGGTGGCGGCCGCCGCAGCCTCCTCTTGTTCTCTTCGTTCGCTTCCTCTTTTTATCAACAAATTCTCATCGTCATCGAGTTCTCGTTGCTGCCTCGTCTCTAACTCTTCTCGCAGGCTCGCCCTTTTTCAGCTGGGCAGCGGTGAGCGAGCTTTCTTTTCATCTCTCCGACCAATGTGGGATTTTTTTAGCAATTCGTCCAATTTAGTCGATGGGTTGATGTTTAATTGAACTTTTGAGGGTTCCGTTGAATCAAATGTTTAGAATTCTAGAAACCAATGTCAAGGATTAAGGATATATACCCAAAAATGCTATTTTTTTTCGCAGAATTAATGGGGGAATTGAAATGTATTGCGTAATTGTGATTTGTGGGTTTTTGTTACAGTAATTAGGTCATGGACTCTGATGTTCTTCCAGTTTAATCAGACATTTAAAATTCCGAATGCTATTAATTTGGACAAAATAACCACAACAATCTGCTTGATGGTAAACAGCAAGCTAGCCTTTGTTCCAAGATTTTGAGGGATTTATAAATCCTTTTCTTCCGTTTGTCCGTGGTTAAATTAAACAACTCTCATGTCCCTTTTAATTAATGTGACAACACTATCACTTCTCATAATTAGTGCCTTCCTTGCACATATTTTTATGTTGTTCCTTAATTACTTAAACATTCAATCCCATAGATAGAAATTTGACTTCGTCGCTATTAGTAATATAGAATTTCAAGGTGCTTTTCCATTTAACTTTGTGCTTGGATCTTCTGCACCAGAGCTTCCCCAATCTCGTCTTCAAGAATGATTGTCTCAAAATATCAAAAAAACCGTTCAAGTTATATCTAGACTATCAATTTGTGCCATATGCATATTCCTCCTCATCGTTTTGTCAAAGTTACAATGCATGTTTTTTGTTTTTCTTTTGGCTAATTCTAGTTCTTTTATTGCTTAAAACTTTCTCTCCAACTTTCATCTTTTGGTATTGTTCCCTTCTCTGTCAATTAGTGCAACATTGTAGGGAGGGATGTACTATGTTACTATATCCTAAAAAAGCCTAGTAAGTTTGGCCATAACTAATTCAAAAAGATACATACTTATTACCAATCCTTGGTCTAAAATTATCGTGATATCATATTATTTTCACCCAAGTCACTTATAACCATACCACTATATTCATTTGCTCATCATCATCATCATCTAAGCTATAATTCCCTCATTTTTATTACCTAAATAATTTTCTCCACCTCCTCACCCCGTGTCCTAGTTCGTGCACCTAGGATAATAAAAAATGGTGAGCTAAAAGTTAATAAGTAGTGAATCAATGACTAATTGATTTGATAAGCTTATCTATTTTATTTAGCGTTTTCTTCATGGATTTATTTGCAGTTTTCAATGTTCCACTATGGAAAGAAAGTTATATCTTTGTTTTCTCCACGTGCAAATGAATATTACATGCATATTTGTTGAAAGGACCGTAGAATTTCTCCTAGGCATACCATGATAAATTTCTGACCCGATGTAGCCTACCCCATTGTAGTTGCATATTGCTTACAGTAGCATACGACGTGTCCATATCCATACAACGAATCTTGTATGCAATGGTGTAAGATCCAATCAAGATGTGTTCGCCTATGGTGTAAGATTCGAATAAGGTTTTTGACAAAGTTTCAAGACCAACTATTAACTTGACAATCCTCACACAATTATTGCCAATTTCCTGCTCTAAGAAACTATGTATGAGAGGCACTTGTCATAATCCGAAAAATTAGTAGTCGTCCTCCAAATTCTTAGACTCTAGAAAACATCTAGAAGAAGGCAAAAAAGATGATAAATTTGCTATATGCAACTCCAAGACACACATAAATCTAAGAGTCAACACAATGTATTTCTCCAATGAATCTATTTGATATTTCTTTTTGCTCTAAGAAACTATGTATGAGAGGCACTTGTCATAATCCGAAAAATTAGTAGTCGTCCTCCAAATTCTTAGACTCTGGAAAACATCTAGAAGAAGGCAAAAAAGATGATAAATTTGCTACATGCAACTCCAAGACACACATAAATCTAGGAGTCAACACAATGTATTTCTCCAATGAATCTATTTGATATTTCTTTTTCCCATTAACCATTTTATCTCCTTAGGGACCTTATTTTAAGCTTTGCTAACCAACATAGAGAATGTGATGGCACAATGTTAATATGGTGCAGGACCATGGGTTACATTATGATACATCGATAAATCTTTCTTTTATTTTCCATCCAAATAGTCTGATAGAAGACAAATATTATGGAATTAGTAAACAGATCCTTACACAAGAAGTTCCAATAGGTGCAATTTTTTAAACCTTGATAGTCAGAATATAATAGAAGAAATAAAGTAAGCAAGAAGTGGACAGGAAGAACGAGTGAATTAGAAGAAATAAAAGTCAAATATTGAAGATAACTAGAATTAATTGCAACATGAATATAGCATATGTCTATGGAAAAAAATATTTATGATGGAATGGTGGAAAATTAAAGAAACAATGAGATAGCACAGGACTCGACCATCTCTAAGTTTGCTTGAAGGAAGAAACATTGATATCTCATGAAGTACCCTCACTAAGTTTTCTGTGTACGAGGATTCTTCTAGAGTGGGATACTATTCCTAAACCTTAGAAGAAAGTAACGGAAAATAGAAGGGGAAAAATTCTCTAGATTCTCTATGAACAACAACAACAACAACTACTACTAAGTTTTTTATCCCAAGTAATTGAGGTGGTCACATGAACCAAAAGTGAATCACATCAGATTGATTACATGGATGATTCTTCTCCACTTATTCCTATCGAGCGATATATCTTCATTTAAGTTGTTAACATCCATATCTAGATTCTCTACCAACCCACCATAAGAAGAATGATATGAAAAATATAGAGTACAAACTTTTGTAAACAAAAATAATCTATATTGCTTGTAAGAGCACCAAGAGTTGTTTATGCTAGAACGAGTTTGAGCCAGTAGGTTGTTTTGAATATATTATTATTGTTTATAATCTGTTAAAAGCTATGCATCATCAGTTTTTCATCTTCTGTTACACCCTCAAGGTTTTGAATGTGATTATCCAGCTATACCTCAAGCGCAGTTGTTCCAAGGCAATGCCTCTATGTCAAACAGAGCAGATGTTAAGAACACAGAGACCGGCAAGACTGGGAACATTATCCAAGCAACCACTAGTCTTACCCAAGATGAAGCTGTAGACTGGGCAACCGAAGACAAGCGGAGGCTCCTTCACGTGGTCTATCGTGTGGGGGATTTGGACAAAACAATAAAGTACTTCCTCAGTTCCTCCCTCCCCCACCCTCTTTCCAATAATTTTCATTCTGTACCATAAGCTCGTATTTTTGTTGGCACTTTGCTTGCTTTGACCTTTGTTTTACTCGGACAAGTGCAGATTCTATACAGAGTGCCTGGGTATGAAGTTGCTGCGGAAACGAGATATACCTGAGGAAAGATACTCAAATGCTTTCCTTGGATATGGGCCTGAAAGCACAAATTTTGCTGTGGAACTAACTTACAGTAAGCTACCTGGTTATTTTATGCAGTGCTGAAACTTTGAAGTCTGAATTGCCTTTCTGACATTTGTAACTCCCTTAACATTTTCTGAGATAAATTGCACACTAATGAATTCCTATGGTGCATGCCATCTTCCATTATCACTTTTCTTTAGTTTAATGTTTGTTATTTTTAAACAGCATCTGATCAGTCTTATTCTTATTAACAATTGGCAGATTATGGGGTTGACAAGTATGATATTGGAAGTGGTTTTGGGCATTTTGGTATTGCAGTTGAGGATGTAAGTGTTATTTCGTTTCAACAGAAATATTTTATTCTGTCAATGGAGTGATATTTGATCAAATACTTGGAAAGGATATTTGCACAGAGCACAACACTATTAATTTGGCTGTAGATTATCTAGAAATATGTTTTATAAGAATGTGCTAAATTTGGAGAAGTGGAGTTCTTGTTAAGATTTCTTATACATTCTACCCTTTGGCGTCACCTCTTGCTTGAAGTGGGTGTCTAATCTTAATTTGTCATAGGTGGGTTTAAACTAAAACAGGGGAAATTTAAATATATTTATCCATCTACATGGTTCGAACTAAAACATGGACAATCTAACTATATGCATCCACCTATCTATTCTTCCTTTGACCTTCTACATTGCTATGGGCCAATGTTTAGTGGAAAGCGGTAAAGTTGCTGACCATCATTGCTGGCGCACAACCTATTAACCTAATCTTTTGGCTTTACTGGTTGCCTAATAATTATAGCTTTCAAAAAATACTGAGGTTCTTAGTCTTAAGAATTTAACTATTTAAGCAAGATATAGAAATATTGGAATCAGTGTCGTTGGTATCGATTGACCACTAAGGGTATCAATGTGTAGGCAATATAGGGGGTATCATATTAGCGATATCGGAAATATTGGCATACCGGACTGATATAATATGGTATGTCGTACATCGGGTATCTCAAAACCCGAAATGATATATGTGATTATACTAGTATTGAAGGATATTTAAAACCTTGATTTTAATTTATTCAATTTATCAACACTTTGTATGTTTTCATATCTGCTTAACCTATATAATGCCATGCCAGCATTTTTCCTTTATGGATTTTCATATCTGAATGACGATAATGTGTTTATGTTATTTGCGTTTTGATCACTCTAGCGCTAAGCTTAGAGATGAGGGAGGAAGTTGTTGATCACTATGTTTAATAGGTGCTAGGAAGGTGAAATTTATATGTGAGATCAAATGATTGCATTGGGATTAGGAATATGGACGCCAGATGGACCGTGAGTCATGCAAGGCATAGCTTGCTGCAGATAGATCTCAGGGCTAGGGTTAATTTTAACGTTTAAATAGGCTAAGATAAATTCGGCAGCATATATGCTATGGAAGACAAGGTAATTATGCTTGATTGCATAAGAGTGTGTGGATGCAGCCAGTAATGGACGTTTATCAGAGATATGCAGTTATATCTTGTGAACTCTGCAGTCTATCTGGAATAGCTTATTGTTTACATATAAAGGGTTATTCATATTTCATGATTGAAAGCAAAAGTTTAGCTCTCATTCTTTGAGAACAAGTGCCTCCACCAGTGCTTAGAACATGTTACTCTCTTATTTTTGAAAACAAAAGTTCAGCGTTGTCATTCTTTGAGAACAGCTGTGCCTCCAAGTTGTGTTGAGAATATGCTGCAGTTCTTTCGTGCCTAAAATCATCATGTTTCTGGTTTTCTATGTTACTATATCTCCTCTTTACACTCTTGATCCTTGGACCTGATTATCCACAATACAAAGAACAAAATCCTAACTAAGAATGCTACATCAACTGGTATATGCCAAAATTCGTGTTCATCCTATAATAACTGTTGTTCAGTATGCTGGAAGCAGAATATTTCTAAACCAACAAAGTAGTAGTGATAAGTATATGATGTCACATTATGATTTCTTATTTATTTTGGTGGGAACAATCAATACCAAGTAAGTTCATTAAAACACTGCCAGAAATAATTGTTGAGTGTTTCCATAACCTTATCTCCTTACTTTAACGTTATTGGCCAATTTCTAAGCTTATCTTAGCCCTCACCGCATGGAGGAGGGAATGAGAGGGAGATCAGGAGCATAACATGCTGATGGTCCTTATTTCTTAGTAAGTTTTGGTGTTTGAAGATGACCTTTGTTAATGTACACTGGTAAGTATGTCTTCTATGTTACTAATCAGTTCATGGATAGCAGGCTCCGCTGAAAATATTTGGCTATTTATCTGTTAACTTTCGACAAATTGAGAATTTCAGTTTGTATGGCACATATTTTTTTTTTTGGTGTTTTCTTTTTTCTGTTGTGTTTTAAGGGTTCACATTCAATTTTGAAAACGAACAGCTGTAATCTGCACCCTGCAAACATCTTCTATATATGTATAAGACTGCGAGACAATTCTTCCCCCAACTCATTTAGTGACAACAATCTTTTTCATACAAAATTGAAATACTTTTAGCCCTAAAAGAGATTAGTGAAGAGCAGTCTTCTTAATATGGATGTGAAAGCATTTATAGCCCTCAGCATATTCTTTGTGTAACCATGGCTGAAACTTGATGACGCAGAACGGAAGCAAAATTAGGCTTAGGGTTTTGAAATTTGGGGGTTTCTGGAAAAATTGGGGATGAACAGATAAATTGAGGAAGAATTTAAAAGAGTTCGGGAATCTACCCAGACGAATCCACGAGGAAATATTTGGCTCAAGCGAAATCCACGCAAGAATAATCTCAAACTTTTCAAATATTATTCATCATTTTAATACTTCATACAAAGCATGTATATATAGGAAACTCTAACAAACAAAATCCTAATCAAATATCTTAATAAAATAAAAAATCCAATCAAATATTCTAATAGGATCCAAAATTCCAACATGATCCAAATCTAATTTATAGAATCAAATCTGATCTCCATCAATTCTCCTCGGTTTGGAAATATGAACCTCCGGTGAATGATGAAAGTGATAATTATCAAGCAAATCTGGGTTGAGCTGCTGAACTTTTTTGGTGCACAACCAAGTGCAATATGAGTTTGGACGTCCACGACAGCGCACCAAATAATGTTGATATTTATGATCAGCAGTCGAAACAATATCATCATCCAGAATGTCTTCAATCTTGTCTAGATGATGCTTCCATGGAGCAGAGAGAGGCAGTGTACGGATGGAAAAGTACCAATGTCCTGGCGAAACTGATGATGGTAGATCCGAAATAACTGCTGGATAATCAAATGGAGCACGATATGGAGTCAGGTTTTCGATGTTGAAAACTTGATTGATTCCGAGATTGTGGGGAATTGCAAACTCATAAGTATTAGAACCAATTATTTTTAAAACTAGGTAGGGACCTATGCGTCGAGCATAAAGTTTCTTCAAGATTTCTGGAGGGAGCCTCTCTGGACGCACTCTAACCATCATCTTATCATCAACTGCAAATTCTCGCAATCGTTTGTGCAAATCTGCTGCAGACTTGTAGGTATCATTACTAATTGCTATTTACCGACGAATATGATCATACAAATCATGCAAATGCTGTGCAAAAGACTCAGTTGAGGCATTTTGGTCTTTCACCCATGAGGAGGGGAAAAAGGTCTATAGGTTTTCTAGATTTATAACCTGTAACTATCTCAAATGGACTCAGCTCAGTAGACCTATTGATCGAACTATTATATGCAAACTCCACTATGAGCAAAACAAGATCACATGTGGTTAAATATTCACCCACTAAACATCGAAGTAAGTCTCTTAAACTACGATTGATGACTTCTGTTTAACTATCTATCTGTCTATGGATGATAAGTGGTGGAGAATTTAAATGTGGTACCAATTTTCTTTTAGAGAGTTTGCCAAAGATGACTCGTGAACTGAACATTTTTATTAGAAACAATCGACTTAGAAAGGCCATGCAAATGGACCAGCTCTTTACAGAATAAGTATACAACATGTAAGGCATCCGAAGTCTTGTAGTAAGAGATAAAATGTGCTATTTTGGAAAATTTATCCACCACAACTAATATAACATCATGTTTTCTAAGTGTACGAGGGAGTCCTAAAATGAAATTCATGCTAAGGTTCTTCCAAGGTGTAAAGGGTATGGGTAATGGTGTGTAGAGTCCTGTATTCTGCTTCTTACGCTTAGTTACCTAACAAACTCGACAATGCAACACAATTTGCACAACATCACGTTTAACACTTGACCAATATAATCGGACTTCTATAAGGATGATAGTCTTATCTCGACCAAAATGACCAGCAATTCCTCCTGCATGCATTTTCCAAATTAAATGATCACGCAAAAAAGTGTTGGGAATACATAGACGGGTATCTCGAAATAAAAAACCATCAACAATTGTGAAGCTATCTATTATAGGAGGATCCTGTGTCAAAAATGTGTAGATGTCACCAAAATTCCGATTAGTAGGATAGTTTTGGATGATTTGCTCAAATCCGATAATTTTTGCACTCATCACCTATAAAGTGCAAAGTTTCATACTTAATCATCAGCAGCTTTATTTTCAGTTCCAGCACAGTATTTTAGCACAAAATTATATTCCTGAATAAACTCAAGTTACTTGATGTGTCGGTGCCCTACTCTCTTTTGGGAATTGATATAACGAAGAGTTTGATGATCTGAATATAAAATGAACTCATTTGGTAGCAAATAATGACGCCAATGACGCAAACATTGCACTATTGCATAAAACTCTTGATCATAAACATTGTAGCGTTGTTTCGTTTCATTCAACTTTTCGCTAAAAAATGCAATAGGATGACTTAATTCGCCCAAAACACCACCTATACCTACGCTTAATGCGAAGTTTGATGCAGGACAGAAGTAAAATTAGGGTTGGTATTTTGAAATTTGGGGATTTTTGGAAAAATTGGGGATCAACAGATAAATTGAAGAATAACTTACAAGGGTTCAGGAATCCACACAGGCGAATCCACGTTCACTCTTCACGAATCCTTGAAGAAAGATTTGGCTCAAGTGAAATCCACGCAAGAATAATCTCAAACTTTTCAAATATTATTTATCATTTCAATACTTCATATAAAGCATGTATATATAGGAAGACCCTGACAAACAAAATTCTAATAGAATCCAAAATCCTAATAAAATATCCTAATTAAATAAAAAATCCAATGAAATATTCTAATAGGATTCAAAATCCCAACAAAATCCAAATCTAATATCCAAAATCAAATCTGATCTCCATCACTTGAAGTGTTGTAAGTTACCCTTTTAGGTCCATTACAAATTTTTTTTTTTCTTTAGAACCTATAAATAACCATTACTCAAATATTCTCTTGACTAATTAACTTTGGGCGCAGTGAAGTGCTATCAGAATTGTTATCTTTAATTTTCCCTTTCATGTGGTATATATCTTTCGTCATCAAATAATTTTCTCTATGGTTCTTTAATGAGTATTCATGGCAGGTTTACAAAATGGTGGATCTTATAAAAGCTAAGGGTGGAAAAGTTACAAGGGAACCAGGCCCCGTAAAAGGTGGCAGTACTGTGATTGCTTTTGTTGAAGACCCCGATGGTTACAAGTTTGAGATCCTGCAAAGAGGTGCTACACCTGAACCCCTGTGTCAAGTAATGCTTCGAGTAGGAGATCTTGATCGTTCTATAAATTTCTATGAGAAGGTATTGTGAATGAAATTACAGATCCTAAGTACATCTCCATTCTGGACCCCACATTTCCATTTTCAAAACTTTTTCTTGAGGATATTTTTTCGAAACATCATATTCTGAATGTAATCATGCTCTAAAATTGTTAGGCTTTTGGAATGAAGCTTCTGCGCAAACGAGACAATCCTGACTACAAGGTAATTGTGTCCACATCAATCCTTATTGTTTTCATGATTTTATATTTGTTTGCTGTACAAGTATCCTGTGCAGGTATATGTGTGCTGAGGATTGAACATTTCATGTACGCATAAATAATATGAAGTCCAATTTTCGTGCTGCTGTATTTAGACCTAGCTTTGAATCGTAGAAGTAGCTATAAGTGAAATACTGAGAATTTATGATCCGCCAATAACATGGCACCTTAATTGTTAAATCCCTTTAACTATTTTTTTATTAATTCTTACTGTCAACATAATACATTAGTATGATCAACATGCCTGCATTTCTTTAATCAGTCATATTGTTCCTATGAGGCTTTTGTCTTCCAGCAAGATGAAGCTTTGTAGTAAGACGCCTCTCAATTGTGTTCCTGATTCTCTTTATTGTTTCTTCAAGCTTCTTACCCTTCTCCTGATAGTTTTTCCATTCATGAACTACTTTCAAAAATGTACTTAGAATTTGGCATAACATGGAATGATATTATTCACTCTGTTCAATAAAAAGGTTCTAAAATTACAAAACATATTGCAATATCAAGAGTCAGAACTGAAAACATAGAGGTTTAATTGTTGCCATCTAATGATATCTTAACTTCAAAGAATAAATCCTATATATGTGATATAAGATCATTTTCCTACAATATTTAATCAGTCGTACTCCTTGAATTCATTCGGACTG
Source organism: Dracaena cambodiana (assembly GCA_036321105.1). NCBI lineage: Eukaryota > Viridiplantae > Streptophyta > Magnoliopsida > Asparagales > Asparagaceae > Dracaena > Dracaena cambodiana. The sequence continues at coordinate 52,898,103 of JAYEPQ010000003.1, forward strand.
CTAATAATATCAACAGACAGACATATACCAGAAATTTGCGAGTTCAAACAAAATGATCTTCATGAAGCCTTGATTGTCAACTTGATAATTCAGAAGACAGGCTAGAGCCAGAAATACTTGGGCTGATAAGCTGACTCAACCGAGCATTGTAGACTTCTAGAAGCCTTGATTGTCAACTTGATAATTCAGAAGACAGGCTAGAGCCAGAAATAGGTCTATTTGTGATATGAAGACAGGCTAGAGCCAGAAATAGTTCTATTTGTGATATCTTCATGAACACCTTTCTATTCTCTAAATGATTCTCTTTGTTTTAACTTTCATTGGCATCCAAGGATCATTCTCTTGGCCACCATGGACTAGAAAAAGTTGTAGCTTCGTCAACAGTTCCCAAAGTCTACTCTGAACGTAAATGACTTGAAATAGTGTGGTGTAATACGTGAATACATCGAACACCTATTTAACAATTTCTAGGTTTATTTTCAGGACAAGTAAATATAGATTTGTATCCATTCCGAGTTATGTCTTTGTTGTTGGGCAAAAAAAAGAACCATCTACATAAACAGCCACATATTTCTGAAACATTCGGCAGATAGAGAAATTAACCTATCCACAATTTATAGGTTTTTTAGAAGATGTAAGAAAATTTACCTAATTGATAAATATTATTTATCAATAGCCCTAAGTGAACTTGCATGGAACTAACTGAGAAGGGTTAAGAGATTACCTTTCACAGAGCTAAATGGAAGAAAAGGATTTATGTAGTAGACAACAACAACTTTGCGGCCAAGGCCTCGTTGTTGTTGCTGACTTGTTATTGGCTGTCATTTCAAGCTTTTAGTCCTTTTGAGGTTTATTATCAAAATTATACAACTTATTTGCTCCTTCAAAGTAAAATTCCATTAAGTAAACATTTCACAAATAAATATAAGAAAATTCCAACGATGATGTTATTATTTTATGAGTATTAGATCACAAGAGACTGCACACACCAATCTGTCAAATATATAATATACATTGTAGATTGTTATATTCTAATATTCTGATCTATAGTAAGAGAGCCTTTGTTTTTTCTTTTTTTCTTTTCTTTTCTTTTTTTTTTTTGATAGCCCCTCACTGCAATACTCATGCTTACGCACGAATGAATGGACAAACGACCAAAAGAAATCCATGTTTTAAATTATGGAAATAATGACATCTTGATCCAAGTGAGAACCCATACCAGGAGACCTGAAATTATGGACATAAAAAACCTTGATCCACTCCTCACTTCTTGAATCTACTAGTTTTGTTCCCCTCTAAGTGCTTTTTGGGGTGATTTCTTCGTAATTCTTTTCATTTTCAGGATGCCCTGCATTACTATATTTAATTATTTTATACTTCCGTCGTTTTCATCTATCCTGGAATACCTTTATTGTACGTTTGTACTTATTCCTTCTGAATTTTTCTCTCTCTGGAGTGGATTTCTCCAAGTCTTGCAACTTCTGGGCTCATAAAAAATCACAGTCAATTGTTTCACTTTTTTATCTTTATCATATTGTTTGTTGTACTGTCATCTTCAGAATGAGTATATTGTTGGTATTTCTTCTGATCTTACTGTGATCTTACAGGACCATACTTATTGTCAATCTTTTGTACTTCTGAATAAGCTCATATGAATTGTTGTCTTCATCCTAATTGGATCTAGTTGATAGAGGTTTTTTTTTTTTTTACTTTTATAAATTTCTATACATTCATGAAGGCTCATATTAACTGCTATTGTAATAGTTCCCTTTCACTTACTTTTCTTGGAAACATGTGGTCCTGCACTATTGTCTTTGCAATTAACATCCGATTTTGTAGCACTACATTATAATGCAATTAGAATTTTTCACTTCTACTTCTAAAATAAGACAGCATAGTCAATGCAGTCATTGCTCCGAAAATTCCATGCAGCACTTCCTAATTCTGATTTGAGCATATTTCCTTCAACTTTTTCACAGGGTTTTATCTGAATAATATGCAAGATAATAATCAATACTTTAGCAACAAAATTTTGAATTCTACTAGTACCCTTGCACCTACATGTCACTTCTGTATGTTTTCTCCTTCATTTGCCTTCTTTGTAGTCCAGTTATTATTGTTGGCTATCGCTGTTTATATCATTCATGTTTTCACATCTTTCCTCTCATTTCTGTTTAGTTTTCTGCAACATTGATGACCAGGTCATGAATGCTATCGTTATTTATAATAGTTGAATATCATTCATACTCTCTTCCAGTCATTACTTTTATGTCAAATCTTTTTCTTAGAACTGATATTCTAAAACAACTTCAGTATACGATAGCAATGATGGGATATGGTCCTGAAGATCAAAGCACAGTTTTGGAATTGACGTACAACTATGGCGTGAAAGAATACGATAAAGGAAACGGCTATGCCCAGGTAAATATGTTGTTTCTAGGTTCCAGGGATGCTAAGTATAGCTAGGAAGACAGCCATGTGTATCTTTTCTACTCCAGTGTGTGTCTTTTATATTTGCTTATCTTTATGTTGGGTTTTGCCAGATTGCAGTGGGCACAGATGATGTTTACAGAACTGCAGAAGCAATCAGACTTTTTGGTGGGAAGATTACTCGTGAACCAGGCCCCTTACCTGGTATCAACACCAAAATTACTGCCTGCTTGGATCCTGATGGTTGGAAATCAGTATGACTTCTGCACTGTACATTTTAAATCTTACTGTAGCTCAACTTCTGCTCAAACCTATTCTTGCTAAACTGTGAATTGCCATTTTTTCCTGTAGGTTTTCGTCGATAATATTGACTTTGCAAAAGAGTTGGAGTGATCCTCAGGCTTTTCTCTTCAAATTCTGCTGTTTTCATGACATGTCTTTCCACCCCAGGTTTTAATCTCTAGATAATAACCTCCTTGTCAATTTTAGTCTAGCTATCCTTAACCTTCATATTATACAATCCATGCGTGAGCATCATTTGATGTATTTTTTGATTTTGTCTTAATTTTTTTTCTCTTTTTTTTTTTCTCTTTTTTTTTTTTTTGCAAACTTTCATCCATAGTTCACTTCATCGAAAAAGTGATACTGCTCCTTTGTGATAGTAATGAAAACTAAGGATGTATAATCTACCCACTTCTTGTTTCTTAAAAGTTAAAAGTGATCAAGTTCTATTGAAGAGAGGCAAATGCCATTCAATAGATTTTTATTGTCGCGTGTGCTCTTCACTTTTAACATTGGTAACAATGCATGAAATTTCCCAACTGGTTGATGTTTGTTTGCATGTGACTGGACAGGGGCATAAAAGGTCATTGAGTTCCAACCATTGGATTGAGTTAGATAACACTGTAAATTTAAAATATAATGTAATTTACAGGTTTCCTGCATGAGGTTTAAGTGTAAGTCATATTAGATATTTGTGACAATCTTACTTCTGGCCATTTATCACCCATAAAATGTTGATATTAGGTTGGTAGCTGCTTCCGGTGGGAAATTTCTTCATTTTGAGCTTTGATCTATATCCAATTTTGATATAGTAATCTTGAATAATGATGATATTGCCTAATGCAATGAAGCGTTATGTATTATTAGTTCTGAAATAGGAAAATTGAAAGTGACGACAAAAGAATTCTTTTGCCTTAGGCTGTTCTTTCTGTTATATGAAGAGCAAAATAAGAAAGAACAATAATTAGATCATTGATCTGACTGGTATATACCTCATAAGTCAATGGACCCAATGACAAGGATTCCAAGTCAGAGGGAGGCTTTTCACATCTTGGATCGGTTAGACTTTTATAAATCACTCATTTTCAAATCTAAAATTTGTATGGAATGTTTAAATGGACGCAATGTCATTATGTTAGCCAGCTCCTTAGGGTTTCTATATTGTGACCCATGGCTGATGGATGACACTTGTCACATTTGGAACAGATTTCATTTGGACCAGTTGGATGCTAACATGTAGTGATGGGATTTTAGGCAGACAAGTATAATCGAGTCACAGAATTTTAACAAGAATTGTTTGTTAATTTAGTTGACAGATAATGGGTTGAGGTATGCATGGATTAGTTGGCCTTGATCCGTCCCTGCACTATGAAAGGATCCTCTCTTGTACAAGTAGAGGGCAATTGATTGGTGTTGCTATGTCTGCCAACTATAGCTATTGCCATATTAACTGTTAAGTGTTAATCTAATTCGAAGATAATCAGAGTCAACTTGAGAGTAACACGTATAATTAGGGAGCCTTAATTGAGCAAAATATGACATAACTTACATTGTAGCTTGAGCTGATTGCAACATGAACCGCCTTTATTGTTTGGCAACCTATAACTCAAGCATTTAATGTAGTCTATCGACTATAATGCAGCAAACAGTAGATGAACTACTAGAATTTCAGCAGGCATCTAGCTTTAGTTGGGCAGAATGTAATCATGTATGTTTGAGTTGCAGCAACATAATTATTGCTGTTCAAACGACACTCTTATTTGGAGACCTGCAATCTTACAACTGCATGTAACTTACTGGATCAATGGTGTTGCAAATCATCACTTTAAATATTAAATGGCCGAGAACCTTTCAGCCTGCTTATCTCTAACAGCAAGAGCAACAGTAAATGGTCCTACCTCTCTTTTGCTGCTTGAGTTACAAATAGGTTTAACATAGTTAGCATTAATTAAATAGCTAATTTGCTTGAGTTATCATTTATCAACAAGTTGCTGAATACAACAAAACTACAAACCTGGGAAGATGTTCGAGATGAATGTTTCCTGGAGTACTGGTGGAAACTTAAACCATTATATAAAACGTTTCACCTAGCATGTAGCAATAATTACAGTGAAGCTTAATATTTCTGTCTGTCAGTACAGTTCTTTTCTTTTTTCTTTAAAATTGAGATTGAGTGTAGAAAGCGTCACAGCTTCCTGACTCAATTTTTTAGTCTTGCCTCTTAAAATTCCTATCAGGCCTTACTTTCTTTTGTTGATAACGAGACAAAATGAAACATGTTCAATTGAAACAAAAGACTATTAAGTAAGAGAATTGCTTTCATTGTATAGTATTAGGTATTACAGTTAATGCCTGATCTGGGAGGCAATCAAGCTTTTTCTGATATAAAAAAACAAAGATTGTCAAATCTCCACTTGTTCCATATGAAGGTCAATTAGAAATAATGACTTACAGAATAACTAGAAAGAAAAATAAAGGAAATGAAAAGGAGGTCCACCGTCCATGCAATCTGAAACATCCATTCACTTGGAACGATGTCAGCCTAGAAGTTAAGATAGCATCATCACAAGTAGATGACATGAAAGTTAATTACTTGCTGACCCTAAATTGATGGTCTCTTTAGCAATTTGCATATAATTTATATATTAGAAGATATAGTTAATTATTTTGCATCTAACATTATTATTAACAGATTTTGTGAGATTGCAATGATACTAAACAGTGAAAAAAATTTCTATAAATTGCCTCATGGAAAACCAATATCGAGATAAACTTTATAGAAAGGCATGCTGCACAAGCATGATATTATATCAAATTACAATGAGAGACAATGAATTAATATGATCAATTGTATGTCTATATCTTCAAGGGGAGCCATTCCGTTGACTAGATTTTGGCATGTGCTATGCACGAGCAAGACACGGCTAGATGCATATTAATTTTGATCATAAATATGGTTTTAATCATATAATAAGCTCTTATTAAATTTTGACTCCCTCTTTCCCAAGAAACACATTCGAGTCCTCAAAAGTGCAAGAGGAGTTAAAAAGCATGCTGAAACCATTTAAATAGTAACTTACTAATTGCATGGAACTTTAATATCTTTTTCAAAAATATTTGAGGCCATGGCTCAATTGCGAGTCACATCCATTGTCAATTGCAAGATGTAAGACCCAGAGAGTTTAGTTTATAATAATGGATGAAAGAGGAAAAAGATAATACATTCCTTCTCTACAATCTCACGCTAAGCTCTTGTAGTTGAATATTCCTCACCCTTCTGTTCCTCAATTTTGAAGAACATATTTTTTTTTTTCTTCTTATCCCACAACACATCTTTTATCACTAATTTTCTATGCTGGATGATCTTAAATGTCACCTATCAAGATTGCATATGGATGAGCATGTGAAATTTTTAAAATGTATGGTACATGGAAACAACTATATACATATAGCACATATATAATGCATATGTATGTATGCATGTGTGTTTGTGATTGTGTGTGTATGAGAATAGTGGAAATGACTTGCAAGGGCGAAGAAAATTTCCTGAATTGGCAACTCATTCATATTCTCTCTAATATTTCTTTTTTTCCATTTTTTTTGGATATGATCTCGTCCCTTTAGGATTCACTCATCCTAATTTCTTAAGTTTTAGCTTTAATTTAGTCTTCCATTAAATAAATACAAAATTAACGATTTTTGGTGAATGCAACATCTTGTATTCCAATAATGGAAGGGCAAATGAACTTCAAAATCTATGAATTTGATCCTAAAAAAACTAAGAAAATGAAGGACAGTCTAAAAATAAATTTGGAAAAAATAGTGAGATTATTATTTTTTCTTCTCCCTATCCGCGTAACTTTTTTGCACCAACAACTCTTTACAGTAATTCCATTGAAGTTGATCCAAACAATTTAAAGTATCCTAAACTAAAAAAACCTAAGTTTATATTATTTTTTTGCTTGTGCAATAAATGGGTATATATATAGAGAGTTGATTAGCTAATGGTGTAGAATATTCAAAATCTAATTCAGTTTTCTATGATGGAGTTTTAAGTATTTAGATCTTGATTTAATATTGAGATTGATAAACGGATGTATAGATCAAAGCAGAATGCTAATTTCTCCATTTTGTGCCTACTTGATGCATAACCAGAAAAATTATTTTTATTTTGTTTTTAGGCACATTAAATAATGTAGATCAACCTCAACAGATTGGATCTTCCATGTAATAGCCCAAGATTGATTTTGAATGGAAAGAATCATGCTCCGATCTTCCAAAAGGACCCATATATACTTAGATTATTTGAAAAGGATTTAGGATCATATCCTTCCCATTGGATTTCAATGATAGGGCATCCATTATTATGATCCACTCCATTGATGTTGATCTAATACTATTTAAAGTATTTTAAAACCAAAATATTAAAATTTTTATACTTTTTTGTTGATGCATCTGGTAGGCACAAAACAAATGGTCGAAATGCTACCTAATTTTTCTTGGTTCACATTTGAGGTCATAAATTCTCAATCAACCATTTAGTCATGATTTACACTTAGAAGTTCTTATATACCAATTTTTGTTATATTTTATACATTCTACACCATTGAACGCATCTTCAAAAGATTTAAATTCTTTGATTATTGATTTATAACCACTTCAAATAATATAGTTTAACTTGAATGTGTGAATTGTACATAAGAATGTTCAAAAGTTGACTTTGAATGGGAATGATATAATCTCAAATTCTATTGGAAGGAGCCAAGTATATATATTATATTGGGAAAGATGAATGTAAGTTGTCTCCATAGGAAGCTTATGGAGGCACCCCAAAATTTTAACATAGAGGATCAATATTGATGATCCTAATAGTTAGTTATAATCTTCATACTCTAGATATACAATGTATAAAAAATAAAAAATCATTTAATTCAGACTCTTCTTTATCATCGATCAAGAGGTCTAATTTGTTTTGTTGTTATTACGTAACTTCCCAATATTTGGTCAAAATACATTGTTCTAATATTTGGTCAAAATACATTGTGAATGCATAATTTTTTTGCACTATCGTTTCAGGAGGTGAAGTCACAAGTAATGGTTTGGATCATCCATATAGGCCTTTTAATTCAGATTTAAGGGTGCCACTATAGAGAGCTTCCTATGAGAACACCTTATATACACTTTTTCCATGTATGTACTCCATCATTCCATCTCTCTCTTTTTTTTTTGAATTTCTCTTTTGGATCATGACCTTTATCGCTAGTGTTCACTCATGCTCACAAGCTTGAGTTTCAGTTTTGATTTGGCTATCCATCAAGAATAAACAAATTTAATGCTTTCTTATGAATAAAACTTTTGTATCAACTCAATTGATGACCAGATCGAAACTAAAATCTAAGTTTTGGTATGGACAAAACCCTAGAGAACAAGGATCGTGATCCAAGAAAGAAATTGAAAAAAGAGGTAGAATGATGTAGTTTTGAGTGATCGATGTAGAAAATTTCTTAAATATGGGTGTCTTATTTCCTCATTTTATATATATATATATATATATATATATATATATATATATATATATATATATATATATATATATATATATATATAGGTTGGAATATAATCGATAGTATTTGATGTGGATACCATCAACTAAGATCTAAGAATAGATAACTCAAATTGAAAATCTATTCCAGTAGATATGGTTTATCATTCATAAATTATCTATAAATAATATTTCATTAGAATTTAGCGTGATTTACTCATAAATCAAGCATATGAAAATTAGTGAATTTTATAATAGTTTTGATGCATTCATCTTGTTTGCACTTGATCCATAGTAAATTAAATCCAATTCTTATAAATTTTGTTTATAGAGAGTTTATAACGGGTAGATCACATCTACTAGAGTAGATTTTTATTCTAGGCTACGTCTTCTTAAATCTTGGTAGATGTTATCCACTTTCAAAAGTAGCCCAACCTAACTAATATATATATATATATATATATATATATATATATATATATATATATATATATATATATATATATATATATATATATATATATATATATATATGAGAAATGGGAAATTCACCGGCGGTGAAGGGAGTTCCTACTCCCTTCACCGCCGCTTAGATGGTCCAATAAAATTATTACACGTGGCACTACTCAAATGATGGTTAAGAAAGTTCTCAAGTTAACAAATAAAAGGACTTTCTTAACCACCATTTGAGTGGCACCACGTGTAATAATTTTATTGGACCACCTAAGCGACGGTGAAGGAATTCCCTTCACCGCCAGTGAATTTTCTATTTGCTCTCTCTGTATATATATATATATATATCCGAATATTGGAAATGAGCTACCAACATAGGAAATTTCCTATATTGGCAGCTTGTTTCGGTTATCTCCAATACTTCTTTCCCAAATTGTTTTGGATTATATTCCCAACTTTCTGGGGTTCACTTATCCAATTTTTAGATTTAAGTTTAGGTTTTGCATTCCACCAAAGGTTTTCGTTGAATACAGTATTTTGTATTTACTTAATGGAGGCAAATGAATTCCAAAACTTATGAATTTTGATTTGAAGAAAGCTAAGGAGATGAAGATCGTGATCCGAAAAACTTAAAAAAATAATGTGATTACTTTTTTTTTGTTGACAATGCATACATTTTTCCAGCACTGTGATTCCGTAAATGAGCTGTCACCACATGAAACAATGTATTGCATTGTCAGGAAAAACAGTAATTCCATTATTTTTCTTTGTATAATCTCCACCTACTTATCTTTCTTAGGATTAAATTTTGGAGTTCCTTTGCCATTCCATCAAATAGATACAAGGTATATTCATTGAAAACTATTAAATTTGTGTCTACTTGATGAAGGCCAGATCAAAACTAAAACTCCAAAAACTGGATATGTGTGAATAACTACATGTTTGAGATAAATATCTAAAAAATTTTAGGAAAAAATATTGGAGAGAGAGGAAGTAGGCATAAATGTATGAAACTTACTTGAGCTGTCAATTTATTTCCACTCTTATATATATGAGAATAACAAACTGCAGTTCTTTTCTATTCTCTCATATTTTTTCAATATTTTTTTATTGTGATATCAACCCTTTAGAATTCACTTATACTTATTATGTGTTTTTAGGTTCTATTTGGCCTTCAATCAAGTGACCATATATTTAAGGGTTCCAATGATACATCTTTGTATCCACTTGATTGGAGAGTATATAAACTCTGCAACCTATGAAATTTGATTCTAAAAAAGCTAAAGTGGTGGAGATTATGATCCAAATAAAATTTCAAAAATAATAGTATTATTATTTTTTGCTGATAACTTACATAAGTTTCTTGCACTAATAACGCATTTACAGTAATCCTATATATACTCACACACATACACACATAAGTTAGACTAAATATGTGGTGGCATAAAAAATCATATTGTTTAGATACTACTTTATCGTTGATCAAGAGGTGTCATTTGTTTTATTTTTGAAAAATATTTATTTTGTAACTATCCAATATTCCAATGTATAGTTAAAAGAATATTGAAACTATTTGATTTTTCATACAACAATATTTTAAGATGTAGAGATCATAATGAACGGTTAAGATCATCGATATAAACTAGGGTGGGTAGTATTTAGTTAATATTGAAATAACTGATTGAAACCAACTTGAAGAAGCAAAACCGAATAAGATTTTTGAGCTTTGGAACCCGAAACCAAAGCGACCGAATTATTCAAAATTTATGTATATATACAAACATATATATATATATATATATATATATATATATATATATATATATATATATATATAATATATATATATATATGTAGACATATATAAATACACACACACACACACACACACACACACACACACATATATATATATATATATATATTATAGTTAATAAATTCAACACCTTCGACACATTGAAGAGATATACTTTCTAAAACAATTACAATTATAATTTTTAAACAAGTTTTGTTCATAAAGTTGGATCTGAATAACCAAACATAAAAAGTTCGGTTCAATTGCGGTTCCCATTCCCAATTGACTTAGTTTGGTTTTGCCAAAATTGACAAAAACTGACCGATGCTCTACCCTCTATGTTGAGATTTTGGGTAATCTCCTTTGGCAACTCTCTGTAGAGATATTTTAGGTATAGTTTTCCTATACATATACATATAGACTTGGCTCTTTTTTTAATGAGTTGAGTACATATCTTTCCGTTTAAAATCAACTTCTAGACATTTTTATTGATAATCCACACAGATCAAGTTGATCATATTATTTTAAGTGGTTATAAACCAAAAATCATGAATTAAATTTTTTTTTTTTTAGTAATGCATCTGATAAGCACAAAATAAATGGCCTAAGTTGCAAGTTGGTTAGTTTAACGTAAAATATTTAAAATCTAACAAAAATTGATATGTAAGTATTTTTAAGTGTTTGAATCATGGTTGAATGGTTGGATCGAGAATTATGTTATATAATATTGATAATGGGAGGTAACATTTTCGACCATTCATTTTGTGCCAGTTTGATTCATCAACAAATTTTTTTAAATATTTAATTTTTTTTGTTTGGTTACTGTAAATGATATTAGATTAATTTTAATTTCAATGGAGTGGATTCTTTTAATTGCTATCCTATCATTGAATCCAGTGGGAATGATATGAGCCCAAATCCTTTCAATATATATATATATATATATATATATATATATATATAGAGAGAGAGAGAGAGAGAGAGAGAGAGGAAACGGGAAATTCATCGGCGGTGAAGGGAGTTCCTTCACTGCCGCTTAGATGGTTCAATAAAATTATTACACGTGGCGCCACTTAAAAGGTGATTAAGAGAGTTCTTTTATTTATTAATTTAAGTGGCGCCATGTGTAATAATTTTATTGGGCCACCTAAGCGGCGGTGAAGGAACTCTCTTCACCGCCTGTGAATTTTCCATTTACTCATATATATATATATATATATATATATATATATATAAGGTATGTATGTATGTATATACACGCACACCCCCTAATATAGGTGGCCGGATCCGTGAGGTCATTTCTCAAACTAAGTTTCGTGAGAACTTCATTATGTGCCATCCCATTGAAGATCCAAATTGTCTATCTTGATACAAATTGTCTATCTTGATATATACACACACATACGCACACACACACATATTAGTTTATAAAAATTCAAGTTATTCTGACATTGTTTACCCATGCATCGGATGATATTTTTTATATGGTTGAAACTGCATATTTCTTAAAACCTCTTAAATCATATTAGTAATCAATGTTAGAATCACTTGAATTTTTGTTAGAAACTAATATATATGTCTATAACAAGATTGACAATTTGAATCTTTTACGGGATGGAGCTCTCACATAGTTTAGTTTGGAAACATCATAGGAACAGTTATAGGGGCAGTCCTATAATGTCGATTCTTAAACTAAGTTTCATGAGAATTCTAACATGGCAATTTCCATTGATAATCCTAACTGTTCGTCTCGATTTATTCATATTTATTAGCTTACAGTCAAAAATTCACGTCGTTTCGACACCTTTTACTCATGGATCGGATGACATCTTTTTGCTACGGCTGAAACTACATATTTTTTTAAACCTCATAAATCATATTTAAAAGGTGGAATGGTTTCAAGTAGTGACATCTAATGTTATAACCTTAAAAATGAATAGTCTAGATGAGGTCAACATTTATTACACCCAAGAGTATCAAAATTTTACTTGTTATGCTAAATATCTTTTGATATATAAATGACATGTCTGAGAAGTAAATGAGAAGTGGCTCAACTCATGATTAACAAGTAGTCAACACATTTTTGAGACATGCTATGTGAGACACACATCAGATTTTAGTAGTACACATGCTACGCTACGTAGATGGTCACTCAACCCTAGATTATAATAGACTCTAATATATGTTCACAATAGCCTTTGATTTTGAATATTAAACCCTTAAATCAATGCCTTGATCAAATAATTGAAAGGGGAAAAAAAATAAAAGTAGTTGGACGTGATGGCCAAATTGCTAGCGATTTTCTAAGCTACCAAATTACTGGAAAGTTGACTTTCAGGTATTCTTTGGATGCCTGCATTGAATTGCCAGCCCTGGCATTTCTCGAGCAAGTGATTCACAAAATAAGCTCACAATTGGGCTTTAAATTTTTTTTTTTTTTTGTTGGTGTTTCGCAAAGATATATGGATGAGATGGGGAGATATGAGACATCCTAATAAATCTTGAGCTTCTTAGGAAGCTAGACTGCATAAATCTTCTTCTTTTTTGCTCTTTTGCTGCCTAGTTACTAGAATTTGAAGCTTTACCACTGGGCCAAGCGTCATTGTCCATATTTTATTTATCTTGAGAAATTAGAAGGCAAGATTGTAAATGCATGAATATGATTTCTTTTTGGTAATATGTCGTTAATGGAAGTATTCCATTAGTGTGTCGACAAAGGTTCCTCTGGAAATAGCTTTCTTTTACAGTAAGAATTTCCTGTTGATAATTGGAGTGGTTTTACAGACGATTTCTTTATTTTTCAGTTAGTATCTTGTATTGGGGAATGGAATTCATTTAAGCATTCTGTACTAGCTATAGATTTTAGAGCATCGTTTTCAAGGGATCTGATATGTTTCAAGATTCTTGTAATACTCTCTATTTAGCAGAGTTTACTTTCTGCTTTGCTTGTGAGCATAGTCTAAGCATAGTAGACGATTTAAATTTATGTATTGCTTCTTTATGACATTCTTTTCTTTATTGTATTATTCAGTTCCCATCAATCCATAAGAGTTTCTTCTACCGAAACTAAAGCTGATTATAAGTCAACAGTTCATAAACTGGTACAATATGTGTGTGTGATTCATTACGCAAATAATTTTTACCCTCTCCCAGGATACCAAAATGGAATAAATATAAGGAGGCTCTCTATGGGAGTCAAGTAATTTTTTTTTTCCCTTGTATTAGGTACAATTTTTTCGATATTGTATTTTTAGCTAGTAGATAACATTTACTTATTTGTTTTGCTTATACAAAATTGTTTCTATGGGTATGTTTTGGTATAATGACCAACTGCATATATATATTTTTTAACAGGGATTTTGACCAAGTTTAAAGTGGGTTGGTCCATGCGTTACATAATTGAGGTTCTTGAGTGGAATAAGTAATAATTAAACTAAAGAAGAAGGTAAAGCCTTTTTGTACGTAGCTGTGCCCACCTCATCAAGGGACTCACTTTCTGTAGTTTTTAGTAGCCAGTAATTGAAATTCATCTAATTATGATTTGTTTCCAGCTGTGTATGTATGTTTATTACTCTGCCACTCCCATCAGAGATCTTTTGTTTCTATATGTGAAACACTAGTGTCTGTTTCAGTTTCACTAATTTATCCAAGCATTTGGTTTCTTTGCTTAACATTGCTCTCTCATATGTAGTAACAATAACCTTTTTGCTTTAGTTTTTTTGGGAAAGTTGTGTGTTTCTATTATGTTTTATAAGTGTGAACAATGAGTTTCATTCATTTCCTCCTGTAGCAGCAAAATCTCAAATTTCTGTCTTAATTGGATTATTGACACTGTTTATGCTCTCTTTCTATACCCTCTAATGCATTTAAAATGCATTCATTTTTTTTTTTTTTAAAGGATGGAAAATATTCAATATGTTGCTTCACAATTATTCACTGGTTAAACAGGAAGAAAATTGCAAAACTTTGGGTGCAACTACATTTCAAGTATATGAACAACATGGATGGTTGTGTGAAATTGACAGTTGATACACATTGTGCTCTTTATGAATAATACCAGAGGAAAAAAGTCCTTAGCTCAACAAAAAAAAATAGTCACAATTTAGATATATATATTCTAGCATTGAAGTCTCCTACCGTTGAGCTCAGCAATCGGCGTGAAAGAAAATGTAAGTGGCCATTTGGCTTGGCTGTCATTGTGGTAAACTATTATTGCTTATCAATCAATTGAGCTCGTGAATGATTACATACATTTATACATAAACTACTATTATCATGTCAATGAATCCTCTTGCCCATCTCAATCCATGATGCGGGCACTTCCTATAATATAATGATGCTGCCCACCTCCATTTGTTCCATTGTTTATCTAAACGTGAAGAACCACTATCAAAAGGTCTCTTCGGTAATGGCCACTGGCCTATCAATCATTCCAACAGAAAAAAAAGAAGTGCACTTGTGCACAAAACAAAAAGAAAGGACGAGGTCGCTTTAGAGAGGGTGTTTCTAAAGGAGCACACCATTTTCCTAGTGAGCCCACTTTCTAACTAAAAACTCGAGCTATTTAGTGGGCTCACTAGGAAAATTGGTGTGCGCCTTTGGAAACTCCCCTTTAGAGATGGAAACAAAGTTTGAAATGACTAGACTAGTTTTCCTTGCCTGTTATCCTATTATGGCTCTTGTGAACCGCTCATGGCTCGATCAGGGGACTTTCCAAAGGAGCACACCATTTTTCTTAGTGAGCTCACTTTTTAAGGGTTAGATAATGGGCTCACTAGGACAAGTGGTGTGCTCCTTTGGAACCTCCCCTCGATCAGGTAGCACTCAATGGTCTCTTCATGTGCCCTTTATTGTATAGAAATTTGCTGAGAATCATAAGTTTCTAAATCAAAGTTTCCAAGTTAATATGATTTCACTTTGTAAAGTGCTAATAGACTATATTTTCGATCAGGTAACACTCAATGGTATCTTCATGTGCCCTTTATTGTGTAGAAATTTGCTGAGGATCATAAGTTTCTAAATCAAAGTTTCCAAGTTAATATGATTTCACTTTGTAAAGTGCTAATAGACTATATTTTATTTTGTATATGATGTAAATAAAAAAATTAATCATAGTACTATTGAAGTGTATCACTAATATTTCTTTATAAAAAAAAAAATTCATGGACAGACTCCATGATAAGTGATATTAGATATAACAAAGTTTGCTTTTTTTTTAACACTTGTATCCCTAGCCACGAGGTTTGTCAGGAATTTTTTTTTTTTAATGAAACATTAGCGATACATTTTCACCAGTATATGAATAGTTGTTATAATTAATCCCTTCGATAAAAGACTAAATAATAGTCCATTTAGATTGTTCTATATAATAATCTATGCGGCTTCATAGTCCATTCATAATCTTTTACTATTTGATTTGAACCCAGGTACTAAACTTTCGGTTGAAATCTATAAAGTATTTGGTTAAATGTTTTAATTAAAATGGCTAATTTTTTTTTTGAAAGTTCGTTAATATTAAGCTAAACTTTACTAGTTTAATACCAAGATTAGAGTAATTTATGGACTGTACCTAATAAGTTATAAAAACACGAAAATTTATTTGTCCTTAAGCATGACCAGAGAGAGAGAGAGAATGTTAATCAGTCTACTTACTGAAGAAGTAACTGTACCGATTGATTGGTATAGAATTAAAGAATGCACTAAAGATTAGATTATGCATCATCATTCAGTTGTGAACACTAAACATGTTTAGGGATAGTAACAGTAATGGATGCATCCATGGCTCGATTTTTTGTTCGTTCTATATAATAAAGTTTCCCTTTTCTAATTCAAGATTTTGTATAGAACGGACCAAAAATTGATTCATGGACGCGTACATTACCATTCCTAAGCATGTATACTTATCAACTGAACATTTTCTACTCTAATCTTATTGAATGCATGAGGGATATTGGTATATATCAATTATATTAAAGATAAATTCTAAACTTACACCAATTTTCTAAGCATCGTCACTTTTCAAGTATATTATACTTTAGACTTTCCCTAGTACAAACCAAGTTACTATTATTTTATGTTGGTCTCCTCCTTGCGAGACGACTAGCCCACTCCCTCTTCTAAAAAGATAATTATTTAATTACTTGAATACCATTTACTTCTTCCTTTGAATACAATTTATTTCTTGATTATTTAAGCATTGTTAGTGTTTGAATTCTTCTAATTTTTTTTAGTCATGAGAATTATTATTATTTTAATTTGAAAGAGATTAAGAAAAAAGTGTGATAGATAAAAGACGAAAATGTAAATTTATAATAAAATTGAAAAAGATTTGAACAAACTCATTAATAAATTATAATCATAAACTTTGTAATAAAATTGAATTCTCGGTGGAAGTATTAAGAAAATTGGTTAGTGTATTTAAAACTTTGATTGTAGGCTTGATTGACTGAGCACTTCGTGCTTCTCAAATTTGGATCTATGATCGGACTAGTACCAGTTGCGTATCGGAGAAAGAAATGAGCAAAAGACAACCTATATGACGAGAGACTACGCTTTCCAGCCCTTTGATTATTTGTTAAGTTATATTAATTGTTTTTTCCCTTAATTTTCAATTAATAGAACATTATTAATCTACCATTTATGCTTAAAGAAAAAACAAATTACCGTATTCATCATCAGGACCATTATTAGTCCCTCCGTTGACATTAACTGTATTTAGTATTATTATAAAAGAGAGTTGCTAGATGCGCCTCATAATTTTCCTAGTGAGCACTAATTTTTTAGCGAGCCTCATAAAAGTTTATAAAACTTATCAAGTTTTTCTTAGTGAGTCCTAAATTTTTTTTTTCCGAATTATCCCTCTTCTCTCCTCTCTTAGACAGCAACAGGACAGCGACAACAACGATTGCGACGACAACAACAGTGGCCGTCGCAGTTGCTTGGTGCTGCAGTTACGGCCATTGCAGTAGCTGCGGCGGCAGCAACAGCAATAGCGACGGCGGAGAAAGAATTTTTTGTTGAGAAGAAAGAGTTAAAGGGTTTTTTTTCAAAAAATTTATAATTAAGTTATTGGGGCGCACTGAGAAAACGTTGGGAGGCGCATCTAGCAACTCTCATTATAAAAAAATACACATATTCCATATTCTCTGAATCTGGACAATAATGCCACGATGCGGGCATCTCCTCCCTCTGCCGCTCTCTCTCTCTCTCTCTCTCTACTCAATAGTTCAACTCCTTGTTGCTTATAAATAGAGAGAGAGAGGGAGAGAGAGAGAGACAGTAGCCATTGGCATACAGATCCAGAGATAACATAAACAAGCAATTGGAAATGGCGAAGTTAGCTCTCGGACATCAGCGAGAGGCCTCCGAGCCCGAATGCATCCGCGCAGTCCTCGCCGAGGTGGTCCTGACTTTCCTCTTCGTCTTCGCTGGTGTCGGCACCGCCATGTCCGCTGGTAGTACCTATATAAATCCCATCCGTCTTTTTAAGTCTAAGTTACGGAAAAATTAATACATTAAAAAATGACTGTATGTCGTCAGAAAAAATGGTGGGAGGGGCCGACTCGATTATGGGGCTGACAGCCGTGGCGATCGCCCACGCGTTTGTGGTGGCGGTGATGATATCGGCGGGGCTCCACGTCTCCGGCGGTCACCTTAACCCAGCGGTGACGCTAGGGCTGGCCGTGGGCGGTAACATCTCCTTGTTCAGGTCGGTGCTTTACATGATCGCACAACTTCTGGGCTCTTCGCTTGCTTGTCTCCTCCTCAAGTACCTCACTGGTGGACTGGTGAGTTAATAATAATTTATTGTTAGTATTCTTAGGGTTATTTACTGGTTTGTCCCTCAAATCTTTATATATTATGATTTTGCCCCTAAAATCTTCATATTTAGAATTTTACCCCCAAATCTCATAAGTTACAACAATTTTGCCCCTCTCTCTAACTTTCCCTAACCCAGTTAAATATTTGACCATTTTACCCCTCTTTTTCTCTTTTATTTTCCTCCTCTCTTCTTCTTCTCTCTTTCTCCTCTCTTCTCTTTTCTTTATTATTTCTCCTATCTTCTTTCTCCTCTCTTCCTACTCTCTTCTCCTCTCTTCCCTAACACAGTTAAATACTGAAAGAAGAGAGGAGAAAGAAGAGAGGAGAAATAATGAAGAAAAGGAGAAGAGAGGAGGAAGAAAGAAGAAGAAGAGAGGAGGAAAATAGAAAAGGAAAAGAGGGGTAAAATGGTCAAATATTTAACTGTGTTAGAGAGAAAGGCAAAATTGTTGTAACTTATGAGATTTGTGGGGCAAAATTCTAAATATGAATATTTGGGGGGCAAAATCATAATATATAAAGATTTGAGGGACAAACCAGTAAATACCCCATATTCTTAAATGTTTTGATATTATTTTGATTCTTTCTGCCTCTGCAAACCAAACCAACAAAACAAGTAGAATCTGAGTTAGGTTCGGATCAAGCTCTCACATGTGAGAGATCTGGGCTTTAGATTAGCGAGGACTCGTGACAGCAAAAAGGTTTGTACTGATGTTGGGCTACTTCACATGTGACATGTTCCTTTCAGTTTCAAGTTGCATACCTTTAATATAATTAAATAAACAATAAATTATCTTAGGGCCACAAATTTCATAATTTGGATTCATCTGATGGGCACTTTTTGCTCAGATCTAACTAATCAATGTTTCGTGCTCTAAAAGTTTATAGAGCATCAAAAGTTTAGAGAGCAAGGCACATTTTTAAAGAAATCATGTATTAGCAATTCTAGTTACAATTTAAGTTTCACTTTCACAATGTATATATATTGAGAGTTGATTCGTACCGTGCCCTTTGAGTAACATATCATGAAAGCTGTATCCATTAAAAAAAAAAAATTAAAAATTAAAAGCATATCTAAACAATCCAAATCACAAATTTGAAAAGATATTTCATCTTTTAAAATTGCAACCGACAATAAAGAATATTACGTGTTTAATATCATAATTAGATAATACTTTTATTAGAGTTAATGTGGTGCACGCAATCAACATCCTTTTTTTGGGGGAAAAAAAAAAATCTAATTGTCTTATAATATCCTTCACTTGGTAATGATGGAGCTTTTAGGAGTAAGATAATAAAATGGAGTTATTTTCATAATTATTTAAAATAAATACCAATACACCATTCCTGATCTACTCTCACCTAATAAATAAATCAATAAATCAAGTCAACTTTATATTATAAAATTTTTAGTAAGACCATTCTTAGCCTATACAGTCAGATATACCTAATTTAAATGCATTCCTTATTTCTACACTTACTTAATAATCAAATTGGCTATTATTCTGTAAATTATAGAAAGGATCCAGACTGATATATTGTCAATGCAGATTCTGACTTGTCAATGCAGATTCTGACTTGTCAAGTCCGGAGTCGGGTTAGTTCCAGACTTCACAAGTCCGGATTCGTCTTAGCACAAAACTCGAACTTGTCAAGTCTGGATCAGTGGAAATTAAAAATTATTTTGGAAGCAAGTAGATTTGTGGAATTATTTAGGAAAATTGTAATTTATTTGACTGTTACGAAACGATAAAACGGTTGAAAACTGGGAAAAACCATTTTGGCTAAGAATTTCCAAATATATATATATATATATATATATATATATATATATATATATAAATAAAAGGAAACGGAAAATACACCGGCGGTGAAGGGAGTTCCTTCACTGCCGCTTAGGCGGCCCAATAAAATTATAACACGGGGCGTCATTCAAGGTAACAAATAAATGAATTCTCTTAAATGACACCACGTGTAATAATTTTATTGAGCCACCTAAGCGGCGGTGGTGTATTTCCCGTTTTCTCTATCTCTCTATGTATATTCATTCATTTCATATTTCATGATGTATAGACCAAGATCAAGATCTATATGCACCCTTTTATTATATACAAGGATGAAAAATGATTTGTTGGCCTGACGAGCTACGCAATAAATCTCACTACATTACAATTGGTTGCAGGACACACCCGTGCACACACTTGCAGCTGGGATGGGGTCTCTCCAAGGTGTTATCATGGAGATAGTCCTCACCTTCTCCCTCCTCTTCTCCGTCTACGGCACCATTGTCGATCCGAAGCACCGTATGGGGACCCTCGGCCCGTTGCTCGTCGGCCTTGTCGTTGGAGCCAACATCCTCGCTGGCGGGCCCTTCTCCGGCGCGTCCATGAACCCCGCAAGGTCATTTGGGCCGGCCTTGGCCAGCTGGGTGTGGACCGACCACTGGGTGTACTGGGTCGGGCCTCTCATTGGCGGAGCTCTTGCTGGGCTGATCTATGACCATCTCTTTATGACTAGGACCCATGAGCCTCTACCTCGGGATGCTGATTTCTGAGAGACTGACCAATAGGTGTCCTTGTCTTTATCCAAGTCCAAGTCAACTCTGTGCTCTCCTTGGTATCTTTCTAATTTCTAGGAAATAATAATATTTGAAGCAGTTGTTGGAGTCCATCATGAGTGTGCTTAAGCTCTTCTTGGTTAATGAGAGTATTCGAACCTTTTATAGCACGTGACGTGATATTAATTTCTCTCCATTAGGCATTGATCGTTTGTTAACTTATCAGTGTCTCAAGTATTTTAAAGAGCATGCGGTCTGATTCCTTTGAGAAAAATCATTTTTAAGCTTTCTAATTGTGGATATTTGGAATTGAGGTTACAAACACAAACCATTAAAGAGTTTTAAATAATCCCACACATCCATTTTCTTGTAGTCCTTTTGCAACTAGAAAATAATCTCGGTCCAAAATTCAAACAAAAAGATATTCAAATGCCAAAGGCTGTGTTGGTTTGGTAGAAAATGAAAAAGAAAAAGAAAGAGAAAAGAAAAGAAATTCAAAAAGTAAATATGACTCCTTTGTTGTTTGGTTCAAAAGGAACTAAAAAGAAGAAAATTAAAATTAAAATTAAGAAACTAAGAATTTCTTAATTCCAATTTTTCCCACTCTCCTACCAATGTGGTAGTAACCCGAAATAATGTTTTCACTCATTTTTTCTAGGAAAGAGAAAATAAAAAGGTAGAAAAAATTTCGAGTTATATTTTATATTATTTTCCTCCCACTTTCTTTGCTTTTAAATTTTTCTCTCCAACCAAACAAATAAAAAACAACTTTTTCTTTCTTATTTTTCTTCAATTTCTTTCATTTTTCCTCAAACCAAACTGAGCTTAAAGTTTCACTCTGAGCGAAATTAGTTGGATTTGCAAAAGGATCGACTATTAGGGACGGTTGGATTACCATCAAAGACAGTCGGATTTTGGTCGGGTTAGCCTCCCCGACACCCATCCCTCATTCTCTCTTCCCCACTCCCTCTCTTTCTCCCTCCCGCTCTCCCTCTGATTCCCCCTCCCGTTCCCTCTTGGTCCCCTCTCTCCCTCATTCTCCCATTCACCCTCCTCATATCCCTCCTTCTCTCCATCTCTTTCCCTTCCCTCTCTTCCTCCTCTCTCCCTATCTCCCTCTCTTTGTCTTCCTTCCCCTCCCGTCACCCTCCCCATCCCGTCTCCCCTCATCCTCTCCCGTTCATCGTCCCTCTCCTTCTCTCTCTCCTCCTCTCCCGTTCATCGTCCCTCTCCTTCTCCGGCTCCCACTCCCCAACCCCTCCTTCACCCTCACCATCATCTCTCCCTCCCTCCCTCCCTCCCTCTCTCTAAACTCCGACCTCTTCAATCAGAATCCGACTGTATTTGATTGAACCAGAGAGACAGTCAGAATTTGGTCAGAGTCCGACAAACATCTATGTCGGAGTCTCGCCTCCTCCTCTTAGTCGAAATCGGTAGGAAATCTCCAATAATCGCCTCCTCCGATCGATTGTACATCCCTATATATAAAATATAGTTCTAAAGGTGATATTTTATATAAAGACTCTTGTTTCCTAAGTGAAACCTTGCACCAAAATTAGACGTAAATCGGCTTGGCGCTCAGTTTTAGATGTTCTTTAAGGTGCCTACTGATTTGTTGCTAAAGCCTAATGTTAATTTATCGAGCCCAATACTTAGAACAGACTTCTATAGTACCCAAGCCTTTATAAGTTTCCCATTTAGCCCAGTAGTCCAGACCCATAAAACCTCCTCCTCCTCCTCCTGCATTTTCGTCACTCTCTCTTTGAATCTAGACCTGCACGATAGCCCCATAATACAATCCTGCTATGTATAGTGAGATCTAGAGAGAGAGAAGTTTTTAGATTGGTAAAGAGATTACTTATGAATGACTGAGTTGAATAAACATTGCAAACCACCATTAATTGTTTGAAAAATTCATCCACACTCTTTAGATTCCGTGATCAAAGTCTCCTAAAAGTGCCGTATAAAGTGGATTAATTTTTGGTCTCAAATCGCGGTACCTAAATAAAATTTTCCTCTCGTAATAGTGACAGTGATGTTGAGATTCGGAGCCATGAGCTTAGTCGTATATATCAACACCACCAAAATTTCTAGACTTATTGTTAAATTCAGTCTAGATACATTTAACGGTATGTGTAACGTAATGCTTCATATATATTTTTTTCATTTCCAAAATAAGTTATAATCGAAATTCAAAGGGGAGTGAGTTAGACAAAACCCCATAATTCAATTTGGAATATGAAGTCTTACATAATCAATTTCATTTCTCACCAACGAAACGAACGACGACAAATGTATATCTCAGAAATCTGAATCATCGAGCTAATTTAAGTTGATACAGATATTAGGTAGCCAATTATATATATATATATATATATATATATATATATATATATATATATATATATATATATATATATATATATATATATATATATATATATATTTATGAGATTACTGTAGGTGAGCCGCCAGCTCAGGAAAAGTTACGTAAGTTAGCGGCAAAACTATAATGATCCAATGACTTTTTTTCAATTTTTTTTTAATAATTACTATCTATATCTACTTAACTTCTTTCAGATTAAATTTCATAAATTTTGGAGTTCATTTACCCTTTCATCAAGTGCATACAAAATGTTTTATTCATTGAAAACCGTTCATTTTGTATTAACTTGATGGAGTACCAAATCAAAACTAAAACCCAAGAAATTGAGTATGAGTGAACCCTAGTAGGTCGAGATCATAATCCAAAAGAAATTTTTAAAAAAAGATTATTAGAGATAGTGGAAATAAACTGTAGCTCAGATAACTTGCGTGAGCTGTCAGCTCATTTCTATTTTTCTCATATATATATATATATATATATATATATATATATATATATATAAAACGGGAAATTCACTGGCGGTGAAGAGTGTTCCTTCACTAGCGGTGAGGTGTTCCAATAAAATAATGATACATGACGCCACTAAATTTTTGCTCTTCTCTCATAACTACTTTCATATTTTATTTGTTATTTTGAGTGGTACTACGTGTTATTATTTTATTAGGACACCTCATTGCTAGTAAAGGAACTATTTTCACCGCCAGTGAATTTTCCGTTCTCATATCTGTTCGCCTATTTCTTCTAGAGATTATAACTATATTGATAAATCTATCATTATTACAATATATTTAGTCCCAAGGCACCATTTAATTAATAGAATAAAGAATTATAAATTAGGAATTATATATCTCCAATTAATATGCAATATATATGTCCTGTCACATAACTGAGTAATATATCGAACCAAACCCACATATAAAATTCAAACCTATGATCTCAAGCAACAACGAACTTGTCAATGTGCCCAAATTAATTTAATTCAACAGCAACAGCTCACAAGCAACAAACAATTTGCGTCACAAATTGATCAATTAGAAGAGCTGGTCTCAAGGGATTGCCTCGCTAGCATATCCCAATCACAATTAAGCTTATCAGAGCTCCACAATATTCTATGTGCAACTAACATGCTCAACTCAGGTCCATTCTGTATCTCACTTAATTAATTAGTTATTAATTATTTGTATTAGCGAGAATTTAGAGGCTTAAGACCATTGTTGAAAATAACGCGTTATGAAACCCGTTATTTGCATTACGTAACCTAACGGAATCCCAACGCTACGTAACAACTGGAAATAACTCAGTGCACCATAACAGTACGTTTTTTACGTTATATTACATAACGTTACGTTAAATTACTTACGTTATTTACAATTATGTTTTTTTAGTAATTCATATATTGTTGTTGATTATTATTTCGATTATTAGCAAATTGTTATAATTTTCTTAATTAATTGTTGGCTTGTTTGATTGCTTTTGGAATTTCTAACTTGATAATTTAAGTTTGTTTCTTTATCACTTGTTGTATTTCTCGTCCGGTTGCTAAAATATTTTACTTGTTGATTTTATTGAATTTTTAATTAAACTGAAATCAACAATCATAAATAAGATAAATTGAACATTACAAAATATAAATTACAACAATGATAATAATTGAAATCGAAATAAAAAATTGGAATCTTACTTTTTTTATTTAAATGATGATTGGAATTACGGTTGCAGACTTAATATAATTTATGAAGATATATGAAAATTATTGTAAAACTTAATATAACATTTGAATAAATTATGTATTACAAAATAATTATATATATTTTTTAGATATTTTAAATTTATTTTTCAATTTATTAAAATTATTTTATATGGTTTTATATTTATTTTTATTAAATAAATAGAAAATTGCATAACCTACGTTATGCGTTACGCTATTTGCGACATAACCTAACAAAAACAAAACATGACGTTACCGTTATCACTATTTTAAACATTGCTTAAGACTATGCATATAAGTACCTGTAATGCAACTCATGTTGCAAGAGTTTTAAGTCTGTCCAAAATCCAAACTTAGCTAACGCTAATTATAAGTTACTCGATGGATGATTTATTCCAAACTAATTAACATCATATCCGTGTGCATGAGCCACCACCAGCTCAATGAGTGAGCGACAAAAAAACTAATAACCCTATTATTTTTTATCCAAATTTTCTTGGAATCGTAATTTCCATCTCAATTCCTTCTTAATAATCAAATTTTATAGATTTTGGAGCTCATTTGTTACTGTATCAAGTGGATACATAATATTACAACATTCAATGAAAACTGTTAATTTTGTTTCTATTTGATAGAATGTCAAATGAAAACTAAAATCCAAACAATTGGAAATGAGTGAACCCTAGAGAGTTAAGATCATAATACAAAAAAATTATTTTGAAAAAAAAAATTCTCGAAGATAGTGAAAATGGACTGCAGTTTAGATAACTTAAATGAGCTGTCAGCTCATTTTCATTATTCTCTTTATACTAATGTATTTTACATTATTTAACAACAGTTTCAAAATACACCCCTAATTTCTAATTACTACTTGAAAAGTTTACTTTTAATATGAATTTGTCATTTCACGGTATTATTCCCCTCTCTTCTCTCCATATCTCTCTCAAATCATGATAATTTTCCAAAAATTAAATATAAATATCTCTAAACCTCTCTTAGAAAGATACAATTTTGTTTTTTCTTAATTGAAGTGAAATTCACAAGATTTGAAGGAAGGATTTCGTTAGTGGGTGTAAAGCAAAAATAAGGTTAAATTTTAAAAATAGAATTTAACTTTTGAAAAAAAATAAAATTTGAACAATAATAAAATAATTTATTAAAAATTTTACTTTTGAACATCTCAATATTTTTCTTTTATTTGATAAAACATTTTTGAAGTCCTTAAAAGATTATAATTTTTTTAGAGGAAAGAAGACATGTTGGTCAAGAGGGACAGGCCAGGAGTGGTGCGGGTCACGAGGGCGTGGCATGAGTGGTGCGGATCACCAGTGAAATAGGGAGTTTCTTGAGGGGGCACACCATTTTTTCCAGTGAGCTCATTTAAAAATTTGATTTTATTTATAATTTTACCATTTAAATTTTAGGTAAAAAATATCTTTATTTTCAACCTCTTTATTCTCTCTCTCTCTATATCTCCTTCTTACTCTTCATTGATCCCACTGACCATCCTCCTCCGCCGTCGTCCTTGCTCTCCTCTGCCGCTATGGTGGATCTCTCTCTTCTATTTCTCAACTCTCTCTCTCTGAATCCTCTTCCAAGAAATTACCAGTCGATCTCTATTTTCCTTCAACACCTCTTGAAGGAGAGAGGCGAGACTCCCCAAAAGATTAAATCATTTTTCATAATCGAATCGATTTTGGGGATGTCATCGGAGATCGAGGTGGTGGAAGAGGGGAGAGAGAGCATAGAAGGAGAGGGAGGGGAGTTGGAGGCGGTGGAGGCTCTGAAGATGGATTTTTATTTGATTCGGGCTAGACAGGCCGGATCCGATAAGGTGGATCCGGCACTGTAAGTCCAGGTCCACCATAGAAGATCCGAACGGTCTAGGGAAGGACAATTTTTGAAATTTTACGTGTACTCACTAGGAAAAACTCTCTCTTTTCAAAAGAGAGGTTGGACTTACCAGAAAAAGTGGGCTCACTAGGAAAAAAGGTGTGCTCCTTTGGAAATTCTCGTGAAATAGAGCATGGGGTCACCAAAGATAGGGGCGTAGGACTCAAGCGAGGCTTGTGTTTGTTCATGAGAGGAGTGAAGAAGAGGAATTGAAAGGTTGGATAGAGAAAAGGAAACGAGTAATCTAAAAATATAAGAGTGTACTTAGAAAAAATTCATATTTTCGAATTTCATATGGAGTAGTGTATATGATCGTTTACAAACTTAGTGAACTTCATCATTATATGTGTCCCTAATTGCTGGTAATATGCACCTTTCTCGCTTATAATTTTTCATTTTGAGGGAAATAATTAAAGCAATTTCTTTTTAAATACTACATATTAAACATATTGCCCAAATTGACTGCACACTTAGAAAATGAGAAATAACTTTATTAACTTGTAGATTCTTTATTTTACTCACTATTATGTAACTTTTCAGTATGCTAGAGATAATGAGGTGCAAATGAAATTTGCTTTGCACTGGGGTTTGAACCGACTGCAAGAAGAAAAATGTTTTTGATGTAACACCTATCCCACTTGTGTAATGTGCAGGTTCAAAACTAATTTTTTATCCGTCTTATTCAAAATTTTGAAAACAGAAAAAATAAAAATTTTATTTCTAGTTCAAAATTTTGGATAGAATGGATGAAAAATTGACACTTGGACCCGTGCATTCTCATCTTTACTTTCAACCTCTCCTTCAGATTCAATACATGCATGTGTGTGTACTTTGATTCCCATCATACTCAATCAGCGAGCTTTGCATAAAGAATATGCCACCAAGATGTCACACAAAGATCACGACTGATTACCAAATTACTTCCACAAATTCTGAATTTTTGCTTGATTAGCTTGTTTGTAACCTTTGGACTTACACTAGGAGCGAATCTTTGGGAATCAAGTTGCAATTGTTTAATTCAGATACAGCCACGAATAGACAGTTGATGCCCAAGCATAACAAAAATTTGTTGCCCACAACACAATTATTGTTAGGGATTAGTGTAGTGCACGTAAGTTATCAGAGTTAGCGGTAGAAAATAATGATTTTTTTTATTTTTTTTTCAAATTATTTTTTGGATCATGATCTCTATAATTTTGGAGTTCATTTGTCATTCCATCAAGTGAACATAAGATATCTTGTCTCTACTTGATGTAAGGCCAAATTAAAACAAAAATCCAAGAAATTGTGTATGAGTAATTCTTAAGAGATTGAGATAATAATAAAAAACAAAAAAATAATTTTTTTGGAGATAGTGAAAATAAATTACAGCTCAGATAATTTACATGAGTTATCAACTCATATATATATATATATATATATATATATATATATATATATATATATATATATATATATATATATATATATATATATATATATATATATATATATATATGAGTAAACGGAAAATTCACCGGCGGTGAAGGGAGTTCCTTCACCGCCGCTTAGGTGGCCAAATATACTTATTACATGTGGCACCACTCAAAAGATGATTAAGAGAATTCATTTATTTGTTACCTTGAATGACGCCACGTGTAATAATTTTATTGGGCCACCTAAGCGGCAGTGAAGGAACTCCCTTCACCGCCGGTGTATTTCCTGTTTCCTCTCTCCCTCTCTCTCTCTCTTTATATATATATATATATATATATATATATATATATATATATATATATATATATATATATGCACGCCAGTATAAACAAAAAAAATAGGAATGAACCTCCTTATATATATTTTTGAACATTACGTCATTTAGTGAGTGACCTGCCTTTGCATTAATTTTGTATTAAAGCTATGTGACATAATGTGACACTCTAAAGTCTAATTTGTGTAAAATATGCTCTATTATATACACATCTGACTAAGTACTAAAAAGTATCAGTAAATTTACATATACAATTGACTTGGGCTATGTTTGGTTGGATAGAAAATGGAAGAAAGAATATATAAGAAGAAATAATAGTAAATTAAAAATAAAGTTAAAAGTTAATAAAAAAAAAAGTTTAAACTGTACTTGCTCCACTCTTTTATCATAATTCCATATGGTAGTAACACCATCTAAAACTTTTCTCATTTTCTCTAGGTCGGAAAAAAATGGAGAGAAAATTTTAAACTTTATTTTCTCTTACTTTCTTTCACTTTATTTTCCTTTAATTTTTCTTCAGAACCAAACAATAAAAAATATTTTCTTTTCTATTTTCATTTCTTTGTCTTACTCCCTCTCAAACCAAAGCGGGCTTAGTATATTATTAAATTTACTTGAGGGTTATGTTTGACAGGGACTATGGGAGATGGGTTAAGACAGAACCTAGATTTAATAAACTCCATAAACTTTAAATTGTGTAGATTATGGTTTTCTAAAACGTTTATAATAAGTATATTTAAAAAAAAAATCCCCATTCAAGCCATTTAAAAGCTTTAATTTTTTAAACCGAATTATTTTAATTTACTTAGTCAAGAAACTATTTGACAAAATGGATCTGGTTAAAGATCTTTAATTATAAGTTCTACTCGCCGCCAAACAGAAAGAAGGGAATTTCCAAAGAAGCACACCTTTTTTTTCTAGTGCGCCCACTTTTCCTAGTGAGCCCACCCTCTCTTTTGAAAAAAAGGGAGTTTTTCCTAGTGAGCACACCTAAAATTTCAAAAACTATCATTTTCTAATTTTCTTTTGACATTGCAGAAAGTTCCGGCCTAGATAGTTCGGATTCTCTATGGTGGATCCGGGCTTACAGTCCCGGATCCACCTTATCGGATCCGGACTGTCTAGTCCGGATCAAAGAGACTATAATGAATCCAAATCTATCTTCCCTACTTCGCTCCTCAACGTCGTCTGCGACAGCTCCTTCACCGCACTGCCACACGGATGACATTGCTCACTTCATATGACGCGAGCTTACGATCCACAATCTGAAGCAAAAACCCAAATCAAAATCAACAAAAAATCTTATTTTTTTCCCAACAAAAAAAGTCCCAAATTTACAGACTCTAACGCAAACAATCCCATCGATGAGGACGGTGACGTTGTCGCTGGAGATGGTCAATTGGTCGTAGATGTGAATGAACTCCTTCTTGAGAGAGTGAACGTAGATTTCCTTATCGACGATCGGAATGAGAAAGTGGATCTCTCTCTAAGGTTTTGTGGTATTTTAGGCCGAAGTCATCACGGTGACCGGCTCTGAAGTGTTGGAGGAGAGCAAGGGCAGCGGCAGCGGCGGCGTCGGTAGAGGAGATGAGAGAGAGAGAATAGAGAGGTTGAAAATTAAGGTATTTTTGTCCTAAAATTTAAATGACAAAGTTGTAAATTAAATTACAAAAAATGGTGTGCTCTCTAGAAACTCTCCAGAAAGAAGCACCACTTTAAGTTAGTATAGCTAGTTCATGCAAGAGATGACTTTCTTTCTAAAAAAAATAACAATAACAATAATAATAAAAATAAGGTAAAAGTAAAAATTAGATACAATTTCAATATGGTATTAAGTCCTGCATCCTATTTGTCGTCTGGCATTTGTTGCTAGCTAACTCCTCTTTTGTTTCTCTGAACACTGATCGCAAAAAAACAAAAAAAAAAAATAAAAAAAAAAAATAGGGATAGTATTAACAACACAACTCAATTGAGTTTAAATTTAACTAGCCTATTCGTTATCTTGCACTGTTTGCTGCAAAGTCCTATCCATTTTCTTTCGAAAGCAATTAATTATCGTCTCTATTTCTATATTTATCACGACTAGTTCTAACCTGTATATATTAGTAGTTATCAAATTACCAATGCACCAATTGTCATCTCCCAAAAAAAAGAAGAAAAAAAAAAAAAAATCAGTTCAAATTAGTTTTTTTTCCCCTGTGACTTTTATTAATTTGTATATCTTGTTTAATGAATCAAATTCATGTACTATATATATATATATATATATATATATATATATATATATATATATATATATATATATATATATAACGAGCTAATTAATTAAACACTTCAATCAATCGACTATAGAAATGTGTCACACATTAGAATGCCCAACATTCTCCCCCGTCGATCTCCCCTCTCGCCCTGCAAACCACTGCACCGTCCGCTGAGCTATCGGCATCCACAGCCTCCTCACCTTCTCATCCCCCGCGGCCACCGCCGTCGCATTCTTCGCACCGTGGAACCGTGACACGTTCGTGATCTCCGACATACACCTGTGCCCGGGCGAAATCAGCGAACTCGTGGGCGTGTCACTCAAGTTGTACCCTTCCGACTCGACATCCGTAGTAAAGCTCCTACTGATCTCATTTGCTCTGGTCTCGAGCACTCTTTTTTTCTCCATCTCCTTCTTGATCTCCCTTGCCACTTGCAGCTGCCGCTCCGCTCCCACCGCAGGCTCGAACCGCTTGCTCGTCGTCGTCATGTTCAACATGTCCGAGTTGAGAGACATGAGATCGGACGAGTTCAGGTCGCTCCACCGGCTCTTGAACACCACACCCGACACTATGATCCTGTGCTTGAACTTGTGCATGACTCGGCCTTCTTGAATTTCAAGCGTGTTTTTGGTGCCGAACCTGAACGATCGGCTGCTGGGCTCTCGCTCAACGAAGATCTCGAGCTCGAGGTCTCTAATGATCTGGCTGTTGTCTTGGTTATTGTTGCTGTGATCGTTGCAGCTATTGAAGAGGAACCTGCTGCTGCCAGAGTAGTTGAAGAGGCTGGCGTCGTGGGGGTCGACACGGTGGCGGCAGAGGGGGCAGGTGGAGTGTGACTCGAGCCAGCGGTCGATGCAGGCGATGTGGAAGGCGTGCTTGCACGCGGGGAGGAGGCGGAGGAGCTCAGCGTCGTCGAACTTGGAGAGGCAGACGGCGCACTCGAGGCCGTCGCGGGAGCCCTTGAGGGAGGAGAAGCGGAAGAAGGGGAGGGACTCGATGACGGACTTGTTGATGCCGGAGAAGGTGCGGGCTGCGGCGCCGCCGCCGGGGGGGAGGACGAAGACGTTGCCGGGGCGGACGTTGAAGAGCTCGTAGGCGGCGGTGTGGCAGAACTTGGCGTACATGATGAGGAGGAAGGTGAGGGAGAACATGATGGAGAAGATTCCGACCACCACCGCCACGCTCGGGCGGAACGAGGCATGGGCCTGCGGCTGGACGGACGGCTGGGCGTAGTCGGCTGGGGTCTGCGCTGAGGCCACGATTATGAGAGAGGAGGGGATGAGGATGAGGAGGAGGAGGAGCTTCATCGGAACTTTGGCCGGGCGTTTTTGACTTTGTTACGGTCGACAAGTGAACATTGTTCTTTGGCCGGATGGGTTGGTTTTTGACTTTTGTGAGGGAGTTAAGGATTGGGAAGTTATATACGTGGGGGCCTTGGAGGGGCCCATGGGAATCTGGGCTTGTAGCGGGCTATGGGTTTGGGCTCAAACTTTTTGGAGAAAAAACAATAGTAAAAATCAAACAATACTCCTCGAGTTCAGCATTAGTTTACGCACATTGTTTAGAAATGAGTTCCTTGTAAGGGACCGTTTGGTTGGGGGGAGAAGTTGGAAAATAGAAATAGAATTCTATTTTTAAGCGGCGCTCACAAGGCCTTTTTTCCTTTTGCAGTAAGTTACAAATTGCAACAAATACTATAAAATTTTGTATTTTATCTCGCGACTGGTTTACAAAACAAGAAAAGAGTTATGTTAGTCCAATTTAAAAATGAATTTCCATCTCCATTTTTCAACTTGCAGCATACCTAAATCACTATTAGAATGTCTCAATGAGAGAAGAAATATCAATTATGCAAAATATAAATGTAATTTTAGCTTCCTAATTAAAGTAATTTTAGCTTTGAAAGTTAAACTAAATAAAAACAGCTGACTTCGTTGTGTTTAACATGCCAAAAAAGGTTAATTGAGCAACATAAGGTTGTAAAAATTGAGCTAGAAAAAAAAAAAAATCCGCGAGCTTCCACAAGGCTTTTTCTTTGTTTCGCCGCAAAACTACAGTATTTGCTACAGCTCTCCAGCACAATGACAATAACAAATGTTTCAGCCAATTTGGCCGCAGCCAACGCAGTGGCTAATCGCTGCAAAAACTGCAGTACTTACTGCAATTTGCGGATAAAAAACTTGAGAATCAAACAAATAATAACTAAGAATTAGTAAAAGAACCGAAGTATGAAATCCAAGTGGGGGGCAGATGACTAGCTATAGCCTGGCCTCACTGTGACCATATTAATTATATTAATCTTTTTGATGAGATTGAATACTGGCATCACGTCTGTTCTTGTTGTATTCTAGTTTATATCAAGTTTAGGTTTCGATATTTCTATTTGTGATGACAGGTTACACTGGAGGTCAGAGGACAAGGTATTATTATTTATTGGGAATTAGAGGACTTAGACATTTGCAGTTTAACTACTACTGTTATCTAATTTAATAATGAGACAAATGAGTTCAAACAATAATTCATTGTTGCTTAAGATGAGAAGGAGTCAACAAAGACATTTTTTAACGCAAATGAGGTTTCTTTGAAAGGCGGATGAATATTAGGGTGATTAAAAAAGAGATGAGAATTAAAAAAATTGAGATGGAAGATGAAGAGTTAGAGAAAAAAATAGGAGACATGGTACCAGATTGAGAGAGACATGTGATGAGAAAACGGGTAATCTTACACTAAGAGCGAGGCTAATAGTAGTTTTTTTTTTCTAGTCAAACTCATACATACATAATTTTGTCAACATTATCCAAATTGATCCTCTACCGGAAGTCGAACTCAGAACTTCTCGTAAATTGGAGAGGGGTGATTTGTGCTCGGAAAAATCCACATATTGTCCCATATTACACTAAACAAATATCTATATTATGATTCAGTGTTGAAATAAATTGATAAAATTTGGTCCTATCGGATCTAGACAATCTTATTTTTTGGACATGAAAAGTGGCAAGTGGGCCGTGCTCAGTCCGGTCCGGGCATGGCCCGTGCCTGGCATGACTGTGCCATGCTGGACACGGCCCGTCCCAATTTTGGGATGTCCCATGCTCGGACTGTGCCGGCTCATTTTTTTATATTAAATATTAAGTTTATTATTAAGTAAATTTAGGAGAATATTTAGATTAATTTAATTAGGTTAAACAAGAAGAAACAATAGTAAAAATAAAATTTTATTATATTAAATCTCATTACATTAATATAATTACTCTACAAATCTCTTTAGAAATCATACAAGCCCAAAGTGAGGGGAGAGGATCCTGACTATCACGCTCAACTTTTCTTAGTATTTTTTCCAAGAAATTTATGAGTAAAAATTACATAAAAAATACATGAAAATCCCAACAAATATAGAAATTACAATTTGAAAAGAAAAAAAATAAAAATCTATTTTCATTCATCTTCTGGTGAGGTCTTTATTTCTATTTCATTGGATGATCTTTATTTCCTTTATTCTGTGTCTAGCGAGTCTTTCAAGCAAACACATCTCTAATGTGTCTGCTGCCAATGAGGTTCTTCACTCCGTAAGCATTCTATTACCTGCACTAAAAGCAAAATTCGATGCTATAATAGACACTGGAGGAGTTAGTAGATCACGGATCATGTTGGAAGGCACAAAATATTTTTTTTTTCTTATGATTTCCATCAGGCCAAAATATCAAAGGTTTCATAATTTTCAAATGACACATCATCTTCATAGTTAGCATTTTCTAAATAATAATGTAGTTCATTAAAATATTTACTAAATTGCTTAGCTTTTTTTGGTGGAATACGGATGATATTATTGGATTTCGGGTTTCCTAGCAATTGGTTCCTTTGTAAATTGTGTTTTATCACCATACATATTTTCATATAAAAGTAGCCGTTGGGGGGCTCTGTGCAAAAAAAAAAAAATTACAAAAAAACCCTATAACTATTATAAACAACTATATTTCAAAAAAAAAAAAAAAAAAGGCCGAACCATGCGGCATGGGCGACCCCGGCTCGGGCCGACTCGGACCGTGCCGGGCACGTGACTGCCCCGCCCATTTGCCACCCCTAATTATAGGAAATAGTAGGCCCACTAAAGCCACTGGAGCGGAGGCTCATTGTCAGACTAACAGTAGTTGATCTATGCATTTTTAAGTGTGTAACGAATTCACACAATGGATGACAATATAGGCTTCAATGCTAACTTTGTATGGGGTCGAATGGGGTCAATATTGTTATTCATTATATTGAGTTCTTACGCTTGTATGTAAAATTTGCTCGTTATCATAATCTTTTTAACAGGGAGTTTCTAAAGGAGCATACCATTGTTCCTAATGAGCTCACTTTCTAACGGTCCGAACTAAAAGTTCAGACGAAAATTAAACTATCTAGTGAGCTCTTTAGGAAATTTGGTATGCTCCTTTGGAAACTCCGCAAATGCATTGGTTTGTCTGACTCCGATCCAAATCCAATCAAATTTTGCCTCGGTTTGAACCCGAAGGGTTTGGACCCATGAATTATATATGGTGTATGAGCAAGGCAAGTATAACAAAAAGGCCACCCACACAAATCGAGATAACTCTGATGCTGCAGAATATACAAAATCTTTAAAAATTCATCTCACATACCGCTTTGGTACTTGGCTGTAGGAATGGTAATGGACATGTCCGTAGATCAAGTTTTGGTTCGGTCTATACAAAATTTTAAATTAAAAATAAAAATTTGATTTTTTTAATTCAAATTTTTTTTATAGAAAGGATCAAAAATTGGTCTGTAGACGTGTCTATTACTATTTCTAGTTCGCTGCATCTAATACTTAGTTAATTTATGATATCCTTAATACTAGAGGTGTCCTATCTGATACACATAAACATAGTTTGTAATTCTGTGGCTCCATTAAAGGTTAAAATTTTCTTTTGGTTGTTAACGAAAATTACATGCCATGTTAAAGCTTGTAACCAAAACATGTAGTTGATACATGTTCAAGAGACTGAATCTGATGGTCACTTGCTTGCTCACTGTTCTTATTCAAGTGCTGTTTGGGCTTTGTGCTTAACTCATTTCAATATTTATGTTCAGCCAATTGACTTGCATCAACTAACCTAAGTCTTGAAGATTCTCTCCTTGATTTCCTATCAAGAGAGCGCAGAGGCTCCTACTATTGATTGTCTCCTTCTTGGTGCTTAATACATACGGATGGTAGTGGACGCATTCAGAGATCAATTTTTAACTCTTTCAATATAAAATATTAAATTAGGAAATAAAATTTTTATTTTTAATTTAAAAATTTATATAGAACAGACTAAAAAATAACTCATAGATGTGTCTATTGTCATTCCTATTAATAATACGAGAAGTTAGAAATTACAGAACTTTCAATTCAAAGGATTTGTATTTTGGAGCTGTCTAAGCATGTTTCCAATATCATTTCCTTCTTCAATATTTGGGTAAGAGCTACATCCGAAAGGAAAAGGTACCACAAGGCATTTTTATTAGTGCCATCAGGGGCTCATCATCTCATTACCTGAGAATGTTTCACTTTTCTATATTCTTTCTAATAGAATTATACCGATGGTGAAGGGAGTTCCTTCACCATCGCTTAAGTAGCCCAATAAAATTATTACACGTGGCGCCATTCAAGGTAAAAAAAAAAAAAAGAATTCTTTTAATCGCCCCTTGAGTGGTGCTACATGTAATAATTTTGTTGAGCCACCTAAGCGGTGGTGAAAGAACTCCCTTCATCGCCGATAAATTTCCTGTTTACTCATTAAAATATTTTACTTATCATACTTTAAAATTATTATATGTTCAATCTCCAATAACATCATACTAAAATATCATATTTTCATACTTTAATTATTAAATTTCATAATTTCAAATATCATTCTATTAAAATATTATTAGTTGTTCATATATGAATATAGTCTCAAATCGGATAGGATAAAAAAAGCCTATGGATTTGAATACAAAGTTGGGACATCTACTTATCAGTTTAAAATTTTGGACCAAACTGCTATTCGGTTTTGTGTTTAGACCCATGATACTCCCGATTGGGCCTGACGTTTCACCTCCAACCATTAGTATCAGAGCCCAACCAGAAGTGGTTGGGTAGCACAAGTAACTTTGAATTCAGTTCTTCACGTGGAGGACCTGGTTGATAAGGTTAAGGGAGAAATTGTTAGTTATTCATATGTGAGTATAGTTCCACATCGCATAGGACAAAAAAAATCTCAGCTTAACCTTTTAAATCAGATTGGTTCTCGGCTATGTTTAGGCCCATCATGCTCTCCCCAACAAATATTATATCTCATCATTTCACTTGTTCTTTTAATTTTTTTTTTTTTTTTTTTGGAAGAAGGAACAAAAGGTTTGGGGTTCATTTTTTTTTAGATGAATAGTGACTGGAGAGATAATCACCAATTTCACTTGATTATGCGTTTAATTTACTATACAAAAGTCGATCTCAAGTGCGAATTGGTCCGATACTGTCTTTTCAAGAAAAAAAAAAAAAGGGGAAATAGAGAAATATTCATCTTTTTCAATTCACTTCAGAAACTACATTAGGTAAGCTGGTGTAGATAAAGATTAATTAAAAAATACTTCTATATTTTTCCAAGAAATCCTATTGGAAAAGCCAATAATACCAGACAAAAAACATTCGAAAGTCAATCTTTAAACCAAAAAAAATTGAGAATTGATCAAGTCAACTAGAACTAGAGAATCCCTCACATGCGTAGATTCCAAACACCTACAATTTGGTACGCCTCGCAGCAGTTGCGATGGTCGGCTATTTGATTCCAATGCCGCCCCTCCTTTCTGCATATTAGAAATCCAATATCCTTCTCTTTCAGAGGCCGAGTGGTGGGGCCCACATGCATCAGCCCGTTGATTTAAGTTACATGGCTGAGATTTAGATCTTCTGTTTAAGAAGGAAAAAAAAGAAATATAAAAAGGGAGAAATAATTAAAAAATCACCCTCCCTAGTGATGCATGCAGCCGCCGCCTCCGTCATAGGTTAATTTTTTTTTTTTTTTTTTGTCACACTGCCCTCTGACCGTAACAGATCTAATTTGTCTTTGTTTACATAATTTCGCATCCATCTAATATTTGAAGGATAAATGAACTATGAATCATTTGTTATTTATCAGATCCAACAATGCACGTCTTAGTATTGTGTTTGGCTTGGGATGAGAGTGGTAATGTTATTTTGACGGTAGGGTCACCCGCGAACCTTCTGGTATCAATTATGTGAACCTGCAAATATAAATATGTTATGCGTTAAATTTTCTTACCTCACATCTTGCTTTGGATGTAATTTAATAGCCGACATATTTTAGAAACAACAAGAGGGCAATACTCATGCGATACAACTAAGCCTAGACGTCAAGTCTTGTGGGCACAAAAAAAAAAAAAAAAAAAAGTTGAGTCATTCAGACGATCCTAGATCTGAAAGCTAATACATAACGATGGCCTGCTGGTTGAGGGTAAGCATAACAAAGCCCAGAAGTCGAGTCTTGTAAGAAAAAAAGAAAGCCTTGTTCTAATATTTTCAATAAAAATTTCATTTTAATCCCTCAAAACCTTCTACCTATTTTATTTTGCTCGTTCTTTGGAAATTCTGTTCACGCACACCAATTTACTCTTGCCGCTTCACCAATTACATATTGGATTTTTCAATTTTCTTCAAAAAAAAACTTTAATTCTAAATCCTTCGAAAAAAAACTTTAATTCTAAATCCTAATTTTACTTATTATAGTGAATCCGAAAATTTTTGAATTTCTTCCTTCACCAATTGCATATTGAATTTTTCAATTTTCTTCAAAAAAAGCTTTAATTCTAAATCCTAATTTCACTTATCATAGTGAATCCGAAAATTTTTGAATTTCTTCCTAACTTTTTTAGAAATGCAAAGTTAGAAAATCAATAAATTTGTGGGAGATATGTTTATTTTAAAGATTTAAAAAATATAATTTTTTTTAAGAAAGCCAAGAGAAAGAAGATGATAGTAATTTTTTAAAGTATTAGAGATTTAAGATTTAAAAGGCAACTTAGCCTGCAAATTTGTTCAAATGTGTGCATCAAGAGTGAATTGGTGTGCGTGCATAGAATAACCCCCTCATTCTTGCAGGGAAATTCTAAATGCGAACCACATTTTGCCTAATGAGCACCACATCCTATGGTAAAGTGATTAACAACATAGGGGAAAATGGTGCTCACTAAGTCAAATGCAGTGCGCATTTAGAATTTTCTATTCTTCCATCTTAAAAGCTTATTCCCTCGAACCGCTCCCCTTCCACCGCTCCAACACTAGTGAGCTTGCATCAGTTTTAGTCTCATTACTTGCTTCAAGAAAATAACTCAAACTTACTTGAGATGTATTTGAGCCTTCATCGTGAACAAGAGAGACTATCCAGCCATCATCTTCTTCTTCTTGGCCTCACTTTCTACATACAAGTGTTGCTCCTGAACAGAACTAGTTTGCTCCAAGACTGCGAAGCTCCATCTTTAATGCGGCTAGCATATTTCATATCAATCTGAACCAGTAACATGAAATTATCGCGACTTTATGTCAATAGATGCAACTATGAACAGGTAGTGCAAGGGGAAATAAAAAGAAACTTGTGTTACATTATGTGATGGATGGAAACTTAACACCTTAGAAAGTAGAGCTTTGCTAAGCTTCCATATTTGGGCAACGCTACAGAAAGACAACATAAGAACATAAGTTAAACAAATTCTCTCTCAAACCTTCCTTATTTTCGAGGAAAAAAAGTCCCTCTCTCTTCATTGACATAAATGGTAAAAGGAAATCAAAACACCATTATCTCATTACCTTCACTGGAAACAAGCAACATGAATAGTCTAATAAAAGTTAAAGGGTTTCGGTGAAAATAAATTAAATTGACAATGAGATAACGAGGCATTTAACCGAATCTGCATCTCCATAACAAGGCACCACCCCGATTCTTGCATAACTTTCCTTTTCATACGCGATCAATCTGCACGCATAAACTAATCTATGAAGAAATCTGAAAAATATGGACAGCCATGGAAACAAAAATGTTGAGGGCTTTGTGTCTACAGTAACTGGCATGTCTAGAATTATACTGTACCTGCAATAAAGATACATAGATCAGGTATAACATTGAACTGCATACTAAGATAACATTAATCCGATAGCTCCCTTATGCTGGAAATCTTTACTAGCAAATTCTGAAGCAGGGGCACAAACGTAGGACACTGATATGACATGGATATGGACACGGCAAAATCCCAAAAGTAGGATCACAGCAAGTAATATTTATTATTATCATTATACGTGTGTGTGTGAAAAAGTGTACCTAAGGTATCTCTTTATAGAGTTGCCTATGGAGACACTCCTAACTCTCAACATAGAAGGTGTAGAGATGCCATGAAATAGACTCAAATTGGACTTGCATGTTTGTAACTCCTATCACGTGGCAAATGATGCTTCTATTGAGCTTGAAGTCAACTTTGTGCTTTAGTTTCCGTCCATCAGCTTAATAGATCAAAGGTAATAAACTAATAATTATACAAAGAAAACACAATTGTAGTACAAATTGAATCCAATGAACATTTGTGTACGGCAATTTTTTAAATTAGAATGATTTAGACAACCTGAGATAATTCCTAATACCAGATAAGGTTTCTTAGCATCGGCCCCAATGATAACAAGATCTCCAGATTCTGGAGCTTTCTGTCATAAAACCAATTGCATATTGATTTCAGTAAGCATATTTAAACATCGCATCAAATGTATCAAGACTACCATTTGCTATGATCTCATATAGAAAAATGTAGAGCACCTTTGGGTGAGTAGTGAACGGCCGATCCCATGCCCCATTCCCATCCCAGTTACCATATGTCTCGAGGCTAAATATGTTTATCTCTTGCGGGACGTGATTTTCCAAATTTGAGTAAAGCCTCCCAGAATGTTCAAAGACATTGGTATTGCTGAAAATACTTGCTTATTTTGCTAAATCTTAGCCGTAACAATATATCATGACTGAGAAAATCAAATAATATGAAAGTTAAAGTGATTGCATGTCAATATAACTAATCAAGGATAAGTTTACTGGTAGAAAGAATAACATTCAGTAATATTATAACGGCACCATAGCATAAGACGCCCATATCCATGTCCACCCACATAGAGGTGAAAGCATGTTAGTTCAACCAGTAACATCCCCCGTTCCGAATAGAAAGGTTCCAACTTCGGTTACCAGCAATATTGATCAAGGATTTAATTTAGGTAAGATAATCAGGCTACAACCTTACTCTTAAAGAAGGAGTGTAAAAGATTGGATATGGTGCTTATCCCATCTGTATTGGTTTGTCCATAACGAGCATGGCTACAAACATACTTCAGTTAAAAAAAATTCATATCCATATTTGCTTGAATTGGAAAAGGATGCATATCGGATATGTATACAGAAGGGATATGAGGTAAAAACAAAGAAGTTACAAATGTGTATAAAATTAAATAGCAGATTATATGATATATCAAAAAAAGTATGACTTTTTATTGTTGTCTCAAGATTTGTTAGATTAATTATTAAATTCATCTAGTAAATAATCAAGTAATATTCAAAGACATTATCTTCAAATGGTTAGGCTTATAAATTTAAGAAAAATTTGTATAGAATAGATATGACTTTATAGCTATTATGAAAGATAGCAAGCTTTAAAATTATTCTACTTCATATAATAGGTACAAAGATAAAATTTCCAATGATATGGATATTTCTACCCTCTGTATATCCAATTATTTTAAAGACATCTGTATCCTACCAGAAAAAAGATAAATATCTATATCTGTATATGTTTCTGGCAGATAATGAAATTACATATTTGTATCTGGATTAAGATAAGGAAAGGTATGCCCACATCGGTTTGAACTGCTACCCTCAATTAGGCTAATCACATCATCAAACACGCCCATCTCATATTTGAACTATCCCCTTCCACTAATAAGAACTAACATCAAAGTCCTAAATTAGTCCCTAATCATGATTTCTTACGAGACTTGTGAATTAATATAAATTGAGCCTGGTGATAGGTGCTAAGATCACAGTATGAAATTATGGGGACCAATGCCCAATAAGAATTTACATTTCTTCTTCTTCTTTTTATTTTTAGTTTTTTCTGAAGGTCAAACAAAAAAAATTTGTTAAGAACCTGCATCCCAAAAATCCTTTATCCTTTTCTTCTAATGCATAAACCATAACCAATAAGTCAATTGCTTCATTAAAAAGTCATCATTCAACAGATTGTGAGATATATAAAATTCCTTTACTATGTATCAAAAATATTAGATAAATGGTGGTAATAATAATCCTATAGTTATTACTAGCCATGCTCAAGGAAGTTATCTGTAATTTTCTCTAAATTCAATATATGATCACGATGGAGGATTAAGTTCTGACCTGGGCACAATAAATTAATATACGAGAGGAGAAGGAAACCGATAAACACCTGGTTAAATAAATAAGCAGCTAAGATGGCAGGGGAGTCGCCCACAAGGGTAGGTAGGAAGCTGGGTCTATTCCTTTCCTTTCCAAGCTTGAATGTCTCAGACTCCACATACCTATTCTTATAAGAAAGAGACCAATTGACCATTATCCATCAGCATCTTTAGCAAAGGAGACAGCATGTAGCATGCCCTCCCCTTCCACCTATGTGTTGCTTGATCTCCCAAACACTGATTCTGTAGATTGCAGCGCTCCAAACAATGGATTTGACCCTGTCCAAACAAAAGACACCCAAATATGAGACTTCACGCTAGGCTAGCCAAATTTTTGGATAACTCATAGGAAAGTGTCTTAATGGTAGCTGAAAAAATTGGAAAACATAACATCAAGTAACTTTGATATTGAAATATGACAAAACAGTAAGAACAATATATTTTTGGATAAATTGATCAGTGAAGAGTTTTCTATACCATTCCTTGTGTACCAGGAAAATCTGCTGCGTCTCTCCTTCGATGCTATCAATATCAATTCTGACCCGTCTCCAATCTCTTCAACCCGCGCAAAGTTGATTTGTCATTATATGCAAATGATACTTCAGATTCCTTAATTATTCATGCATATAACCATCTGTTTGGAGCCCACAGATGATATGCATCACTATCTTCACTACAGAACTGATGCTGTGTTTTTCCTTTCATCCTTGGCAATGCTATAACCTATTGTTTTTCTGGAAACGACCAGTTCCACAAAATATATATTTGCTTACCCGTTTATAGTAAACCAAATATTAACACTTGAACAAAGATTTAATGCATAGTCTTCTCCATCTAGATATTTATTTAATTAGCATAAAAACTAGATATTTATTTATTTCACCACCAGATCCAAAGAGTGATTCTATGTATTATTATTTATTTCTAACGAATATAAGAGTATCTCTTTAAGTAATTATTCACTGAATAAGTCAGCATGCAGTGGGTAATTTCTGGTCCTGGTTCTGTATTTGATCTGGCTGGTTTGCTTCTTTACTAACAAAACATAAGCAAAGCACTCAAGTTGCAACCTCTTTATTGCAATTTGAAATTTTACTCTTAATAAATTTTTCCTCCAGAACATTTTGATTGTATGAGACATCCAGTTTTCTGGAAACTATTGTCTACAATCTTAAGGGCACAAATGAGCTTGTGCCCTGTAAGATGTTACATGCTGGCATTTATGCAATATAATCAAGAGTTCTTCTGTGGTGCCCTAGGATA
Source organism: Dracaena cambodiana (assembly GCA_036321105.1). NCBI lineage: Eukaryota > Viridiplantae > Streptophyta > Magnoliopsida > Asparagales > Asparagaceae > Dracaena > Dracaena cambodiana. The sequence goes on from JAYEPQ010000003.1 coordinate 52,941,741, forward strand.
ATGTGGGAAATATATCCAAAAAGGGGGATGACAAAAAATTTCATAATGCCCAAACTACCCTATCCTATTGTAATGACAAAATTTTCATAAGATCCAAACTAACGATAGCTTTTTATATGGAGATTTCAAATATATCTCAAAACCCTCACCTCAAATTCGGAGCTCTTACTGCAGTTAAGGAGAGTTTAATACAAGATTGAAACCGGATTGACTACAATAGATTCACTAATCACATGGTATGGCCAGACATTTTTCTCAGAGAAGTTGCCAAAAGTTACAATTTTGGAACTTGATTGACAAAACCTCTTGGGTACATAAGATTTTTCCATAATAAAATTTAGCATTAGAGGTTTGCATAGCTAAACTTACATGTGGAGTGTGCATGCAAGATTATACCTTCCAATCACAATAACTTTTTTTTTTTTTTTTTTTGAGAAAAGCAATGTCTCGAAAGCATAAATAGAAAACTATCATCTAAAGTATAAGTACCTTCATGTTTCTCATGACAAGGAGGGGGTCAGAAGATGTAGCCATTGTACTGCAATCGAAAGTAAACACTTGATTCAGAAGATTGTACAGCAAGTAGAATGTAGTTACAAGAACTTAACAGAAAAGAGAGTAGATAGAAGATTCAGAAGATTACTTATCTAGGGCTCTGCAATGGCATTTCCCCCTCCCTTCTTTTTTATTCTATCGAAGAAAAATGAAAGAAAAAATATATATTAGCATCCATCCAATCCAGACGGTTAACCAGATAGTTAACGAGAATGATACATATAAAACCAAAATAGTTCAACATTGTGATTGTATGGATAGGGGGAAGGTACAACATCTAATAGAGAAAGAGGCCGGATTCACCTGCACACATGCACTTAGTAGCACATTAAACTGAATTAACAACAGCAAGAAGACCTGATTGATTTAAGCTCTTCCATCATAGTAGTTACATTCCTATTATATGTTGAAACTAGGGTACTTCAAACAGTTGCACATAGGAAATGGATCTTAGAAACATGAAACATATCAAAAAACTTGGTATACAAGATACCATAATAGTTGCAGAAAGATATACATTACAACTAGATGACAAGCTCCTCAAGCTGCTCCTGAATTCTGAAACAGAAACTACATGATGCTAATCTGGTGGATCTTGACACATATCTACCCAAAAATGAAAAAGGAAAAGAAAAGAGCATAATCTTAAGGTAATACATTAACAGAGGCAGTAGCATATGAAAAGCCATTGAAGCAACACCTCCCTTGCACATATTCACCAAGAAATTACTGCTGCATAAATCACGAAAGCTTGGGTTAATTTAGGACTGCACTTGAGCAATCAACTCTTGGCTGAGGTGGCTGGATTGCTGCTCGGGAACGACGGCACTGCTGCGTTGTTCTCCGGGTTAGGTATATCTGCACTCGCATGCTGAACAAACTTTTCAGGAGACATGTGAGTACCATGGCAAGCACACACGATCCTGACTTCGTTCTGGTTGTATCTGTAGGTAACACCAGATATTGTCCTGCCATTTGGACCAGTAGTTGAGACCCATGGAAGATCTGGGTATGAGCCGCTCCCTCCAAACTTTACATCGGATGCAATGCCCGGCCTGATGGTAGATCCTTCATGAGAAATGCCTTCTGCCACAGATTGGGTTGGTTTCTCCTTTTGCCCAAAGAAAGGGAAGGTTCCCTGGCTCTGGTCCTCGTTTTGCGAAGAAGATGAACCAACCTCTCCAGCATTGTTTACATTGCCTTTAACCAAATCCAATGGCTTCTCCTCATGCACTGCACCTGCTGATGAACTAAGAGGGGCTTGAACTGGAACTGCACCAAACAGTTTATAAAGAATTAGTTCAACTGCATGTACAGACCAAACAGTTATCAATCAAGTCTATTCCAGGTTAATATGGTAAAATTTAAAATTATTAGCTATCCTGTATGCCATAGGTTTTTGATACGAGCTAAAAAGAACTTGTATGTCTCAATTTACAGATTCCTATACCTGACTTCTGCTTTCTCAAGAAAAAGATAACCAATTGGGAAATCCTAAATCTGTACTGATGCTTACAACCTTAGATGGTTTTAAAAGGATCATATGAAAGTCACAACTCAGGAGAGCACTAGTTGGTATCAGAAGCTCACACCATCATCGGGTTACGATTAGCATTCATTTTTCATGTTTGGACTATCATTAAGATAGGTAGATTTTACTTACTCCTAGAAATTACAGAACAAATTATAGTTTAATTATTTTAACCTGGAATAGTTTACACTTACCTAAATCAAGAAACCTAAAACTTCACAGTTTTTACTGCAACAGACAGCTAAAACTAGCTATGGCCTTTCCACCACCCAAACAAAAAAAGAACACTCAAAGATTTAGAGCAAAAAAAGAAAGAGAGAGATTCCAGACAGATAAACTTGGTAGTTACAACATTAACAAAACCTTTACAGCTTTATCCCAAGCAACAAACAATTTTTTTTTCTTATTTTTCATATAGAGCTTTGCTAAGCGGAAGGTCCCCAGGCAAGTACTATTTATAAGATCCTTAATTACAGCCTCAGTTCGTAATCAATTAGGTCTACCCTAGCCTGTGTTTCTCGAAGAAACACACAGAGACACGCAGGCAAAGCATGTGCATGCATGTTTGCAGTCTAAAACCCAAAACTCTGAGATTTTTCAGTTCTTTTGCCTACGCATCAAAAAGTCAAGAAATTGAGTAGGTGAAAGTTGATAGCAGATTAGGTCTATAACCTAGAAGCTTCAAACTTAAGTAAAAAAACTTCACATGGCAGAAAAGTATCAGAATCATGATTAATGATTCGGATTCTCAATTTATATGCACCAAATAAAAAAACGTTGATATTCTCTGATGTCCATTTGGAATCTCAATGCATAGGCAAGAAAACATGATGTTATTTCATTTTCTGCTAGCAGGTGTGCCAAACCATGTAGTTCAACCGGAAGGGACTGTAGTTTCTGGTTTTTCTCCTCTTTTGATATGATTGAGAAAGATTTGGCTCTAAACAAACAGACACCCAATTCTTGAAACGGGCACATAGCATCACACACTGCACCTCAGAGTCGAATACTCCCTCAAATTAACTGAGGAAGTACTCCCTCAAATCAACTGAGGAAGTACAAGGAGAAATTGCCTGATTTAGGTAGGCTTGATTTTGCTTGAAGCAAACATAGCCGTCGTAACTCTTCTTCTTGAATGGCCTAAGTCCGGGCTACTAAACAAGCTTCCATAATGGCCTCTGTGCAGGCTGCTAAAAGGAAACGAGGCCTCAAAAGAAGTTTGTTTGACAGAAAGAATTATAACAAAAATCTTAAAAAGAGAGAGAGTAAATCTTTTTTAAAAGTTCTCTGCGAATCTGTGTGATAGAAATCAATCTGTGTCTCTCATTGACGATCAGACTATCCGCTTGAATCTTCAATTTGAGGAACGAGCTTATAACATGATCTCTTACACTAGATCAAGTGTCTGTAGAAGTTCTTAAAGAACTAGGAAACATAAGTTTTTAAGAGTTTGTGAACAAGTAAATTTCTCAAAATAACTAAAGCTTGGTTACTCTTTGCACACGCAGCTTGTTTCTCAAATTAGACCTTTAAGGGCTTATTTATAGGCACCCTAGGCATTGCCTTTGGGTGTAACAGCCCCCATAAAATATGTTTAATGGGAGTTTAATCCCACAATAAGCGGAGAAAAATGGGCTTAATGTCCACTATTTCAGTAATGTCCACTATTTCAGCCAATGGTTGTATAACGAGCCTTGTTGAAGCAAGGCTCGTATACAGCGGGGCTAAGTGCTTCATATAGCAAGGCCCCACATTATACGAGGCTCATGAAACGGGACTTACATAAAACGAGCTTGTGAAAATAAAACTTGGGTAAAGCGAGTATGAAGAAAAGCATGCATAAAGCAAGGTTATGAAGCAACAGTTCCCATAAAAAGAGCAAAGCTCGCATAAGGAAGCTTATGAAGCAACCCTCGCAAAAAGAGCTTGAGGGAAAGCTTCTCTTTGAGGCAAAGCTACTAGAAAGCTTCACTTTAAGGTGAGGCTATTTTAGTGCTCTCAGAAACTTCAAAGTTGGATTTAATCATACTCAAGTCCATTTGGACTCAGGTCACTCACATGCCCAATCAGCCCCAGATAAGATTACAAGATTTTAACATGTCTATATGAGTCGGATGAACGTATCAAGTTCTGCAGGATCCAGTATTTTTCGACTACCTATAGTGGTTCGAAGGAGTGGGGATATTGCATAACATTGGCTGAGAGTTGCAAGAGAAAACCTGAGGGACTGCTGAGAAAGGTTTGGCAGAGCTGGCAGAAACAGTTGGATCAAGGCTTGATGATTGTGGGTATAGCATCTAATGCAGGTGCTGATCCCAACATTAGTAGTGTAAGTAGTAGATAGAAAAGATATTCACAAGAAACTTACAGTTATGCAGTATAAGTGTTGCAACATCATGGCATAAAAAGTATTTAAGCATAGAGAAGAAAAGTTCACCATGAGATGTCTTTAAGCTATCAGAATACTGTGTTTTAGGTGCTCCATCTCTACTGAGAAAAGAAGTAACATTCCGAGAATTAAATGCCCATGAAGATCCTGTTTCTAGTGTTGGAAGCTGGACAGGAGAGTAGCCAAAAGAAAGGTGCAAGTTGCTTGAACTCATTGCTTGAAGTGCAGGGTTCTCACTGTTTGTAACGGGCACCGGCTGCAACCCAGCTGGTGAAGAGAACCCTACTGCATTAGGTGCAGTAGCTTTCATTGGAACTGTAACAGGCACCGGATACGGAACAGTCATAACAGTTGAAGGTTGCAAGGGAATCCCATAAGCCACATTTCCAAGACCATGGTTGGAATGACTTCCTGCAGATGACTCTTTCTGACTATGGGGCCCACTTGAGTCAACATACTTATCACTAAACTTGGGAATATCTGAGCTCTTTAATTTATCTTCATTCTGTGAAACCAACCAAGAGTTTGACCCTTCTGTTTCAGATTCTGCAACATCCTCATTAACACCTGAGCAAGCATCTTCTGTAGTACCTGAAACATGTGAATTTCTTACTAAATTTACACTGGATGGGCTCTTCCCATGTTTATCAGCATGGTCAACTATCTTTTCCTGCTTGTTTTTAATATTTATTTCCTCAAATGGCATCTTGCGTTTGTTTAATTTCTCTTCCACAGTCTCTGCTGTTTTGTTATTTGAGGCCCAATGATCTTGATACCTGTTAAACTGAGGTAAATTGTTGTGCACATCATCAGAATGATCTGTTACAGGAGTGGAGCTTTTCCCAAGGTCAGTCCAGAAGTTCTCATGTTGCTGCTGATCCGGGGTAGTCTTCTGTTTTCCCTTCTGGTCTTGGTTCTCAGAGCCTGTTTGGAAAAAATTCTTGAAAGAAGGGTCAACAACAGTCATGTTGCCACCCATTAGCCTGCTACTTCCTTCATCTACTTTAGGATCTAAAGAAGCATCTTTGATTTTAGATTTCCCAGATGATCCACCACAGGAAAGGCCCAAGCTTAGTTCAAGTCCATTATCATCTTCCATTTTTCAGCGGAGACACTCAATTCCTTTATCCTTTTAGGCTGATGAGCACTTCCTATAGTTGTTCCTGACTGAACACATACACATCTGCTGAGGATCAGTACAAGGTCTGCAAAGGAGGCCGCAACATTAATTTAGAAGAAAAGTATCGAGGAAACTCATCACTCTAAATAGATATCATGAAGAAATTCTCATGAAGCTTATCCAAACGTAAAAAGGAACAGAAAGTAATCATTGATAGAGCCATAATAACCCAAAAGAGAAACAAATAATCAACCAAACAGGCATTGAATTTTCCAATGATACAGAAACCTATTGTAGCTGTATTACACTATATTTGTAGAATTGTTTTCAGCAGTCATGAGAACATACTTATGTGTTAAGGTATGACTATGTTAACACTTATAAAAACCTATGCTAGCATTGGCAAACCACTTTAAGCTTTAGACAGTTTCAAACACGCGCACATGCACATGCCCTCCACCTTGAATTCAGCAAATGTGGTATTGGGAAGGAAACTTATGTCGATAAGACTTTGAGTCTAGGAAACACTCCCAGTTCTCAGATACCATGTTTGTAAGATGACACGCATCGGAAGAAAAAGGGAAAAGGGGATTGCATATATTTTCCAACAGAGGCTTGTAATGTCTACTGACTCCACCCCAAAGTATATCTATTGTGCACATCTACTCTGCACTAGGATGTCTAGTATATCTAGTACATAACAGTTGCAATAAAATTCCATATATGCTCTCAAGGGTAACCTCCATTCCATTAGATCAGGCACACATCTCTCCTTACTGCATGAGAAAAAAGGTCGGCAAGTCAATTCCATAAGGAAAACAAAAACAAAATATTTCATTTTTTGCCCCCCACTTAATACTAAGTGTCATTTTTATCTATTACTTAATGAGCATAGCCCAGGAACTGGTAACTGGTAATGAACAAAGTAAGAATTGCAATAATACCACCAAAATAAAAACTCCAATATATATGGTTACCAAGCAGGAGTTACATAACCACCTCTGTTTTTGGAAACCAAAAAGTATCATGACCTACTTATCCTAATAACTTGTCACTGGAGGCCAAATTACTATTTGAGTAGCCTTCCATTGTGGTTATACAATATTAAAACCCCACAAAAAAGAAGGCACAAACAGCACGTCCCATTTAATACTATCTGGTGACTTCATATCAGAGAAGAAAAATAAATGATAACAAAAATGACAAGTACAAGCATATGGCATTATAGAACTTACTTTTGGGGAACTTCTATACTTGACGAAAGAGGAGAGAGGAAAAAAGAGAAAAAAATTAAAAGCTTTCCTAACCTTCTCATAAGTTTCTCTGTTTTTGAAAAGAGGTATCACGTTATTTATCCTAATGACCTGTCATTCGAGGCCAAATTAGTCTCTAAACAGCATTCCTTCATGGTTGCATTTGCATAATTCAATATTAAAACCCAACAAAAATAAGGCTATAAATAATTCCTTTATAGATACTTGCTCTCCTGTTACTTTATCTCAATGCAAAAAAAAGATTAAAAATTAACATGTAACAGCATAAGACTGGCATGGCATGCTAGAACTTCAATCTGGGGAACCTTATCATTGACAAAAAAGGAAAAGAAGAAATGAACAAAAAATTAAAAGCCATGTTAACCTTCTCTTAAGTTCCTTACAAGTAGATAACAACAATTAGGCTTCAATTTAAATAAAATAAAAAAAATTTAAGCTCAATGGCATATAATTTTAGTATAGTTTCTTTTTGTGCTCTATACTCTCATTTTCCTGGGGTGGAATTAAAGCCAAACAGAACTTTTTCTCACTAAAATATAGTTAATGTATGATAGTTTTTTGTTGGTTTTAGATTTGATGATAATTTTCAACCATATAATGCCCTTGTTCATTAATAACAAATATTAATCCCCCCTCCCACCATCCCAAAAAAAAAAAAAAAAACCCACATACAAAGGATGCAGCCCCAACATCCTAGACAAGCCACTAGCTACATAGTACTTTTGAGAGGGCAAAAGTAGTAAAAACGCCACAAAATCAGCATAAATGAGAAAGAGTACAAGGATAGGCAACCTCTTGAGAAGTCCATAAATTATAAATATTGGGAGTCATGCATGTTTGAGTATAAGTAGCCCTAAAATGGTGATCACCTTGGAGGTCATTGTCTCATAGCTATCTATTATTAAAAATTGAATTCATTTGAACTATAATTTACCAGACTCCTCCCGCCTGCACGACCAATGCAGTACTAGTCACTTTCATGAATGACATTACATAGGCCTCTTTAACGGTAGTACCTCATACCATGTTAGTTACAAGGCTACTAGCTATGAAGTATAGACACTTATATCATGATGCCTCTGCGTCCTGTCGGACATGCGCAACATGCATACTCTTTTCAACAATTTGTTGCATGTCAGCTTGTCATCTCCTTGTCAACCTGGACATATCTTGCCAAACAGGAAACTAGTTTGACCAAAAATCAGTCAGTAGAGCCTCTATATAGCCACGATCTATATAAGACTATTTTCTGGTAGTTTAAGAATAGTAAATGCTACTGAAGATCTATCTCTACTATGGAGTCAAAATCCTATGGTATATCAAGTCAACAGAATATGTTGCACAGACATGTTGTCATAGGTGGAAACATGACATCATGTATCAACTGGTGAAGAGTAGATAAAAAGCAACAATGACATGGGGACGTGCGTCATGTCTGATATGGTTACTAGATGCAATCTCAATGGAAGTGTCACTGCTTCCTTAGCAATAGTCATCTATCGTCCTTGAGTCTAGTTCTAGAAATTATCTATAATGACGACTATCTTTGTTGTCAATCAATAGGCCTACTAGGCTTTATAGCAGATTAGTTCAACGTTTCCGTAGAAAGACAGAACTAACAGCCTTATATGACTAACACCATGTCAACAATTTTGAAACATTTCTTAAGCCTCCTCAATTTTGGATTTCATAGCTGATCCTATTTAGATCAGGAAAAAGTCTTGAGCGATTATCTGCAGTAACATTCAGAATCCCATGTTATGTGAAGCTAAGTCTACCCTCCTCCCAAATTTTTATTTCACAAACTTCTCCAGTCATCTTCCGTTCCTATTTCCACTTTTGTTTTTCTCTACCTAGAGACTATGCAATTACTTTGTCATAGCTTCAACTATGGAATTTCAGCATCTTTCGCTATTAAATAAGTGATAGTATTTTAGGTTATGATTAGCACACTTGATTTTCTTGTATAGTGATATCACACCTTCGTCCTCACCATAGACACGTAAATTTGGTGTTAGATTGATTCCATTCATGTGCAAATATGTATAGGCATGGCCAACCAAAAGTTTATGAAGAGTGTAAGGTTGTCTGTATTTGATATTCATTGTAATTGAAATTATTAAACTCGAAATAGACTTTCCCAAGTAGAGAAATATTGCATTGGTTGCGCTGACTTACTTTCCCAAATAGAGAAATATTGCATTTGCTGCTCTTACTTGCCTACTTTTCGTTTCATATTTTACGACTCCAATTTCCATGTTATTGGGGTGCATTAATAGAAAATCTAGTAATGATATTGTAGCACGCTCCTAAGTGTGTCTTGAAGTAGCCCCTTTTGAGAAACTCAGACCTAATGTTTGTCTATATTAATGCAAACCCTGCTGAAATAAGTCACAGCTATGAATGTGATCTCCCTCATTAAAGAAATATGCTTCTAATAATCCTCTCACAAAGTAAGTTTTTTGCATAAAACCCTCTAGCAAATATCACTCCATAGCATGCTAGTTTATGTTGCACAGCCACCCTATTACCATGCAATGACACTTGTCACAGTTCTTATTAAATAATAGGCGCTACAAGTTTTAAATTGTATGCTCGGTTTATTTTCAGAGACTTCTTCACAATCATTTTAATAATTTTCTGGCATTTATTTGACAGCCATTACATGTGTTTATAAATACTAAGGACAATAATTTTGATGGAAAAGAATATTGAGGGAAAGCCCTCACAGCAACTATATTCTTTTCACATAAGGGGTGATTCTATAAAAGAAACTCCATATGAAGATACAACAACAACAATACACATCCCATATCTCCAAATATATGGGACCATCTATATGCATCCTTTTCCCATTCTGGTTCAGCTTGATAATACAAATGTATGAACTTAGTGCTCATTTGAAAGGTTGGTATAAGAATCCTTTAGGCCATGTTTGGATGGATTCAATCCAAAGGATAATAACCTTGGATTCTATTTTTCCATTGGATTTCCTAATCCAATGGATTAGCTGTTTGGGTATGATTTTAGAGTTATAATCCAAAGGATTATAATCCCAAAAGTACCTGAATCCTTCAGATTAAAAGAGGGAGGTCACAACCCACTTTTGGACCTACTTTTGAAAAGGACATAATCTAGATACTCAAGAAACTATAAGACAAGTATTCTCACTTATGTTCCTCACTTATGTTTCTCACTTAGATACTCCTAGTTCCACACATTAATGTGTGACTATATCATATTTATGTCATGTCTCCATAGTATGTTTGTCTCCATGAATCACAGATATTAATGTGGTTGCTTTTAATAAAGGACTCCAAGAAATTAAGCAAGTGTGCTATGCAATACAGCCTATGTATGTTATCCCTCCCAATTTCCTATTCACATGTTTCACATGAAAAGCTTGTGTATAACATGCTAATTCATATTTAGCAAACAAAAATTTGACTTAGCTCATAAATCTCTTGATGGCAAGTCTTGAATACAATTGTAACAAAATTTATACAAGAGAATTTCCTTTGAAAAAAATAAAAAAACTGAAACACTGAAAATCCTGAAGCTGTTGGCTTTGCCAACATATAGTTAAAATGGATACATGAATTCTCTTGTTCTGCTCAATTCTATTAATGGTCATTCATCACTTAAGTTGAGCTGCTATCATAGCCTTCATAATTTGCCTCCAACCAAATGAGCAGAAGCCTAGTGATGAGGACATCGAAGGATCAGGATTCGTTAGGATTTATTTTATTAGATTGTATTAGATATTATTATTTGAAATTATAATATATTTGTTTCTATTTTAATTCCACTTGTGATGCATGTATTGTTGGCTTTATATAGCTAAGCATTGAACTATTTAATGAGATTGAAGAATGGTTATTGGTTAAACCTTTAGTATGTTGAGCAAACATACTTTTTTTTTGAAACTTTAGAACATGTGATTTATTTAGAGTGGGCATGTGATTTGTTTGGGTGAGAAATCCAAATTCTATTATTTTGCTATTGTTATTAATGCATAATTCTTGTTCTCCTAATTCGCATTGTCAAATCCTAAAATCGCTTCCATCCTATGTCAAATTTTGTTATCAAAGTACATAAATCAATCATCAAAAATCCAAAAACCCAAGATCACCATCTTCTTCATTTGTTTTTTAGTTTAAAAAAAAGAAAGAGAGAAAAAAATCATAGAAAAACAAAAAGATATAGAAAAAAAAGATTAAAAAAAAACCTAACTATAACTTTCAGTCGTCCAAACAGCCACAGCCACTACCTCCCCATCAAAGCGGGTCAACACCACTCACCATCATCATCTTCGAACCCCGAATCGACAGTTACCGAAGCCCCTCAACCTGAACTGTCAAAGCATGTCCTCTTCCCCTAGTCACCAACATCCCTATTCAAGCCTGCTATCATCATCTACCAAGTCCTAATCATTATCATTCACCATCATGTTAGATCCGAGATCGTGCCATTTTCCATATATAGTCAATAACGACCATATATCGTGTTATCATTGTTGTCTGAGCTCCAATCTAGATCTGACACTCACCCATATTCTTCAAGCATCGTCGACCATCTTTGAACCATGTTGAAACTCACCAAAGCTTCCTAACCTCGTCATAATTATTTTCCCACATTGTATCCGGCATCGTCGACTCCATCCAAGTCGATTAGGAGTTCTCAGGCAAACATCAGCTCAATCAAGCCAAGTACGAGTCTATTGTCTCCATCTCGAGACGCAACTTCCAAAGATGGCTCCACCACAGAACCGACCCAGTCATTCTCATCCAAAGCCAAGTTTATGTTGCAACTATATCAGACTCATTACGGATTTGAGTTGCATTCAGATCCTGATTCTAGTATGATTCGAGCTAAATTCGAGCAGTTGAGATCCTCGGAAATTTTCTGAGCTTTTTACACAGAGATTTTTATTCCTAGTTAATTTTCAATTAATTTATTTTCTGTTACTGATACATTTACAACGGTGGCAATCCAAGGCAAGTTGGGCATAATATGTATGATATCTTAGATTTTGAAATTTTGATAAGCAATATAGTTATAAAAATTGGGAAAGCCATCATGTAGACTTCTTCCGTTACTCTCTTCTAGCATACGAGAAGAGTCCCCGACTTAAATTGGTTAAAGAACTTTTTTGGTTAGAACAGAGTTTGACATAAATTTAGAGCATGGAGTCCTTGTTGAGCCTGCCAACCAAAGTTTCCAGTTTAAGTCGGATATAGAAATTCTTGATAGGCCAGAGCTAAAAATCTCACCGAGTCACTGTCTTCACTAGAAGAAATTTTCTTCCTGTCCATAAGAAGCTAAAGAGCCTCTTATTGAAACTTTTGTAGACCTTTCAGCTAAACCAATTTTACCATCGTCACCCAATTTTGAGGTTTCAATTATCCACGAGACCATTTGACATCTATTATTTGTTTTAAAACTTTTTGACTGTGGGCGAGTATACAAGAAATCAAAAATATTAAAGTGCAAAGTACAGTGAAGCCCGTCCAAAGGTTTCAACATCCAACATCACGATCAAGCACTATATGTCCCATCTTCAGGTTGATAAAGGCAACAAGAGTTATGGTGCCATTATTCATCAAAGGTGAATTTTTAAAGTAGGAGAGAGATGAGGGCAACCATATGACCAGGATTTCTTTTATCAAATTTTAATTGTAATCCAAGGATATTCGTTTTATTTTTGTTGCACATGTGATGCACATGATGTTGGCTATATAGCCATATATTGAACTATTTAATTAGGCTGAAGAATGATAATTAATTGAAACCTACTTTATTGTGAGACAACATTTGGTTTACTTTTGAAATATCAAAATATGTGATTTGTTGAAAGTAAGTGTGTGATTCGCATGGTTTGAGGCTTGAATCCTATAATCCTATTGTTTGTTATTATTAACCACCCTAAGTTTTGTTCGTTCCCAAATCCCTAAATCCCCACCACCAAGCCCAAAAATTGCTTCGTCCTGTGTCGCCTAGCCTAGGTCTTCTTACTCTCTTAATCATAATCATATCCCTCATAAAAATCCACATTTGTCCATGTCCATGTCCATTGCACATAATTGGCAAATGCACCTTAAAGGGATTTTCACACACAACACAAGAACCTCATTCTCCAAAAAATCACACATAAAGTTACTTATATAAGTTAAGATAATATTTTTCTATTTGTCTTTTATTAGCCATGTCTGTCATGTTTTGTTAGGGGTTATGAAGGAATTAAGAAAGTTGAGCCATTTTGTGTTTGCAAATTTATTTTACCAAATACGGATTGAAATAACCCAAGTCCATTGTTTAAGAAATGTTAACCCAACTCAAGCAAGGGATTCGAACCCACAATCTCTCACGAAAATATTCTAAACCCAAGTGGAAGCTATCAAATAAATATGTTAACATCTTTTAACCCCAACAACAACAACAACTAAGCCTTTTATCCCAAATACTTGGTGTAGCCTACATGAACCAAAAGAGAATCACGTCGAATCAATTATATTGATAATCCTTCTCAATACATTCCTATCAAGTAATATCTCCTCAATCAAACCTCTAGAATAGATATCTTTTCGTATCACTTTTATCTATATTTTCTTCGATCTTCTCTTCGTTCTTTTAACTTGTCCTACATTGACAAACTCTCCTCGTTGAATTGATGCATTTGCAAGTCTACATTACACATGACCAAACCATCGCAAGCGATTTTCTCGTATTTTCTCATCGATGGGGGCTTCACCTCTCTTAGCACGAATATCTTCATTTTTCACTTTATCTCTTCTAGTGTTGTCGTATATCCAACAAAGTATGTGTATCTTTGTTACACTTATTTTCTGTAAATAACATTTCTCTATACCCCAGAATTCCGTGTCATATAATAAAACTGGCCTAATACCTGTAAAATTTTCCTTTCAATATTAACGGAATGTTACGGTCGCATAAAACTCTCATTGCACTCCTCTATTTCAATCAGCTAGCTTGTATTTTGTGGTTGACATCACTATCGATCTCTCTATCATTCTATATAATAGATTCCAAATACCTAAACTGATTATTTATTTGTATCTCTTACCCGTCTAATGTTACAACACTATAGTCTAGGGTCTGTCATTTACTATATTTACACTTCATATACTCTGTTTTAAACTTATTCAATATAAAACCTCTAAATTCTAATATGTGCCTTCATAACTCTAACTTGGTATTCACCACTACTTTTGTCTCATCAACTAGTACAATATCATCAGCAAATAGTATACACCAAGGTATCTCATCCTGAATAGTTCTAGTAAGCTCATCTATCACTATAGCAAATAAAAACGTGCTCAATGTGAATCCTTAATGCAATCCAATTGTGATAGAAAAATTACTTGTTAGACTACTACATGTCCTGACATTGGCCACTACTCCATCATACATGTTCTTAATTATATCAATATATTTAATGGGGACTCTTTTTTTTTACTAATATTTACCAAAGCACTTCTCGTGGTACCTTATCATAGGCTTTCTCTAGGTCAATAATACCATATGCAAATCTTTATTTCTCCCTCAGAATCGCTATATAAGTTGAAGTAAATGAATAGCTTTGTCGTTGATCGCTGCAGCATGAATCCAAATTGGTTCTCCGATATTTTAACAATCTGTCTCAATCTATATTCAATTACCCCGAACTGTGCAACTAAGTAATATCTAAAAGTTAACAAGAATAACAAGATGATAATTAAATGACACAAAGGGAACTGATAAGTAACAAGACAGATCTGTTTCAGATATCAAAGCCGTCACAAATGCACCATATACAATACATGTGCAGCGCATATATACGGTTTAGCCACATATGCTCTTGCAAGTTGGAAACATAACTAGTTATTTTTATGCAGCAGCACATTTTGTTGCCTACAGCAGTAAGAGCGCATATAATCTTAAAATTGGGAAAGGAAAATAATCAAATCTATTGCCTGCACACCACATCTCAGACTTTGTTTGTATACATAAAGCTTCACTCTTTTTACACCAAACAGTTTTTGTGCTCGTTCTAGTTAAATATTTAGACACCTATAGCACATGATAGTGAAAACCACGTAGAATATTAGATTAACAAATGGCGTTAACACTGATTGGCAACACATGGATTCTTTGCCCTCTTTGAGATTTTGAGGATTAAAGCCTCCATCACAGATCGTGCTGGTCATCAAGTAAATCACAAACCATCGCTACCTTCAAATCCAGAGCTCTTTTACTAAAATAATAAGCTTCTGTAAGAGATAATTTAAATCACGTCTCATAACTCGAGAAATTAAAACGTCAAAAACGCATCATTTTTATTTTATTTTTTACTCTCTTCAAACTTTTAACAAACTACGTGACCTAAGTATTTGATTACAACCACAAGTACATGCCCTGGATCATTACATAAATATCAGAAGCCAAGGTTACCCATTATAAGCTCTAGAAATGAAAAATTAGTATGAACAAAGGAAAAAATAAGCACTAAAAAGGGTTAAGATCTATCTAATCAAGAGCTGGATACCACTACGATTCCAACATCACAAACCACAATCTGCTAAAAATTCTCACAAACACAAACAAATACATTTAGGGCTTCCAGAACCAATTCAAGTCCTTTGTCGCTAATTCCCCATGATTTCTCCACAACCCATCAATCCAAACGCCAGATTCAAGAAAAAGAACCCAAATTTCACAGACCCATATTAAAATTCAATGAAATTAACCAAGATAAAGCTAGCCCAGCTGGAAAAATTGAATTTTTAGCTCAAAATTCAGGAAAAATAATCAGCTTTTTAAGCTAAAAATTTTTTTTGGAAGGCACAGAGTGATACCTGAATCGATTCCGCGTAAACTACCCAGAAAACAAATCGGACATTTTTCCTCTCATGAAGAGATGCTTGAATGAGCCCATGAGAGAGAGGGGAGAGAGAAAGAACGACCTCAGATGTGATTAAATAGGAGCTAATTATTTGGCTTTTTTTAATTTATATTATTTTTTAGTATTTTTGTTTAGGCATGTGATTTTTGGGGAGATAATCTTTTTTTGTTTGTTTGGGTCCATGGGCGGAAAGGCAAACGGACGGGGACAGATTAGGTACGTTTTGGAGGCACGTGCGGTACATCTGATGAGAGGCGTTGCTGTTTGGCTCGCACGTGTAGACAGATCCAAACGTGTGGAAGAATGTTGGCTGTTTGAGCATAGGAGCAGTCTCTCTTTCCTCTTCTTTTAAAAGACCAAATAGAGAAAAAGAAATGTTTTGGAATCTCACCATTTAAAACTTGGAAAACCTTTTTAAATAATATAATTAAATAAATTCATAGCTAGTGAAATAGGTCTATGACAATATTATTTCTATGAATAGACTATCAACTCTTCATGTAGAATTCTTATACTATCATATCTATGGGGAAAAGTTATATTGTTTCAATTGGATATTTATTTAGAATAATTACTTATTATGGCTCACATATATTATATTTTTCATGTTATTTTCATTAATATATAATTCAACAATAATATAAGTTTCTTTTGCACATGCTTAAGTTCAAAATACATGAAAGTCCAACAAAAGAGTTATCAAAACAATCAAGCAAGGGAAATTCTAAATGAGCACACTACTTAACTTAGTGAGCACTATTTGCTTAGTGAGCACTACTCCTCTTTTAGAAAGAGATAATTTTTCTTAGTCAGCACTAAACTACTTCCAATTTTAACCCTCAAATCCATATTTCGCATCTCCCCTCACATGCGTCCTTTTAAACCCATCGCTCTCTCCCGCTCTCTCTTTGCTCGCTCGCTCAAGCACGCCCCCCCCCCACTCTATTAACGGTCATCCCTTTCCCGTTCGCCCACCTAGCAAATCAGTCAATCCCCCTACTGGTTAGCCCATCATCTAAACCGACCACTCACACTCCGATAGTTTAATATCTCCTTCACCAACTCCTACTCGTTACTGTCCCCAACACCTTCATCACAATATTTGTCAAGTACAGAGACTTCTTCAGCACACTCAACGTGTTTGACAATATGTCCGAATGAGATCGGGTGTCCGTAATCACTGTACTCTAAGTGTTTGATAAAGTGCTCGAACAAGATCAAGATGAAGGGTAATTTTGTCAAAAAAAATTGATAAACTTGTAACTCTTTACAAGTTAGAATATGATGCTCACAAAGTCAAGTTGTGTAATTTAGAATTTCCCATCAAGCATGGGTGGACAAGAAAAATGAGAGAGCAATAATAAGTCTGTCAAAAACGAGACTATGACCTTTACTTTTTAAAAGTTTCTAGAAACAATAGTTTATGACAATGGATGTAGTACCTTTAATTATTTATACCAAAGATTTTTTAGTTTTTCAAATTTCTATAAATAATAATCGGTAATAATGTGTGTAGAGTCCTTCGTAACTATTTATATCAAACGCCAATGAATCTTGGCTCAAGCAGCACCATCCTCTCCATTTTGCGAAATGGGAATTTTCATAGTTCTACAGGCAAAATTTAATAGGTAGTTGTCTTTTATTATGAAATTTTTTTTCTTACAAGATGCATATCAAATAAACATTTAGATTGGTACATTTTTACAATGAAAAGCTCAGAAAAAATGCTAAAATTTGACAATTCCATTTGCAAAACTATTTAAGAAGCGACCCTCTCCTCATCAACCTTCTTTTATGTAAAATATTAGAAGTATTTTATAGGCGATCAACTTCATCATCTTATTTTTCTTTTATATAGAATTATATGACAAGTTTTTGCATCCTTTTCGACAATAGTACTGCAAAAGAACACAGTGCTCCTATGCTAACCTGATGCAATAGCCATCGGAGAAGATAGGGTGCCCCCACAAACGAAAAAAAAATTTAATCTTTTAAAATTAAGTTGAAGATCAACTGGATAGATTTCTATGTTATGTGTTGGACCAATTATTCACCAGGGCCACATCCACATCGTAGTATTTGGTATATTTTGATAAACAAGTCAGAACTTAATAGAAGATCGGGTTATCTTGTTTCTCCCTATCAGTCTCATTATATTAATACTATCTATTTTAGTACTATATTCAAAATCTGATCAAATCAATTAAAAGTAGAAATTTTAATGAATTTTATTACTTGTATTGTCGAGTATTTTTGTATGTATATAATTCGATTCATGTTATTGCATAGCATACTCTCGCAAATATGTTGTTGATGGCTTTGCATATTTGTGATATAACTTCCACTGCTGACTCTAGATCGACCTAGATTCGCTACATTTTCACGTCTGTAATGTACCCTGGAAGGTAGAGAGGCTGAATGTGCTTCACGTCTCCCAAGAACATATTATCCCGAGTGAAAATAGTGTTTGCTATCACCACTTCCTGCACAGTGGTACATTTCTGGTACTTTCTAGGTTCTTCAACCTCCACACTCTATTAACATGAGGTGCGTATCTATACATTGTTATGCAAGTATCTATACATTGTTATGCAAGTTGGTACATTTGCCTGTATAGCATATTTTTGTAAACCGGGTGGGATTGTTACACGTGGCATTAGCTTTCAAAATATCCTTAAAAAATTTGAGTTCTCATTTCTTTTTTCACTAAGCAAGAGGGTTCCTTAGTAGGCTTACTAATTTATGTCATCTCACACTTATCTTTGTAAGAATTAACAAATGTTTAGAAGAAATTTATCTCATTTGCACTTCTTCCTTTCTTGCACAACTAATCTCTTATACTTTCTCTATTATGGCGACAAAGTTCATATTCCGAGAGCTCTAAATTATATATATTATCATTTGAAAAGAAACATAAAAGGCCGGTAAAATAATTTTTTTTTAAAAAAATATTCTTCCAGTGCATATAGATTTCATTGATACTAATGGAATGTGCTTTATGGACGGGGCAGTGCGCTATCATTAGTTTTATCCCTTAAACCTTTTCCATAGAGAAATCACTTCAGCTTAAGGTGAGCAGAGTTCTTTTAATATCGAAATAACCACTTAAAACCGACCAAACTAAGTAAAATCCAATCAAATTAAAATAATTCGGTCGGTTTTTGTTTTTAGCTTTGAAAACCGAAACTAAACTAACCAAATTATTTAAAAATTATATATTTATACACAAACATGTAATATATATATATATATATATATATATATATATATATATATATATATATATATATATATATATATATATATATATATATATATATATATATATCGTTTATGATGATTTGGTCATGTGCAACGTAGACCTATAAGTGCACTGGTTCGAAAAGGGGAGTTTATCAATATAGGACAAGTTAAAAGAACGAAGGAAAGACCGGAGAAAATATGGATGGAGGTGATACACAAAAATATAGAGTCTAGAGATTTAAATAAGGAGATATTACTTGATAGAATTGAATGGAGAAGGAATATCAAAGTGATCGATCCGGTGTAATTCTTTTTTTGGTTCATGTAGCCTATCCCAGATACTTGGGTTAAAAGGCTTAGTTGTTGTTGTTGTTGTGTGTCTATATATATATATATATATATATATATATATATATATATATATATATATATATATATATATATATATATATATATATATATATAAAATAACAAATTCACCATATTAGATAAGAGATGTGCTTACTAAAACAATTCAAATTATAATTTTAAAGCAATTTTTATTGAAAATTCGGTTTTAACTGAACCGAATTTGGCAGTTCAATTCGATTCCGGTTCCAATTCCTATTTCTTATCAACGTGGTTCGATGTTTAGCCAAATTTGATAAAAACCGAGCCGAAACTGATGCTCACCCCTACTTCAGCCACAAATATCACAAAAACTGCCAGCTTTTAACTAACTAGCATTGTGAATGTGATTAGATGAATGTTTATATTCAAAAACCAGGTCCACTGGATATTCAAGAGCTTAATGATGGTATCAAGGCGATTCAAATATCATTTAATAATAAGGTGAAGTCAAAAGTCATATCATTGCTCTTTTACTATTATCGGCACTATATTTTTGACACACTATAAGAAATTTCCTACACATTATGAATATGGAACAATCTAGTTCCAATTCGTTTAAATCAGAAAATAATATATATAATAGGACTTTTATATGTTTGGTCTGATGAGAGATGCAAGTCAGTTGCAAAGTCTAATTATAACTTAAAAGAAAAAAATGACAGTTCTAATAGTTTAAGCCATGTTTAAGGTCAATTCAGTAGGTAGTATCAGAGTTATCATTTTCCAACAAATTTTAAGGTCACAAGAAACTACTGAGAAATTTAATGAACAAACTGCTAAAAACAGGACCAAAAAAAGGATTTGCATATTTTCACAAAGATTCATTACAGAGTAATCTTAGGATGGTATTGGATACGTCCATCGGTCAATTTTTTGTCCATCCTGTACAAAATTTTGAATTAAAAATGAAAATTCTAATTTTCTAATCCAGAATTTTGTACATGAGCCAAAATTTGATCCGTGGATGCGCGTACATTACCATCAGTAGTATACACCGGACTGGGGAGTTTCCAAAGGAGCACACCAATTGTCCTAGTGAGCCCACTTCTCTATGTTTTTTTTGTCCGGGCTCAAAGCCCGGACAGCTATAGAGTGGGCTCACTAGGAAAAATGGTGTGCTCCTTTCGAAACTCCCACCAGACTGTTCTACTAGCTTTACAAAGAAGTAGAACTTCAAGCAGATCACCTAGCCTGCCACAGAAACAGCACCGGGGTTGCTACTCGTCCGTGACTTCATCCTCTTTGCTCTCTTCAGTTGCCTTAGGACATCCAGCCTCTCTGCAGAATACGGAGATGGGATCTACACACAAAACAATTGACATTTTACAGAGAAGGAAATAAAACAACAATGTCAGACTCTATTTGCATGAAAAAAGTTGAATACGAAAAATCCAGGACAAAAGATGGTGCAATATACCAAGCAAGGGATGTATCTCTTGATTGCTGTCAGCATAGCAGCGTGGCCGATGGCAGTGACCTGGTCACAAGTCAATCTTTTAGCTATATATCTGAAAAAATGCAAGGCTGAAGTGAAATTGTCGAGAGAGTGCCAATTATGTTCTTACAGGGAGAAGCATCAGTATTGTGATCGGGACAACACATGCAAGATCGATTAAAGTTCTCACAATCTTCTTCTTTTCCCTCTTCGTCAGTGTGCTTCCACAAATATGCTTTAGGATCAACCGACTTGTGACCCTGACGTCAAAAAAGATCAAACTAGTTCCCATGCAGATATCCTGGGAAAAATTAATCATAAAGTGTCTAGCAACTGTGAACATAAAACTGCAATGGGATTTTTCTGCATATAATTAAGATAGATTTTTTGTCTTACAGAGGTTGCAGACAATAGGGAGCTGCCAGATTTAGCAAAAAAACTCTGGCGATGCTGTGTCTCTGCAGCTTCAGGAAGCATTTCAAGGATCATATCTGCGCAATTATGCTGCGACATGGTAACCATAACCTTTCAGAGTATATATTTATGTGTAAAGCTGAAAACTAACTAATTTGCTAAAACAGTCTATTATTTCTTATTTTAATTCTTAAATAGAATATTTGGGAACATTTTAAGCAAAAATATATATATTGGGAACATTGTCAAGTTCACAGCTCCACAACATCTACAATTTTCTGAGACGATAATAAATGGTTTTGAGCTGATGGAATTTGGAACTAAGATACTACCTTAGTTTGTGTTTGGTTGGTGATAGTTGGTACTTTGGGAGTTTCATTTAGTTCAGACATTCATGTGAAAAAGACAGTAAAATTTTGAATTTTGGTGAGAATTCTTAATCCCCATTCAAATTAGTGTTTGTAAATGAACCAGGTTTGCGTTGAATTAGAATCCTTCTAGAATTCAAAATTTTCCTCTCTTTTCCATGACCAAACATGAATCGCAAACACCATATACTGTCGACCAACACACACTACATCCCTCCCCCAAACTTTCGTTAGGATTGGCCCATCTATGGTGGGGCTAAACATTCATATTGGGCCTAAAAAGGTCCGTTTTCTTGTTGGGATTGTGTTTTTGTTTCGTTTTTTTTTTTCCTCTCTTTTTTTTTTTTGGGTCGGGGTGGGGGGTGGCTCCGAGGAAATGGGTGAGGTATCTATTGTATTTATTTATTATTTTCTTTTCTTTGAGAAAAATATTTACTACTTCCTTTAAATCTTATGTAAAGATTTCTTCCTCTTTTTTCACTGGGGGGTTGAGGGGTTGGATTTTTTTGGTTTCAGAACAACATTCTCCTCAATTGAAATAGATAGTAAAAAGAATGAACATGATTCAGAACATAATATTCGTGCTAGTAGTGTCCTTATAAGTGGACATATCATGCAGAACCTATGACAACCCACATTTTGGCATGGACCTACTGGCAGACAATTCTGTGTAGAAGTATCAAGATACTTTTGCAACTGTCTTCCCTCAGTATCCAAAAATTAATTTATGGATTAAAGCTCACGTTGATCATTATGTATAACTTATTATCTCGGATGGAGATGATTAATCTTAATGCAGGCACTCTGGATGTTCCATATGTTATAGAAAAAGATACTTCTCATCGAACTGAGTGTTAATGGAGTATGTGTTTAAATTTAATTTGAACAGTTAAAACATATGCTCTTTACTCCACAGTTGTAGTCATAGCTGACTGAGAAACAAAATAATTATGTTCTCACAGAGTTATTTGGCATATAAAAGATAGACATATTACCTTACTCTTATGCTGCTTGCCTTCAGGTGTGCATTCAGTGGTAGCATTGGTTTTTTGGTCCTCATGCGTTTGATGACGCTGCTTCTGCGGGTAGGATGCAATCACCTCTCGTAGGTTTGCTGTACGCATTTCAGGTTCAGCAAATGTAACTCGTACAGTTTCCCTGTACTCACTGATCAAGGAAAAGTTCATAATTATTAAAGAATTGTAACTTTTTACTTTTCTAGCTAAAACTATTTTCAAACTGAGAAAAGGATCACTTGCCAAAGATGACATACCGTAATTTATCATAAACCGACCAAAAATCTTCAAGGCAAAATGTTAAAAGATCCCCTCTGCAAAATATGGTAGTATAAGTCATCATCAAATCTCAGTAAAGAAAGTGGAGCTAATGAAGTGGGATGTTACTATGATTACTGACATAATATGTACATATGCTCGGACGCTAGGACTTGGAGATTGTTTAGTTTTGTCAGTATAATGAGCAAAGCTTGAAAGCGCAGTAGAGCAAACACCAAAAACAGTGGATAGAATTATCTCTTTTTCTGCTTGGATGGGTTGCTGCTTCAACCACTTCTTTTCCTGGATATTTGAATACGGTTCTGTAGCATACAAGTCTAGCCATCCAATTTCCTCAGTGACTACCTATTAGAAGGAAACATCAAGCATGAGGAAAATTTGAATCTACAACCAAACAACTTAGAAAATACCTTTTCTGTTATTCATTAAAACTATTTGGCTGAAGTAGGATCCTGCTGGAATTCCAATATAAAAGGAATGGAGGCTTACATCCATGAACAGCTGATACACACGCACGGAAGAAAGCTCAGGGTATAAGAAAAGGATACCACATTCCAAGTAGCTGGAATTAATAAAAGAATAAAACTTTAGTAAACCAATAAACTAAGGAGTACAAGACAAATTATATGGGCTCAGAATCACCAGATGAAATCCTCGACAGTTTCATCAAGATCTTTTATGCCCATTTGTGCTAAGAATAGTCTAGTCTTTCTTCCCAAAAATGCAAAAAGTCCTATAACTGCAAGGTCCCTTGATAGGACCTATGAACACAAAGTGTCAACTGAGAAAAGATTAATAATGACAGAGCAGATGAATGTGAGCGGGAGATCAGAGATCAAGAGACTGCCTATAGTAGTGAAAAAATTCTAAAACTAGTAGAGAACTTTGTATTCATCTAAGTCTAAGGATATCATGTGAACAATATACCTGGTATTGTTTTTCTATTCATTTTAGTAGCATAAATATCACACACATGCACACACATATATATGTCGGAAAAAGTATATAAGGTGTCTCCATAGGCTAGCGAGATATCTATGGAGGTGCCCATAAATTTCAATATGGAGAGTCTATATGTGAATGGTCCGAACAGCTAGTTATTCTTCAAGTCTAAGAATAGTGGTGTACAAAAAATCATGTATTTTGATACATTTTAACTATATATTAGATAGGTTTAATAATAGACCAATAAGACTTCTTGACCGATAATGAAAAATGGTCTAAATTAAATGATTTTTTATATATCATATGCTTAGAGCCCGAAGATCAACGGTTTAGACTGTCGACATACACTCTCTATGCTGAGAACTAAGGGCAACTTCATAGGCAACAACTCCCTAATAGAGACACCTTATTTACCATTCTCATACACACACATATATAACATGGGATTACTCGTCTCAGGTTAGTTACATGAAATAGCGGAAAAAAATAGTAATCCTAATAATATTTTTTAAATTTTTTCGGGATTATGATCTCGATTGTCTTTGCTTCTTTAGGATTAAACTTCACTGATTTTGAATTTCATATGTCATTCAATCAAGTGGATACAAAATGTATTCATCGAAACCATTAATTTTGTGTAACTTAATGGAAGGGCAAATTAAAAACTAAACTCAAAAAGTTAAGCATGAGTGAAACCCTAAGAGGTTGAGAATCTTGAGATCATAATCCCAAAAAGAATTTTAAAAAAAAAAATATTAGAAATAGTGGAAATGGACTGCAACTCAGGTAACTTCCGTGAAATGTTAGCTAATTTCCATTATTCTTATATTATACATTATATTATATACTATGGGATTCCTGTAAATGAGCCATTATCTCAAGAAACTAACATGAGCTAGCGGCAAAAATAATGATCCAATTAAATTAATTTTTTCAAAATTTTTTTTGAAATTATGATCTTCACTTACCTTCTTGAGAATCAATTTTATAGATTTCGAACTTCATTTGTTCTTCGATGAAGTGGATACAAAATATTATATTTATCGAAAACCATTAATTTTATATCTACTAAATGGAAGGCTAAATCAAAACTAAAACCTAAATAATTGGATATGAGTGCATTCTAAAAGGTTGAGATCATAATTTAGTAGAAATAAAAAAAAAAAGAATAACTGATCACTATTTTTTCGCCACTATCTCAGTTACCTTACTGGGACTGGCAGCTCATTTTCGTTATTCTCTCTCTCTCATATATATATATATATATATATATATATATATATATATATATATATATATACACACACACACACACACGAGAGAGAGAATAACAGAAATGAGCTGACAGCTCAAGTTACTTGAAGTGCACTCCATTTCCAATAGCAGTGCCCTTCGAAGAGTATAGATACTTATACATCAGCTTCCGAAATTTTAGATGATGTTATAGTTTTGATCGAATCCAGCACAGAACTTGTTACAGATCCAGAAATTAATGATTCGATTTTTCTGTCAGAGCCAACTAAAGAAACATTCAATAGCCCTGTTCATGAATATCGTGTTTTTTTTTACTCTCCAGCTCACATTTCAAATTCTTCATTTTCTATACAAGCGACAGATTTCAACTTCTCTCCAAACCTTCCACAATTGTTACTGTTGCCACCATTGGAGTTTAAGGCAGCATACATTTGGCTATCGATTTGTTCGATTTTCTTATATTTAGTTCGGTGGAAAGGTTTGCCAGATCTAAAGAGGATTGACCAATTTTAGTTGGTCATGATTTACTTTCTTCTTGTCGACATTCATCAGGTGGTGAATATTTCCAAGCGATTGAGAATTGATAGATATCTGATTAGTTTTTAGTTAGATTTGATTAGATTGGATTAGAGATTTGGGTAGATTTGTTATTATTTTGTTGCTTTAGAATTTTATATATATATGTTCTGTAAAATCCTAATTTGATAATAGAGTGAAATATGATTTTTTTTAGAGCATGTGATTTGCTTTATCAAGTATTTTTTCAAGTGATTCGTGAGTAAGTGGGCGAGTGATTTACCTGGGCGTGAAGTCCAAATCCTAATTTTATCCTAGAAAACCCTAAGTCCTTCTCCAATTTCTCCACCACAAACCCTAAGTCGCTTTCGTCCTGCGACGGAAGGTCTAATCAAAACTAAAATCCAGGAAATTGGATAAAAGTGAACCCTATACATTTGAGATCATAATTCAAAAAAATTGAAAAAAGAATAATGAGATCATTACTTTTTTGCTGTTAGCTCAGATAACTTATGTGAGATAGCGGTTCATTTCCAATATTCTCATATATGTGTGTGTAATACACACACACATATAGTATTTTAAGAGGAAAATACACCCTTTAAACAAATGGTAGCTGTTTATCATTCTTGAAAAAAAGAACACATGGACAAATAGAAATATCCATATTGTTGCAGGATTCAAAGCTCACCTCAGAGCGGCAAAAGAAACGCAAAATTGTGATTACACTTTCCCTACTAAGTGCTGCGACAAGCTTTTCTTGAAGCAATCCAATCCAAAAGATCATATTTCCTCTTGAATGAGGATGCAGAATCTTTGAACCAAAACATGCTAGGAATTCTCGTTCAACACCTAACTTGGTTGATATCTGGTGCAATACATCAGAGGAAAAATCAGGCGAGGCTTCCAAAACTTCCCATATAATATCTTGGAGGGTCCCCGTGAAGGCAGGGCAAGAAATACAGGCAGGATCTAGCTTTTTGATAGCCACACAGCAACCAACTGCAAGAATGCTTACTTCACTGCCGCTGAAAACTTTGTAATTAGTAAAAATTACTAATCCAGTACAACGGCAGAACTGAAAGCGAAAAAAACTAGCACCCAGATACATGAAAGTGCCGCCATTACATTATAACTCGATAACACTAAGCTAAAGCAAAGAATTTCATGACCAACCTTTCTACATAGTGTGAAGTACTCCTTTCCACTACAGCAGTAACACATTTTGTTAAAGCAGGAAGTTGCTCCATTTTAAACCATTCTACCAATTTCGGGTCTCTCTTGCTCAATTCTTCATCAAGAGACTCAACAATTAACTGTATTTTGGGGGAAAGACTGAAAAAAAAAAAAAAACAAACAAACAAAAAAAAAAACAAAAGCATGTATAATCAGCTTTTTTAATGACCTGGTCGGAATAAATTTTTAATCAAGGTTAACAAATCTTACATATCGTTTACTGAATGATTGTCAACTAACAGTTCCCCGATTGCCAGCACAGCTTTAAGCAATGCATAGACTGCTGCCTGGAAAACAAAAAACACTGCAATAAGAAATAAAGACAAATGAACTTTTTATATGTTTTTCATGGACTCATTATCATGAACAATTGTAACTAAAGAAAAGCCTACAAAACTTGTGGGTACAATTGAAACAAATGAAGAAAAAAAATACATTCTTAAAGGGAATGATTGATTTTGCTAAATTTGGGCTGCACATGTGATGATCTCATTTGACTCATAATGGATACGTAAATAGCTACAATAATGTTCATGTGGATAGAACAAATCATATCTCACTTATAACAACTATCGTAAAAAGGCATGATAATATGATAAGATGCATCCTAACAAGTCAAGAGTATCTGGATAAGATGTAATGGTGAAGACAATAAAGGCCTAGATTTGTCGTAACGATCCGTATCCGTATAAGTATTTTTCTTGTAATATAATACTATTTTAACTATTGTTATGATATTATATTATTTTGAATGAATGAGTTTTTAAAAGAGTAAATAAAAATATTTTTTTATTTTAAAATGATATTTTATGTAGAGCAAAAGTTTTTTTTATTTCTAGAATTTATCCTGTCTTTTTTCTAAAATCCAACTCATATTTTTGACCCAAAACTTAAATAAAAGAATATAAAAAATGTGACTTGGAGAAGATTTTGATCCCTTAGCCTCCTACTTATGCATCCAACTAAGTCACAAAGCCAATCACTAGGCTATATTGCTAGGTTGTTAAATTTGCCCATCAACTTACTATTTGTACCTAGTTTTAACTACTCATCTTCTTCAACCTCCCAATTCTTCAACTTCCCCATGAATTCAACCATGAAACTCCAATTTAATTTCCCTTTTTCACTAAAAATTAAGCTCCTCTAATTGAATTGAGACCTTCCAAATTTTTAAACACCCAATCCTTACCCTATTACAACTCCTAAATCAAAACTTTTTGAACCTATTTCAATCTTAAAATCCATTCACTAAAATTTTCCTCTCTCCTTCTCACCTTGCCAAATTAAAATTCTTTCAATCTTAAAGAAAATGAAAGAAATATTGAGAATTAAAATTACTTTTGTTTAGCATGGTGATTTGCTAGATAAAATCAAAATTTTCACCGGGGATTCGTTGAGAGTGAGAGACCACCTGCGTAGATTCCCAAATCAATCCTTAAATCTCTTCTCGTGTATTTGACGAGAGTGGGTGAGAGATCACCTTAGTGTGAGGCTCCAAAATCCTAATACCTTTTTTTCTTTCCAAGAATTCCAATTTTCCCACTATTAAATCCTGAATTATTTTCTGTATTGCATCTCAGATTTGTTAGGGTTCTACTATATAACACTCCCCTCAAGTTGGATAATAACTAGAACAAACTAACTTAGATTTCAAAATTAATACGTAAATTATCTGAATGATGATTTGATGTTGATTAAATAGATCAGAGATGAAGAAGATATATCGGTGAAGAACATATTATCAATGTTCTTACTGTTGAAGTATTTAGTTGTAACGAGCAGAGTAGAAAAAATGGCGAGGCATCTTTAAATAATGCCAAGGAGGTGACTTAAGTAGTAGAGTTGCATTTTATTTGCAGTATAAGGTGATCACGTGCAAATCAATAATGATCAACGTGGATGTCGATTGCAAAGTTGAAGAAAAAACATATGGATCACGGGAAGGCGACTATGATAGGAGAGAGCCGAAAGCTAAGGATCATTTGATGCAAAATGCATTTCATTGAGGGAGCCCACACTGCAAGTAGGTCAAATACGAACACAATAGGGCCGTGACAAAAACCTTGGTCAGCAAATTATTGACATGAGAGTGTCCTAAAAAAAAGATAATTGGAAATAAACATTTGTTGATGACAACTGGTTGGAACTGGAGGTGGAACAACTAATACACTTTAAACTAGCATTAGGCATGCATGGAGGTGGCACAACGCGGCCGTGGTGGTGCCAATTTGTTAAAGCTAGAGCCTAGATTGCCCTGATATGATGTGAATTTTGGGTTGGGATTGTGATGATTGCATAGACAGAATGAGTACATAAGTGGCTACAACAAGCGCTGGCTGAGATTCTTGGCATCCAAAATGGCTAGTTGTTTTGTGCTTGTAATGATTGACACAAGGTTTTTCATCATCCAATTCACCCGTGATGAACACTCATTTTCTATTTCTCCCTAACCTTTTTCTCATTCACCCATGATCCCTTAATTTTTGGTGTCATGTGATACTCATCTATAAGTCCAGACCAAAACTCATCCTTAGTGCCCAGGACCTAACACATATCCACTACAATGATATCCATGCATAAAGATCAAATCATATCTCACTTATAACAAATCCCTTAACAACTCATGGTAATATGGTAAAGATGCAAACAAGTCAGAGTATCTAGATAAAATGTAATTTATGATTTGTTAGGTTTTATTGTCTAACAACATTAGCATCCAAAGGAAAATCAAAGGACAAAATGAGTACGTATAGTTCAGTTTAAGGAGACTCTTGTTATGTCGCAAGGAAATGGTGTCAAGAATACGCTAAACTGCTCTCTCAAACAAATGGATGAGTGAGGGTGAGCGCATGACGTTACCAGGTGGGAGTGTTAAAATATACATGTAAGTATAGTTCTATATCGAAAGGAAATTCAAAAACAAATAACTTATGAAGTAGGGGAAAAGAGCTACAACCTTACTTTTTGAAAAGCAATTGACTCATGCAAGAAAGATGGGTGAAGGGATGCAAAAATAGTCAAAGTGGTTTATAATATCCAGAGTATCACACATCTGACAGTGGATCAGATTTATCATCAGTGGACCAAGCATGTCGATAACCAAGCATGACTTCGTCAGGAACTATTTTATCCAAGAACTCAAACAGGTTAAAGCAAAGAAAGTCGGCAGATAATCCAGCCAACATGTTGAAAGAGCTCATCCGTTGCTCAAGTTTCAAGTATTTGCTTGAATTTGCATAGTGTTTGGCTGTTTGCAAAGTTGAGATCCAAGAACGTTTTGTGAAGAAATTGGAGATTGTTAATGGAGATCATTTGTTGATTGACTGTTTTCCAGTGAAGATGGAGTATATCGAAGCTGTGTTTTAAAAAATCACATACTTTGTGAATTTCAGAGTGATTTGTTCCTCGAGATTGCAATACAGATGTTAAACCAGTAGACTGGACAGCCGCACGTGAAACTGGTCAATTGACCAATTGCCTGTTTCCAGCCTCGCGTATTGGCTACGAAAGGGCAGTTTTGAGACTTTGTTTACAAAACCCATGACATCTTATTTTTGGTTTGGGGTTTTCTGGGGGTTTCGTTTGCATCTATGGGGATTCTTAGGTGGTTCTCTTAGAGAGTTTTGTGAACCATCTAGAGCATTTTTTTGGGGATTCAAGAATCAAGGTCTTCAGAAGATATAGCTCTTTTGTAACCACCATTGGCATAGTGGATTTCTCTCGTCCCTTTGTCCGAGGATGTGGGCTGCTGCGTCAGATCATGTAACACTTATGGTGCAATTTTCTTATGTGATTTTGTATGATCTGATCTAACAGTGTTTCCCTGTTAGCTGCCGTCTCTCACATGTGAGTCCAGCCTACACTTCTGCAGCAAGTTAACAAGTAGTCAGTTAAGGATGTCTAGTTCTTGTTAGGAACGATATGACTTGGCAAAGAATCTGATGCAGGAAGAAAAAATGTCTAATGGTGTTTGACAAGATGTCAAAGAAAAGATGTCTAATGGGTGATGACTCAAAGTATAAGTGCATGTTTATCTTAGTGGGATTATAAAGGTCGGTGAAAGGCAAGTTGTTTGAAGAAAGTAAGGGTTAAGGGTGAAAATTCAGAGCAAAGATGCTGAAAGTGCAGCAAACATCAAAAAGAAAAGCTTGCATATGAAAGAGTATATACTGTATGGAATAGGGTTTAGAGTATAGCAGTCAGAAAATTTCGGTAGAAAGTACCAGTTAGAAACAACTGTAACAAGAAAAGTTTAATAGTAAAAAAGTTAAAATTAAAGAAAACATTGTATATTCTGGAGAACACTACTCACGGAAGAGTATAAACATGGCTTAAATATGATACCTGAAACGCAACGCGCCTATGCCATGCATTAACATCCACGCCTATCCATGCATTAGCAAGTTTTGGGCAGTTTCTAGATGATTCTTGGTTCTTTAATCCAACAGATATCATTCTTGCAGATTCACACAATATGTGATGTAAATAATATAGATAGCTTGTATCTACGCCAAGATCACTAAAGACACATAATGGAGGCATGTTCTCATCAAAATCATAATCCAAAGGGATCTCTGACAGTATGAAAGATGATGCATGTCTCCATGAATGTATAAGAAAATTAGTTGTCAATGAAGTGGCAAGAAATTTGTATGTGGGCTTGGCCATTCTCAAATTATCAGACCAGCCACCATAACAATTCAAGTGTTGTTGCTGAAATTTTGAGGAAATATATGCTGAATAGATCAAGGATTTTCTTAGGCACCCACCGTGAAAAGAGTTTCTGCAATAAGAACTGTTATTAGCAAACTTCTTCTTACATGTCACAGTACAACATGAGCTAAACAAACATCAACAGGAACAACAATAACGTCACATCTTAGACCCAGGCAATACTAATATAGTATAAGAAGAAAACAAAACCACAGAAAATAATTGGATAAACAATTACAAGATATACAGACAATGTCTCTTGATTTGAGGGAATTTTGATTGGAAGGAGCCCATAGTGAGCAACTGTCACTTGAATTCCTACGACATGTCGTGTGTGTTGGGCTTGAACCTGATGCAGTTTTGATAGCGATATGATATGGATTATTACGTGTGCACGGCCTAGTGAAGATGCATCAGTAGATTTCAGTTTTATTTTTCTTTTTTTAGGGATTTGTTATATTATTATTATTTTGCTTACTAGTGAGTGGCAAAACTTATGTATCCTATCTACGTAGTTATATTTTATTAATCTCTAATTAATGGAATGTTGGGGATTACCCACCTTTTAAGCTCAAAAAATGGTATATCAACATGTGAAGAACCTGCATTTATTGTGACACAATCTGTTTGGCCAATATCATCTCAAAGATGTTGGGAATCGGGTCTCCAAACCCACCTGGAAACACTATGAGATCAACAAAACGAGCCACAAAATAGAAAACATAATCACAAGAAGAACACTAGGAATTTTTCATGGTTCGGACGACAAAATTCGACCTACATCCGCGAGGCACAATGAGAAATACTCACTGTACAAGGACAAGGTAACAGAAGACATAAAAGTAACTTTCAACCTCTCTACTCATCATGACTCTCTTCTCTCATATATATGCAAAGCCCTATCTCTCATTTCACATATAAGTGATATATAGTGCTATATATCAAACCCTAGTAGAACAGAGTTATATTCATCTACGTGGTATCTCAAACCAAATAGAATACTGGTTATGTGGCTCCAAGTCCAAACAGAACTCATTATGATCCTTAATCTTGTATATACTTGATGGATGCAAAACATAAACCCAACCTTCTCCATATTGATTCGTACAAATGATCCATACAACTTGGAGAAACTCCATAGTTCTCGCTATTGTTCTAAATATCGGCATGCACGATATTATCATATTGGAGGGTTTGCCAATACGATATGAAAGTCTAACACTGGCTCATATCCTCAATATATCATCCGATATCCCACTATCCGATATGAAAATCCCTCATGCAATATAAATTTGATATCTGATATTTAGAATCTTGGTTCTCACAGTCCATTTTGCAAATATTAACGGCACGATCATCATGTTCTACCTACCAAAAACAAATAATACAATCATTAGCATTTCCATACTTGAGCACTTATAAGTTATGATTACTAAACCATTCTCTCTCTCTAGAAATCATAATCACTTAACTGTATTCTCTTGAACACTCACGATTATTATACTATGCTCTTCACTAGGCACTTATAATTGCTACACCATACACCACCTTAGTCAAAACATCATGACCACTTGAATACTCACAATCATCTCTGATGTCTTGCACCAGACGAAGATAATCGTTACAGTGTACATCTTGATTAAGAAACTATGGCCATTTCCAGATACAAACATCAACGATCATAAATTACCATATGCTACACCCATGCCAAGAAGCAACCACAATTCATCACCACGAAGCATTATATCGTTCGTACAATAAGCCAACTATCTACTATCATCGCCCAGTCCGCACCCTCGAATATTGTCGATCATTGCTGATCTGCAGAAGATTTGCTCCAAATAGTAGATTTCTCCTAAATCGGCATCCACCACTGCTGATGGAATGCTAAAAACATAGCATTCAACTCCTGCATCACCTGAATCAGATACTGATTTACCAATCCATGCGCCGATCAATCTCAACATCGATCTGAACTCAAATTTCCTTATTGTTTGTTGTTCAGGAGCCAACAACAAATCACACCAACTATGTGAACTTACTATTACATGACTCCAAATCAAACATGATATTTGGTGTTTGTCACAACACCAAATCCCTAACGAAAAGAGGAATCTTCCTCTTTCATATTTGACTCATTCATAGCCCTAAGCATCTTTAGCCTCTTGTTGTCGCCACCATGGCCTTCACACTCGTCGCCATCGCATGATGCTTGCTACCAGCATGTGATGCTCGCACGTTGCCTATGCACGACGCTTGCATGTGCCGACATATAGTGCATCACCCCACGATGCCACCTACGTGTGCTGCTCGCGGATACGTCTGTGCACACGTACCTTTCTTCTTCTTCTTCTTCTAGTTATCGCTTCACTTGACGCCTCTATAGATCACCCTTGCTGACTTGACACCAATTATGTCATCTCGTAAATTCGATCTTACAATACCAGTTGTTGGGAATCAAATCCCCAATCCGATCTCGAAACACCACACGATCAACAAACGAGCCACAGATAAAAAGTACTATCACATGAGGAAGAACACCAAGAATTGCATGGTTTGGTTGACCGAATTCAACTTTTCCACAGACACAATGAGAAAGATTTACCATATGAGAACAAGGCAACAAGAAAGATCCAAGTATCTCTCTACAACTCTAACTCATCATGATACTCTTTTCTCGTGATATACACAAAGCTTTATCTCTCCTCTCATATATGACAGACACATGCAATGCTATAACTAAAAACCCTACTTGGATAGCACTATCTTCATATATGTAGTGCCCCAAACCAAATTGGCCATCTAGTCTCAAGTCCAAGTAACTCCTTGTGCTCCTCAACCACATCGACACACTAAACAGATATGAGATACAAACCCAATTAAAAAAAATAGGGAAATATATATTACAACAAAAAAAATAAAATTGAATGCTTTATACCAGTTTGAAGCTTAATGTGCAAGCAGTTCTATGTCAATTAATTCATCAGAAATTATATGTAGTCATGGCAGATTTTAGACTTTTAGCCTATGATAGATTCCTGATACTGAATGATTCAATTTCTTAGCCTTTAGTATGTATAGATTGAGTGATGATCAATTAAAAATTGGTTTATTTACACATACTTTATTTTAGATCCAAAAAGGATATCATCAAAAAGAAAGGAAAATATCTTATTTGATATATGTGCTATAGTTGCAAAAACACTTGATATCTCATTTAAAAACTAATTTATAAAACCAAATAAGCATAGCTTGTGTGGAAAAAACTTCCTTCGTGGGAGGTTATAGGTTCCATCTTCTATTAAATGATGTGAGGAGATTTTCAAACTAAATTTATGGGGCATAGTGAAAAAACTATTACAGGACTACTCGAGACCATCTCATACAGAGGTTGCTAAGCCTGGATGGGCCATAGAAACTTATTTGCCGTGTACAGAGACTGCACATGGAGACCGAAACCCATTCGCGACAAATTGTTGTGTACTTCAACCTAAATAATTAAGTTTCTTTTTCCTAACCTAGGATCTTCCTTCCCATTAATTATTTTGCCACATTATGGAATCTATTTTATAAAGCGGATTGGTCATTCTCAAAAAAAAAAATTATACATTTATGCCAAGATGAAAAATATATATCATTCATGGGTATGGAGTTCCCATGAAGCTTATTTGGAGAAAGTCTCACTAGAGTATCCGACTAAAACAGCATATTTTCTCAACCATTTGACTTGTAAAAAGTTAGATCCCTTATTTTCGGGCTAATTTAGATACTAGATGAGGATGAAGGTGGAGATCGCCTACAGAGTCACCCATTGTTGAGTTATCATTAAGCTCCCTCCACTCCACATCTGATACATGGAGATCGCCTACATGCTGATTGACAAACTAGATTTGTTTACATGTGGCAGTTCAATGATTGTAGTCAATATTTGTTTACATCCCAAATTGTTGGAATAATAATGGTCCACACCTATTAGTGAGCTAGAGACCAAGATCTGACTTGCCATCCATGCCCACGGGGCTATGGTGCACAAGTGGGGCCGTTCCCACTTCCTAGTAAGAGTCGCTCCCAGTAGGGATTCCACTAGGAGCAGGGCTCCTGCATGAACTCGTGCCTAGGTTGGGCTACATTTGGGTCTGGGACTCAGACTAGGAATTTATCCTAGTGGAAAAATGAACCGTAGTTGCACGATCCAAACTTGATGGTTCTCATTAGTTTCTCATCCCATTTGGACTTGGGTTTTTCCGTGGAGGTTATGAATACTATATATAGTCTTCCTCATGAATATACATGTGTGCGACTAGCATTGTCAATTGCCCTTGCTTCCTCAATTCCTCCATTTAAGTCTCCTTGATTTGTCATGGTGTCTACTACACAGTGAATAGTGTGAAAAAATTCTCTAGGGTCAAAATGTGAGGAGGAGCACATAGTAACAATGCAACTTTATGATCTTCTCAAGCAAAATGTTGATATCACTAAGATCCATGACAAAGATATGAAATCGATTTTTCTCTTTACCCGTTAATTCCATAACATATATATAATTATATCACAAACTGTTGTAAGTGAGGTAGCTAACAACTATTCAACATAATGTCCATCATTAATCCTACTTTGGTGCAATAAATTTTAAGATGATTGTACTACCAAGATGACAATGTTACTAACAAGTACTACCAACACTTCAAGAAACTAATAATCTACACATCTCTACCGAAAGTAAAATATAAGACTCTACTCTTCTCAACTCATCCTACACATAGTAGGACAAAAGATTTTACGCCAACCTCTACAATTCTACACATCACTACGTATCTCTACTCTTCAAGAATCGGTCTTGCTCACATACACAATCTAATTGTGTTCACACTTTCCGGCAACTTTTGTCCCCTCAACTTCTCATTGTCTCGCCTCTCTCCTTCACCTTCTCAACTCCCATACCATGTCCCTTCAACATGACTCATACCGGGACCCTCCACCGATCTAACACATTACCGACATCTTCTTCCTAACTCTCCATTCGACATTGTTGCAACATGTCTTTGGAAAGCCACACCCCTCAACATCAAAATTACCATGTGGCTTGCCCTGTACAACCACCTCCTTACTGCTGACGACCTCAACCATCTCAACACATTACCTCAACTTTCCCATGTGCCTTCTGCAAGAATACAGTGGAGACATCCACCCATATCTTCCTCCAATATCCCTACAGTCGCTCCATAGGGAAACACTTCCTCAACACCTGTGGCCTCCAACAATCCCCTGCTGATATTCATTCCCTCGGGAATCGTCAGAGACTTCGCCTGGTCGCTCCGCATATTGAGCAAGGCTGGGACTCCATAGCTATTGCAATTGTCTGGTGTCTTTGGGAGAGCACAACACCACAACTTTGAGCAAAAAAAGAATAACCGATTTCCTCTATTATCCTACGCATCCTCCACTTCTGTTTTTGGATTTTTTTTTTTTTTTTTTTTTTGTTACTAATTCTTCTCTTTTGTTCTTCTAATTTACCCTGGATTGAGGCTCTGGTGTGTGTTCTTATTTCAAGCTTTTCGGAAATAGAATATCTGGATGGCTTTTGCTGTCCATTTTCTTTACCAAAAAAAAAGGAATTTATACCAATAGTATAACTTTGACTAAAGCTAGTTTCACAATATGATTCATATGAAATCATGATTTCATGTGGCTGGAAGCTCAAATCATAAAAGCAGAATCATGCTTTGCTAAGATGCCAAGATAAGAATTTTGAAACCACAGTTCGGAAATCTCAACAGACTTGATAAACAATATTTTCTAAAATTTCACTCCGACTAAATTTTTTCACAATTTCAGAAACTAAATTTATATGTGCATGCAAACTCCAAGCGTTTTAAAACTTGAGTGAATTCAGAGTTCAAAGCCTCTGGGCCTAAACTTGTGAGGCAATTTCACAAACAACTAGCGGGCATCTTTATATATAAGCAGTTATCTCGTGGCACCTGACTGTAACATCAAAATACTAAATTTATCTATACTTTCCTTCTTGGTTTCAAGAACCAATTTCGAAAATACCCATTAAAGTTTCAAGCATCAAATGGAAGCAAGTGATGATTAAATTACCTGTGAGTTGCATTGAGCTGAAGAGACCCATGAAGGTGAATTGGGGAGACTGAAGCCATTGGTAATCAGAGAGAGTGAGAGAGAGAAGTGAAGAGTTAAAAAAGGGGAAGAGGTGAAGGGAACTAAGGGATTCATCCTAGGGTTTATCTACCGACAACTAATTTTTTTATGGGGTATTCATAGATCTGTCCGTTAATATCTTAGTATTCAGGATTTAGTCACTATAATTTAGTCTCTTGGTCTATATTTTTGTTCGATTTTTCAGTTTTAATTCTGATTTACTTTACTTAATTTACCTTCCCTCTTCTCCCTATTTTCTTAGGTTTTATTGGGTTCTCCTCTTATTCTTCTCTTCTCTCTCTATTTATTTATTGTGTTCTCTCTCTATATTGGTTCTCTCTCTATATTAAAACCAAATGTATTATTCTCCACTAAATGTATTAAACTTTAAAGTCTTAATATAAATTCATTTATTGGGTTTTCTCTTTCTATATTGGATAAATTCATTTCTAGATTTAATACATTTAGTAGAGAATAATACATTTGGTCTCAATATAGAGAGGGAAAACCCAATAAATGAATAGAGAGAGAAGAGAAGAAGAAGGAAAAACCCAATAAAAACTAAGAAGAGAGGGAGAAGAGGGAAGTGGCAATTAAGAAAAGGAAATCAGTGTAAAACGGAAAAATCAGACCAAAATATAAACTAGGGACTAAATTATAGTAATTTAAAAGGATTTGGGAGACTAAATCCTAAATATGAAGATTTTGAGAGCTAAATTATAATTTATAAAGATTTAAGGTATAAATCTTTAAATACCCCGAGATGTTTTGTTATTCTATAATCATTTTCTTTGGGGAATTTCTTACTGGAAATTCTAAATGAGCACACAACTTGACTTGGTGAACACCATAGCTTAGCTTAGCTTAACTTGTAATTTGGCATTTTTTTTTTTTTAAGTTATCATTTATTCTTGTCTCCATTTTGTTGAGTGCGCGAGATCCCACACTTGACATGCATTTTGATAAGGTGTTGGGGATAGTGGTGAGGGAGGAGTGGAGGTTGCAGTTGGTGAGGGAGGCATCGAGTTGGTAGTGTATGAATGAACGGTTTAGATGATGGGAAGGACGAGCGAAAAAGATAACAACTGCTGGACCAAGTGGATGAGAGGACAAGTGGAGGAGAGCAATGGATTTGAGAGGATGCGCATGAGAGGATATGTAGAATATGAGTTTAAAATAGTTAAAATTGGAAGAACAAAATTACTCTCTACGTTTTTTTCAAGAAAGGCGGTGCTCACCAACCAAACGCTCACTAAGTCAAGTGGTGTGTTCGTTTAGAATTTCCCACTTCAGACAAGGGGATCAGGTTACTGTGACGTTACCAAAAAGATCTGAGATCTGATCTTAGATTAGATAATATGTAATGCTGCTGCTTTTAGCAATTAGTGCAAATCAAAGTAAATAACTGACAAATTTGTATGCGCAAAGCTTGTAGGTGGGTGGATGGCCAAGGCAGTGAGTTATCAAACTAACATATAATGAACTACTGAAACCTAATTAATCTCACTAACGAAGGGTATCAAGTTGGATTAGGTGCAAATTACAGGGGAATAATAAGAGTGCAAACTTAAGCATTAGGTAAAGCTGAGCTGATGTTGTTGCAACGGAGTTTTCAAACAAACGATTACTCCTGTCATTTTGACCTGTGAACGCTTATCATCGGACAGTTATTTTAATGACATTTGCAGATGATTCTTATTACCAGTAACATTATTCATTTCTAATTTGTAAGTTTTCGAGTTCGACGTTAGATAGCAACTTAATTTGAATAATATTGGAAAAAAATGTATTTTTGAATTTGGCTAGTAAAAAAATTATAGTAAAAAATTTATTTTTTGTTTTGGTTAAATTCAGTTATTTTATTTTTTGAAAAAATTGTTAACCTTGCTCCTCCTTAATTCTAAATTTTATAATTCCGTCCCCTCTAAATTTTTAATTATAAAAATTGTGATTATAAGATATGAATGGCTCAATGATTAAGTGAACATTAAATCTCATTTTTTTACCCAATAAATATAATTTTTTTTAAACTCCAAAGATCAATTAAAAATATCTAAAAATGATGTTGCATTGTAAAGTTTTTAAATTTGCATAGAAATCATAAAATAGGAACATCCATATTAATATTGTAGTATCATAACTCTATTGTTAGTTATACAACAGAAAACATGATGAATCTTTTAGGCAGGGGGCAAACTGGCAGGGACGCTTCACCTTCTACACCAAACAAGCTGTCTGGATAACTCGACTTCCTAATAATTATGTCCCCTTGTTCAAATATCTGGGTCCGCCCTTATTTGCAAATACCAAGTTACCTCATTAGTATTGCTGGAAGCATTATTTCTTTGCATGCTGAAGCCTCGAGATTGAACCCTCCATAGAGTCATTTTGGAGGAGTTTTTTCCTAAAATAATACCGGCATAATTTAATTGTGCATGTCCAAGTTTAAGTAGAGAAAAAGATTAACAAAAATGTAATACATTCAACCAAGTTGGCACGGTGGTTGTGTTAGTATAACAATTTTGATTTTTATGTATGGGTTTAGACATGATTACTGGGCAGTGGAATTTTAGAATTGTAATGAACGTGTTTATGGGTCAATTTTAGTCCGTCTTATACAAAATTTATAATTAAAAATAAAAATTTTATTTTTCTAATTCAAAATTTTGAATAGAAAGAACTAAAAATTGGTCCGTAAATGCGTCCATTACCATCCTCAGGATGGATCCACCTTGAGTTGACGATGGCAACCCATAATTTATAAAAAAGACTTGATATCTTCTATTTTTGGAAAAAAATTTCTAAACTGCCTCCAGCTCTGCCCTCAAATTCTTAATTTTACAACTTCACCTCACCTAAATTTTCAACTTTGGTTCAATGACTATCTAAAAATGATATCTCATTTTTTTAAACTGAAGCTTTTATTTTATTTTAAACTCTAAAAATCAATGACAAAAACTCTTTAGGTGTTAATATACTTTGAAATCTGCACACCCTTACATAAAAGATACAAGCGCACGCACCTGTGTTGTTTGTCTACCGCTCTTAGATTGCATCAAAAATATTAAAGAGAAATATGAATTTTAGATTATATTATTCATATATTATATGAAACAAACATATTCCTTTATTAGTATTATAATAATGTCATAAATTTACAGATGACTTATGAACAGAAATACAATAATTTTTTTGGACAGAGACTTCGCTCATGCACAATTGGTAGGAGAGTTTTGCTGTTGTAACTCCGAATAACTCAGTGCCCTGTAGTTCGAATGCTTGGATTTGTCCTTCAACAACTCAATTAGTTGGAGAATGACACATCAACTAATTGTCAACGAGTGTACCTTTAGGTTTAAAAAATTCAATTTTTTTTTTTTTCTTTGTTAGTATTTGACCATTCTTTCACACCTACATGTCATTCTTCAATTAGATATATTATTGTTTTAAGCTATGAGTTTTTTCTCTCTCTGTTTTTTTTTTCCCAAGGAGAGCATGGGTTTGCTTTTGGTTGGGCCCAGCAGTTCGAAATTTGAAGATTCATTTGCACCCGTACATGTCTTGGGCCAGGTTGCCTATTATTTAGGCAAAGGGAAATTATAAAGGCACAGCCCAAATATACAACACTCGCACTGTGGTGGGACCACACACGCATGTTTTGTTGTGTACTCATACATGTTTTGCGTGTACTCATACATTTGTACACAACAAAACCCAGTGTTAACTAATAGGGGAGAATGGCATATTAGTTCTTAAGTGCTTATTAAGTAAGTCTACTTACACGATGATGAAGATGAAGAGATGGTATAGTCATTTGCTGCGAGACCCAAGCCCTTAGCTGGGACCCAACTGGATTTTCATGGAAGATCTCACTTAAACCCCATGCGAGGCTTGCTTTAGGTTACTTGATCATTATTGTAAATTATTTTTTTCATGTCACATATTAGCTGGTTGGATTAAGTATTAGCTGGTTGGATTAAGAGTCGTTTGAATTGGACTAAAATCGTGTTAGATCTTTATAGTAACAGATTAGTCTAAACAAATTATCCACACCTATAAAATAGTTGTAGTTAACATGTAATTTTTTTTTGAAAAGAAATAATTCCAATCAGTATAGATTAATATATTATCAATGGGTTTTTTTTTAGATTTTTCAAAATAAAAGATACCAATAAGTTTTTTTTTTTTTTTTTAATAACTGGTTTGTTCTTCTCTAAACTGAGATTCAGATTTTTTCTACGTTGCAAGATTATAACTATCGTTCAATTTAATTAACATAAAAGTGTTGCTTGGTTAGGATTTTTAGTGTATTGTATTGTATATGGTAGTACAAATTATGAGGCATGTTATGTATTAATTTGAAAAGGATTGTAAATGTGTCTTTTGACGGTCCATTTTGTCTAAACAAATTATCCACACCTATAAAATAATTCCAGTAAGCCTGTCAAATTTTTAAAAGAAATGACTCTAACCAGTATATATTAATATATTATCAATGGGTTTTATTAAAAAAGATTTTTCAAAAGAAAAGATTCCAATCAATATTTTTTCAAAAAATAATAACTGGTTTGTTCTTCTCTTAACTAAGATTCAGATCTTTTCCACGCTGCAAGATTATAACTAACGTTCAATTTAATGAACATAAAAGTGTTGGGCGGTTAGGATTTTTAGTTTATTGTACCTATTAGCATAAATTATGACGTATGCTATGTATTAATTCGAAAAAGATTTTAACTATCTACTAATTTTAATGAACGGTTAAGATATGTTTTTGGAGTTTGGACCGCTTATTTGAGACTCATATTTTGGAGAAGGTCTAAGTTTTCCAAATTATAGAATTTTCATTATATATTTATCCATTTCAAAATTAAGTCAAATTAATAAAAGTAGATAACAATAAAGTTAAAGATATATTTTTTTGTAAGAAAAAAGATTAAAGGATAAAAAGTCCTAACTATTACAAAATAAAAAGAGATTTATCCTCAAAAATATATCAGAATCTCAAATTTATCTTATCCATTTTATACATATGAAAACTTCTAACTTCCTACCTTTCGGATCTACGGGCCAATATTTCGTGTGCACTATTAATTCAAAATTTTGAATTAGAGAATTTAATTCAAAATTTTAAATAATGCGCCAAAAAAAGTTGATTTATCATCCCTACTTGATATTTTTTTTGAACAATTTACAAACTAATTCTGAACTAAACATCCTTAGAGATATTAAACATGTCAGTCTCAAATTTATCCAAACAATTTTTATCTCTTTGAAAATTCAAAACAAACTGGTTCCTCAATCCTCGTGTCACGGCCCCACCACAGCTTTTAAATCTCTCCCAACAAAAATCACCAACTAATTCCCGTAGAATCTCCGAAAAATCATGACTTAATCACCTTTTTAATCATTTTAATCTCCCAAAAATACCCCTAATTACAAATATAATTTATACACCCAATCATCACTCGACCTGCTCTCTCTTCTTCTTCTTCTTCTGCTTCCAAACGAAACGGGAGCACTGAGCACATCCCCCTCGGTCAGTCAACTGCCTCGTTTTATTTACTATTTGATGAATAAAATTATAAATTTATATAAAGATTTGTCCTTTTATGGGCAACTTTCAATTTGTTTTCTTGTGGGATTTCTAGCTTGTTGACTCTTTGAGGCACCTCTCGTTCCTTTGTTCTAATCTGCTCTCTACCTATGAAAACAGGGCTCTGCTTCAGTAGAACAGAGAACAAGAGGTAGGAGAGAGAGTGAGAGGGAGGAGAGAGAGTGAGAGGGTGAGAGTTGAAGGGGGCAGAATCAATGGCTGGTGGGTTTGTGGGTGGTGATCTGGGCAAGAGAGCAGCGCAGTATGAAGGCAGGATCACTAGCTATTTCATATTGGCTTGTGTTGTGGGATCTCTTGGAGGCTCCCTCTTTGGCTATGATCTTGGTGTCTCTGGTGAGATTTTCTTTTTCTTTTTCTCTTTTAATTCAAAATTTTGAATTATGATTCATATTTTATGTCAGCGTTTAACTTTTGTTGGGTATCTGTCAAAATATGTTCTTTTTGGATATTTTCATGTCAAGATCTCATCTTTATGAGACTTCTAAACAAAACCTGCAGCAAAAGCAAGCTGTTTCCTCCTCCATTGATTTTGGGAAAAGATTACATCTTTTGTTGATGGAAAATTAATGGCAGATCCTGCAGATACTCTCATGTTTACTTTTTAATCCATGCAACTATTTATAGTGGTTCCTGAATCCTGACACTTAATCTCGTTCTGCAAGAGAATATATCTGATACTAGGATACATATTTTTTTAGCCATTTTGTTGATATTAGATACACATTTATCAATTTAGAGATCAAGTTTACGTTCTTTTTTATTTATTATCCTTTTTGTTGATATTAGATAAAATTTTGTCGAAATCTGGATTCAATTTTTGCTGGGTGTGATTGCAGGTGGAGTGACATCCATGGACGATTTTTTGAAGGACTTCTTTCCGAAGGTGTACCGCAGGAAGCAGGAACATCTCCACGAAACCGACTACTGCAAGTATGACAATCAGATCCTGACCCTCTTCACGTCGTCTCTCTACTTTGCTGGTCTCCTCTCCACGTTTGCGGCGTCCAAGGTGACGAGAAAGTATGGGAGGAGAATCAGTATCATGACTGGCTCCGTAAGCTTCTTCCTCGGTGGAGTTGTGAATGCCGCGGCTGTCAATATCTACATGCTCATCATCGGCAGGATCCTTCTTGGTATCGGCATTGGATTTGGTAATCAGGTGAGCAATTCAAATTTTTGTGATGTTGGTTCCATCATTATATTCCCTTGTGGTGCATTAGTGATTGTTGAGAGAGAGAGATGTGTCATATGGATATCAAATTGTTATATTATACATTCTCAACAAAAAATGAGATTGGAATTAGTCTATTTTATGTCTTATCTCTAGGATTTTGATGAGTATATTAATATGTTAAGGCCATAGCCAATAGCTACCAGATCATTATGCGATAGATTTCACTACAAAATAAGAGCCCAACATTAGTAAATAGGTACAGTCATTGGGAGAGTAGTCTCTTTTCATATTCAAAATTTTAGTGTTTATGATGAATGTATGAACATGATTTTGTCGTCAACTTTTGTTAAAAACGATCTTTTATTAGGATTATAGCGTTTTTCTATACACTGTAAGT
This sequence comes from Dracaena cambodiana, assembly GCA_036321105.1. NCBI lineage: Eukaryota > Viridiplantae > Streptophyta > Magnoliopsida > Asparagales > Asparagaceae > Dracaena > Dracaena cambodiana. Next base: position 52,986,668 of record JAYEPQ010000003.1, read on the forward strand.
TCGCTTTGATGTCGTATGGCAAAGACAAATACAAACTCTGACACTGATGAAGAATCAGGTATAAAAGTTTACTTTGTTGATTTGCTATTTAAGTTCTAAGCTTTCAGATCAGAGTAGTACTTGCATCTATAGGCTTCAATCTAAGCACTTAAATGGCAAAGGATATATCTTTGTCCAAGCATTATTATATTGTCGGAAGAGTTTTCTTCTTCTTTTTTTTTTTTTTTAAAGCAAGTGAGTAAGTCTCCGATACTTTATTAAATAATTTTTAACGAAACGAGTTATATAGATAAGTGTTCTACTATGTCTAATATTACATATTTATGAGTACAATGTTTCTTTATCCCTAGTGGCTCTATTTCTTTATACTCCCATCTTTTCCTTCCCTGTTCGCTATTCCTCATTTCAAGCTTCTCCTCCCCTTGCTTCATCTTCCACTGCTAGCATGTCTCTACATTGCGGATCTTCGTGTTGGCCTCCTTCCTACTGTCTCTCCTCCTCCTTCTCCTCCTCCTCCTGTGTTGATAACACGAGAAGCTCCAACCTCCTTCTTGTATAGCTTTTTAGTTGTCTACTTGTGCTCGGCTACTTGTAGGCTCTTCTTTCTGTCGTGTTCATAGAGCAATAGCACTTTTAATAATAAGACTCATGCTTGTACTATTCTGATTTTGGACGAGTTAAACTAAAAAATAAGGTAAGATTATACCAAACATACATGTATAGATTTGCAATACGCTGACTATGCTGCTAATGTTTTGATCGTCTATATCGGTGGCAACAGGCTGTTCCTCTCTATCTTTCCGAGATAGCTCCCCCTAAGATCAGAGGGGCCGTCAACCAACTCTTCCAACTGACCACTTGCTTGGGAATCTTGGTCGCGGACATTATCAACTACTTCACCGAACAGCTCCACCCATGGGGATGGAGGCTGTCCCTCGGCCTCGCCACGGTCCCAGCCACCCTAATGTTTATTGGCGGATTGTTCATGCCTGAAACGCCCAACAGCCTCGTAGAACAAGGCAGGCTGGACGAAGCAAGAGTCATCCTTGAGAAGGTCAGGGGCACGAAGAAGGTGGATGCCGAGTTTGAGGACCTCAAGGATGCCAGTGAAGCAGCAAGGCAGGTCAAGCAACCTTTCCGCAATCTCTTCAAGCCCAAGAATAGGCCGCAGCTCGTGATCGGAGCCCTTGGGATCCCAGCCTTCCAGCAGTTGTCCGGAATGAACTCCATCCTCTTCTACGCCCCAGTCATCTTCCAGAGCTTGGGCTTCGGCTCGGGGGCTTCTCTCTACTCCTCAATCATAACGAGCTCCATGCTCGTGCTCGGGGCTTTGATATCAATGTCTCTGGTCGACAAGCTAGGCAGAAGGTTCTTCTTCATTGAAGCGGGGATTCAAATGATTGTTTGCATGGTAAGATCAGTCTACTACACCAATAAGCTCATCTGCATTATTCAGTATCTCACCGTTTTCGCGAACCTTGCCAACAGATCATTGTTGCCTCTACGCTTGCAACGAGCTTCGGCAAGGGCGTTGAGCTGCCACGGGGCTTAGCGCTGCTTCTAGTGATATCAATATGTCTATTTGTGGTGGCGTACGGCTGGGCTTGGGGGCCTCTGGGATGGTTAGTGCCCAGCGAGATCTTCCCGCTGGAGACGAGATCCGCAGGCCAGAGTATGGTGGTGTGCGTCAATCTCTTCTTCACCGCTGCGATTGCCCAGTGCTTTCTGGCCGCACTCTGCCACCTCCGATGGGGAGTGTTTGTGCTCTTTGCATCGTTGATCGTAATCATGTCCTTGTTCATCTTCTTCCTCTTGCCAGAGACGAAGCAAGTGCCAATCGAGGAGATGGGTCATCTTTGGAAGCAACACTGGTTCTGGAAGAACATCGTGAACAAGGATGATGATGGTGAACAAGGATGATGATGGTGGTGTGGAGATGGATGATAAGCCTGTCTAGTGTAGTTGCATTCATTTTTCTAGCGGTGGTGTTTTCTTAGTGAGTTGTTTTAGGGTCATGTCATTGATAGATGAAGCTCTATGCTCTTACTCTTAATTTGTTGGTTATTCTAGTTTATGTGGTTGTGCTTGCAATTGTAAAGAGGAAGGGTATCAGAAAATAAAAGTGCAGTTTAGCCTGAGTGTCATTGTTCCTGCCATTTTGTTTGGTGAATTTTGTTAAAGCTTATGAGCTATGAATTGTTTTAGCATTTATTTTCTTTACATTCCCCCCGAATTGTTTTAGCATTTATTTTCTTTACATTTCCAACCCCCCCCCTTTTCGTTATGAACATTTCCATCGTTTTGTTGTAGATAGTCTGGAGAATGGATTACAGTCAAATGGCAACTGGGATCTATCTACTCTCTATAGAGACTATAGCTATTGGCCTTCAGAAACTTATTCCTCTCTTTCGGGAGAAGTCATGTCATCCACGAGATCCAAGCTAGCTCGTTAAAATAGAAGAGCACAACAAGAGAGTTTTACAACAAGAGAGTTTTATTTGTTCGTAACATTCCATTAAGACTAAAAAGAAAATTTTAATGATTGCATTCAATTAGTCAATTCTTCGATGAAGAAAAAATGAAGCTAGAGGAGAAAATAGTGAGCTGAAGTGTGGTGGTTCTTTGATCGCCGCTCAATTATTCAAGTACGGAAATGTCCAATGAGTTGAAAGAAAATGACTTCAAGACAAGAGAGCTCTCTCAGAAGTAAACATCATAGCTTACCACCACAAAAATAAGAGTAAATAGCATAACAATATCTTGGCTTGTTATTACCCGTGAATAATAAAAGTTAGTTTAAATTTCAATGTTCTGAAATAATAAAAAAATGTCTTTGTTCGCACTTATCTACTTTTGTTATATGAATCTGGCAAAAGGAATTGGGACAATGGTGCTTTAGCTGAGATATCATACAACACAAAAATAAAAGGAAAAAAGATGAAAATACCTTGAAACATGATAGTTGGCATCTCAAGCAAGATACAGAAATAGAGGATAAAGGAAGATTGAACAACTGAAGTCTTTCCATAACTGACCATATCCGTGATTGGCATCAGTTTGTCAAATCCACAAATTCATTCTTGATTCTAACAGACTCTATGTTTCAGAGAAGTTGTTCAAAGCAATAAGCTTAAATTTTGATACATACCTGCCTCCACGAAGCCAGACAGTAAATCCGATGCTCATTGATTTTTCGTAATCTTTTGAAAGTGATATTGCCTTCTGCTTGCATCACAACTTCCAAGTGACGGGCAATATAATTTCCATTGAAATGTTGACTTTTTTAAGAAGAGGGATCACTAGTTCTCCAAAGTAACTATCAAAATTATGCAATTGCTTTCAGCTCATCAAATATGTAACCAAGTCTTCACACGCAAATGCTTGGTGAATGCTGCGACACTAACCTTAACGAGCCTTGTAATTACTTCAGCGAATAAAATATCTCTGCTTCATGTAAAGATGGGACTCATTGGACATTCTGCATAACAAGGTCATTTCGCTATGTCAATTCTGTGCTCAATCCACTTACATTGGGTCTAAACCATCAATCTATCATCCCTGGTCATCGATAACTAAACAATCATAAAGGAATGTCTCTCCTTGAGAATTCTCTTTTGTTCATAGTCCATTTCTAAAGATAATTCTATTGGTTGAAACCAACAGAATGAACACAAAGACCATCCAATAGATTCCAGTACCATATGCCTTGAAAAGACCACAGTACCGCGTTGCTCTAAGCCAGAAGCTTTGCAAGCTCGTCTACCCTCAAGCTTCCACGAGGGACAACCTCTGTAAAAACTTCTTTGAAGTCCTCCCTCTTCCTACTCCTAGAATTTCTTCCATTGCTTCTTTCCTCAGAGATGGTAATAGCTTCGAACTCCGCATCTTGCTTCCCGTCGTTCTCAGGCTTTTCTATTTCAGACTTCTGAACTGCTACTTTCCTGATTCTACGCTTGAAGACTGGGCCAGGTGGAGCAGACTTGGCAAGAGTAAAAGACCTTTCATAAACAATGTTGGCATCTAATGACTCGTTACCCAATATTACTGCACTACCGGTCTCAACAGCCTGCTGCAGAAGCAACATGACTCCATTCAAGCATTTCTTTTGAGGCATCACAGCATTGTTGCACCTTACGATATCAGTTACCATCTCTTGTTTTGCAATGTTCTTATCAGTCTCTGCAAAACACTCAGAGGATGGATGGGAAAGATCCTTAATTTCCTCCGAACCTGCAGAATTGGTCACAGAAATGCTAGAAAACAGAATTTCAGGATTTAGCTCCTCATCTGCGCTCTTTTCAATACCCATACATGTTTCGGATGTTACAACTTGAGAGTCTGCCAATGCATCCATATGGGAAAAATCTTCTTTTATATGCACATCTTCAGTGATGAGTTCTTCGTCTGAGCTTTTTTCAGAAAACGACTCCACTGATGCTTGACTTTCGAAATTGGAGATGCTGGACGAAATAGATGTGGAATCATCAGCAATGAGCTCTGCTGCTTCATTATGATCACCTTCTATTGGAGGAAGAGATGACTTCCAATCTTTCCCTCTCCACATAAGTATATGCTCATACTCAAATGAAATTAGGACACATGGAACTAGATCCTGTTCATGCGAGTTTGAAGGATTTAACCAAGAGAAACAGAAAAAAATAGACAGTAAATACTCCATAAAAGTTTTACAAACCTTTAGTTTGGCACCTATCTTCCTGACATCACTCTTGTTCATATCCTTGCAATTGATTCGAACCAGCTCACATGCTTCAAATGCTTCTTTCACCTTTATAACAAGGTCAGAATACACACCATTCTTTCCTGATTTAAAATTTAATAAAAAAGAAATATTCAGTTTCCAACCAGCAAGGGCTAAAAATATTGATATAATAGAAATTTAACATAAAATTTATTAAGAGAATTCAAGTATCCGAGGCATTTAAACAACAATAAAGTTCAAGGTTTTATATATCAGCTGATAGCTTGATACTGATTTGATATTACTGATATTTTTGATATTGCAGAAAGCAGGCATATCCGCAGATACAATATGCCTAATATTGCCGATTTTGATACCATAAGAGCCAACATTGATACCAATATCCCAATATTTTAAACCATGGTTCATGTCAATCATAAAATGATAAAATATGTGGAGAAGCAAGAAAGAAGAGACAGTATGTACCAAGTTTGCATATCGGGGGCAATAAGCGTCCTTTCTTTCGCATCTCGTTAGCTTCTTCTAATGTTAATCCCTCTGGAGCCTGTTTAATCAACCTTGGATATACTGGTGTCACAGGCTTCCAGAGCATTAGAGGAAATCTGGGTCGGGTCCTATGGTTGTAATTTCTGCCACGAAAAAGAAAGATAACTCCTCCTTTACTATATACAATCTTCCCTCCAGTTTTTTCCTGTCCAAAGATGAAAAGGAACATCTTAAAATATTTTTGTATAGTTGAAAGGATCCCACATCTAAGGTTCAAGATTATTTCCAATTATAGTATATTAAAAAAATATTTTTATCTAGGTAGTATCCCTGCTTTTATTATCAACAAGTTCCATGCCAAAGAGAATCGAAGCTTGGATATTCTTAGGCCACGTCACACAATTATTTAAAATTTTGATTCTACAAATTGCAGAGACACGTCTTGACACTTTATGATTTCATACATGGCTAATGGCATACATCAGGATATGTTTTTGTCTTGCTCTACGTTATTTCACCCACTTCTTGAAGATTTTGGATTAAAATCAGATTTGAATTACGAAAACAATTAAAGAGAGCTATAACACGATATATTAAATGTTGCACCTACAATTAAGCAATTGGACATTACAATCTGAAGCAAGGATGAGAACTGATCACCCATTTGCTCCCAGGAACCACCACAGCCCATGTTACAATAAAAAAATTCTTCATATGCACTGAACAAATTATTGCACCACATCTTTGCAAGTCCAGTCTAACAGGAGCTCAACCAAAGGAAATGACCCCATATATTGTCCTTTAAAAAGAGGTACTTGTGTACAAATAATTTACCACTGGCTAGGGAGATAAAACATAATTCTAGCTAAGGAGTGTAAATATTGCATTGTTTGGAGGGGAGGAAGTGAGGATTTCATTTACCAGCCAGTGAATTTGTAATTGTTAGCAGCACAGTCTATTTAACCCCATAATGTAGAATATCCAACCCCTATATCTAGATACTTACCAGATCTAGTCCATCCTCTACATGACCAGTGACCACCAACTTAAAGTTAAATTTTTAACGACAGACTTCGAGAAGATTAATAAGGGAAAAGTAATAATCTGAATCAAGAGTTTCCCTTGCTTATTGGGAGAAAATAAGCAAGAATGCCCCTCTCCAGTGATGGTGCTAACCAGCCAGTAAACATTGTATTTGCTACCATTCAAGTCTACTTAACTCCATAATTTAGAATACCCAATTCCCATATCTAGATTTTACCAGATCTGGTACCTTCAATACCTTGAACACCCATATTAGGAGTTTAAAATTTTAGTTTCAGTTGAGAAAAAGGGTAGTTTTTAAGTTTGTTTATTTACAAAACCCCCACCATGAGAAAAGGTCTTCTATATTTTGAAAAAAACACTCAAATCAGCATAAACATATTTGCTAATTTACCCCACCAATCGTTTGGGAACCTAAGAGTCTAACCTGTTGTTTGATTTCTAAGTTTCTAATATGACAAGGTTAAAATAAAAGTTATGCCCTCTCTTCCTTCTCCAACCAAAACCACTGAACAAAAATAACCGACACAAAAAAAAAAAAAAAAAATGTTCGTTGCCTCTCTTGCCTCTGACAGGGGCAGACTTACATATAATCCAAGTGTGCGCAGATGACACCCATTTAATTAGAAAAAGTTTCAAAGCCTATATATAACATTTATACATAATATTCTTCTAGTTTAAGAATCTTTCTAATAATCAAAGAACATTATCAACGTATAGCTTAGTGTTCTCCGCAAAATTCTTGCTTCCTTCCATTAAATAACTTAATTACAAAGAAAGATGAACAATAGAAAAACAAACAAGATGATTTATATTTTATCGCTCTTTTACAATATTTGTGGGTTCTAGTGTGGCGATGGGTTCTATCAAGTAGTACTTTTTGACGATCCAATGTGGAAATCTTCTCCAAAGAAGATGATGGACGGCCCTAGGTCTCTTCCTCTGGTCTTGATGGATTCAAGACTCTCACGCATAACTTGAACTCCAAAACGATCCAAAAAAAAGATTCAAAATCTATTAAAAATCGATCTCTAAGATTAAAGATGGATCTCAAAAAGATTGAAGATCTCTTAAAAATTGATGATCATGGATCCCTAAAATCTCCTCAAAGAGGGTATTTATAGATTTTAGTTGGCTATGAGAGTTTCCATAAGAATAAGAATAAAAATTTCCATAAGGAAAAAAAGATTTTTGTATTCATCAAAGATTCTAATCAAATATTTGATTTTGATTTAAATCTCTTGATTTTGGATTCTGATTGGACTCAATTTGGGTATTGGATAAACTCAAATCTCAATCACAATCAATTTAGGATTCTGATTAGACTCAATTTGGGTATTGGATAAGCCCAAATCTCAATCACAATCAGTTTAAGATTCTAAGATCTACTCATGCGGAGTTAAATATCTGAACGCGGAGCTATAGATTTAGCTCCGCGTTTTACTCAATGCAAGGCTAGTTTTCTGGCCAGACGCAGAGCTACGGAGTTAGCTCCGTATTTTGCAGGGTATTTTTCTTTAATTGGAAATTTTCACCACCAACATGACTCCCTCCAAAGTTTTCAAAATGGCTTTTAACTTAGCAAATTTTGAAATACTTTGGATCTTCTATTTAGTGATCAGTTTAAGATCAAGAAATTTGGCAAAGGTGGCTAATCGCACATGCTTGGAATTTTGATGAAGGCGGTTCAAGACTCTCATGCGTAATTTGAACTACACCCGTCAAGAGGCTGTTTATTTCAATATGACAATGGTTCAAACCTTATTGTCAGAGATAAAAACTTAACATGACAGAGTTTATCATATTGAAATAACAAGGATAGTAATAATCCAAATCTTTCTGTCAGAGATAAGAGCTTAACATGACAGGTCCACGGGATTTTTAGCAAAACTTCAACTATAAACGGATTTGGTTTACCTTTACCAATCGCTGTTTGCATTGGGCTAGCCATGTTATTCCCCTCAGTATGATAAATTATCGAGGAATTGATTTCCTCTCCCCATTGCCTTTAACGGCATTGGGTAGTTGATTTCATACTTTTACCCCCAGTATGATAGGGTTAGTAAGAAACTTGATCTCCTATTTCCGCCACTTTAACAGTATTGGATGGTTGATTTCATAATTTTACCCCCAGTGTGATAGGGTTGGCAAGAAACTTGATCTCCTCTTTCCGCCGCTTTAACAGCATTGGGCAAATTTTTTATCTATATCACTCAATTAGTCATTCCAATGGCTAGTAAGAGTAGCAGAAACAATATGATGTTTATCACCGTCAATGTTTTCGGCACCCCCAGCCCAATTCGGCTGCTAGCCAATGAGGACGACTCGGTTCCTACAACCAGAGTTGCCATATTTGCAAAAACTTTCTTCTGTTCCTCTTTAAGTGTGAGAATTCCGGCTTCTATCAATGCTTAAATTCGGTTCTTAAGAGGATAGCAATTCTTAGTTGGATGCCCGACGTTCCGATGGTACAGTCAATAGTTAGCGTCGTTGGTTTTACCGACGTCTTCCGGTTTTTCATTTTCTGAAAGTTTCAGCATGCCCTTTCTGAGGAGGAGATGGAACAAAATACCTGTCTGCTCAGTTTTGAATATACAAGTTCTATCTTGTCGGGGCCTATTTTGACCTGCACTTCTCGGATTCTGAGGTCTTGGTTTTCGATCTGCAACTGACGCCATCACAGCCTTCCCTTTATTTTTAGGATTTTGTGAATATGACATGTTATTTATAGAGTTTCTCGTGCCATGAGATTTCTCAATCCGGCGAATTATATCTTCCGCCTGCTCTCCCTGCTTTAACAGGTCTTTCCAGTTCTTGAACTCTACAGCTCCCATTCTTATCAGCACACTGGTCCTGAAATTATACTTACAGGTTTCCACCGGAGTTTCTTGGGTCATACCATATCAACAATGCACGGATTTCTTCCTGAAACGTTTAATGAAATTCTTAACTATTTCTTCTTCTCCTTATATCGCTGCAAGGAGGGAATGAACAGATATTTCGATATCATCCTAAAAAAAACGTGCCAAGAATTGTTTCTCGATAACGTACCAAATATTTATGGTACTCGAGGGCAACTGCATAAACCATGTAAAAGCAGGTCCTCGTAGAGTGCTCATAAATACTTTAGTCATTATGGAATCATTTCCCATTAGATGACATGTCTGTAATAAGAAATAATATAAGTGCTGGTTTGGGAACCCCTTCCCGTTATATGACTCTAATTTGAGGGGTTTGTATTTTTCTGGATAGGAAGCGAAGTCCCACTCAAGCGGATACGGTCTTGAAACCCCCGATTCCTTTAGCTCCTTTTTGTGCTATAGGGCATCCAGTTGACTTTGTAGTTTTTCAATCTTCTCTTCATGAAAATCATGGAAGGAATATTTGTCATCCTCCTCGTGCACTGAATCAGCCTTTTCTTCTTTAATTTCTTCGTTTGTTTTAAACGGTATCTCCTCGTCTTTCTTTGGTGGTGTTTCCGAGGAAGAAGTTTCCGTTCTATCTTCGACTATTTTCTGAGTATTTTCAACTACTTTCAAGAGCATTATTTTGAGATCCTCGATAGTCTTTTGTTGATCTCGGATCATTTACTCTTGTGCTTCTAATCTTTGATCAATATCATTGGTTCTATCCACCACGTGCGACACTGACTTTCGCGGTCGGGAAAACGCACAAGAGCGGGGTGAGGCTATAATCGAGTTATCGCTATCATCATCACAAGATCCTTTTACCAGTTTCTTGTAATTGCGAGGGGCGAGAACACCTGACTTGAGCCGGGTGAAGTGATGAGGCTCATCATCATCTGCATCTGACCCATCCTCCTTTTCTGCGACTTTTTTACTTTTGCCAACCATGTTGGAGGTCACTGCTTTCCATTCTTTTCTTTTGATTTTATATCTAAATTCACTTTTCATTCTTTTTAAGTGTTTTGGTTTGACTCAGTTATCCTGTCAAACACTGACACTCTTTTCTTGCTACAGCAACAATTATCCAATATAGCACATACTGCTGTCATGAGCTGTTCACAGTAGCAAGTTGAGTTTGGTTGAACCTGAGTCACACTTCTTTTCTTTGTTAAGTACTCTCTGAGGTCGGTGACCTTGAATTCAAAATCATGGGACCTGGTTGTTGAGAGGGATTAGGGGTCCACTGAAGTTTCTCAGAGTCAATAGTGTCGAATTGTTGTCCAGTAATTCGATTATCAGCTTTGATTCTATATTCAGGCTGTTTTACGTGGAGCTGAATGTCAGCTTCGCGTTTTGAAGCATTTACGCGAAGCTGGGAGATAGCTTCGCGTTTTACGCTAATCTCGCATTTTACATTAATCTCGCGTTTCTGAAGAAATTCATTTTTAGACTTTTGCTTAGCCTCGCATGGAAAATCACACGCTGGTTTAGCTTTGCGATTAATACAAGAATTCTTGGCTTTGCGATTAACGCTTGGCTCAAGTTTGATGTTAATAATCTCGCGTGGGAAATCACACGCGGATTTCTCTTTGCCATTAACGCAATTAACTTCACGACTTACGCGATAGTAGCAAGCCTTGCGATTAACGCAAGATTTACTGGCTTCGCGATTAACGCTAAGCTCAGTTTCAGCCTCGCGTGGAAAATCACATGCTGGCTTAGTTATAAGCTCGCATTTAATGCGTTCTTAACTGGTCTTGCGATTAACGCAAGCCAATTCGCGGAGTGCAATAGTCTTGCGTTCTGCCACTTCGTTAACCTCGCGTTTAACGCGGACTTTGAGGGCTCTCCGCCTTACTCGACGATTTTGATTGCGGAGTTGAGTTTTGGTTAAACCAGTTTCTGGACCTTCTCTGCCAGCAAGGAGACCTTCCTCTGCTAGGGTTTGCTGCCCAAACATCGGCTCTATAGCCGTGACTCCATGGGTCCCCGTTTAACGGTGGATTCCCAATTACCCGATTTACGGGTATTGGAGCTCATGCAGCGATAGCGTCGCATTTCGGTCAGGGTACCTGATCCACATGAAAGATACTCCTCGTACTTCTGTTGGTCGATCTCCACGACAAGCATATCAATAACGGATCCGATCTTTTCCACGTCAGATTGCGCCATGATCTCTTTTTCAGTGAACAAGATGTCTCCCATTGTGGTCGCCAATTTGTTCGTCGCAAAAATCTTACTTTCTTCCATTGAATAACTTAATTACAAGGAAAGATGAACAATAGAAAAACAAACGAGAGGATTTATATTTTATCACTCTCTTTTACAATATTTGTGGATTATAGTGTGGCGATGGGTTCTATCAAGTAGTACCTTTTGACGATCCGATGTGAAAATCTTCTCCAAAGAAGATGATGGCCAGCCCTAGATCTCTTCCTCTGGTCTTGATGGATTCAAAACTCTCACGCATAACTTGAACTCCAAAACGATCCAAAAAAAGATTAAAAATCGATTAAAGATCTATTAAAGATCTATTAAAAATCGATCTCTAAGATTAAAGATGGATCTCAAAAAAATTGAAGATCTCTTAAAGATTGATGACCATAGATCCCTAAAGTCTCCTCAAAGAAAGTATTTATAGACTTTAGTTGGTTATGAGAGTTTCTATAGGAATAGGAATAAAAACTTCCATAGGAATAGGAAAAAAAAGGTTTTTGTATTCATCAATGATTCTAATCAAATATTTAATTTTGATTTAAATCTCTTGATTTTGGATTCTAATTGGACTCAATTTGGGTATCAATTTGGGCATTAGATAAGCTCAAATCTCAATCACAATCAATTTAGGATTCTGATTGGATTCAATTTGGGTATTGGATAAATCCAAATCTCAATCACAATCAGTTTAAGATTCTAAGAATCTACTCACGCGGAGTTAAATACTCTGAACGCGGAGCTATAGACTTAGCTCCGCGTTTTGCTCAACGCGAGGCTAGTTTTCTGACCAGACGCGGAGCTACGGAGTTAGCTCCGCGTTTTGTGGGGTATTTTTCTTTAATTGGAATTTTTCACCACCAACACTTAGGTAGTAAGGTTAAGGAATAAACTAGTGGACTTTCTAGGCAATTCTTGGCTAATCTTCATTCAAGCCCCTCCCCCTACGAATATGCAATAAACTAAAAAGTTCATTTCTCTTCATTTTTTCCCTACCAATATGCAGTAAACTAAAGTGCGATCTTCAGCGAATTTAGATAACAAATGATTGATAACAAATACAAGTACTCAAAATTGAAATAGATAGAAAGAAAAAGAATTATACTAGAACTAACTCGTGTTACATAGGCAATCACTAGTACTTAGCTATTTCAAGATTCTAACATATTATTCATTTAATGTACTCTATGATAGATTTTCAGTTCTATGCCCACGTCTGAGTAAATATATCTTAATATTCACAATTAAATTCTATCTTTTTTATTTTTGCCCGCACATCACATGTCGAATGTCCAGTTCTAGTTCCAACATATCCACACTGCAAAAAGAAAATTTGCATCCACCAATATGTAAAGGCCCTAGTTTCTTTTTATCATGTTGATGATCTAAAAAAAATCCAAAACCTCATAGTTCTCTTCATAGTTTTGATAAGTGCACTGCCCCGATATATAAAGACACAAGAGATGACTTAAACTAATGGAAAGTCTTATAATAAACTCCTTTAGTATACAAGCTTCTAAATATATTAATATTCCTCAAGATACATATTGTCAAAATATTCACTTTCTCACTCAGGGTCTGCAATGCCTTAACAAATTTAGAGGGGGAATTGAAATCAAAGATCTTTGTGAACATTGATAAAAGAAAAAATTATTTATTGCGTTAATATCCTCATACTATATGTTACTATCTAACATAAGGCATAAGTAACCTTTGTAACTGCAGCAATGTTCATTGTAACAATGTTATCTGAAGAGGAATAGTGTGACTAACGACCCATATAGTTCTAGTTGTTACATACACATATACTTTGAAAAATGCACAAAGATGGTGTGCTCTAATGTCTAGAATTAGGAGGTTTTTTGTCCCATGTCTATTAGAGCAAGACTTTTGATGTCTACAAATCATAACCTAAAGGATGCTAAACATATATATGTCATCATCAGAAGAAAAAATTATTCACTTTTTTCCTTCGAGAATTGCCCGTAGGCTTTAAAAAAAAATTAACTTATACACCATTGAGCCCATGAAACATGAAACTCCATCATATTTTTATGAAATACCTGGATCTTATTGTAATCGTTGACTCAACAATAATTTTAGTATTTAAGAAAATAGGTAGAAAAATGTTTATTTGTAACAAAAATAAACATGAGACGTTGGCATTAGAGTTCCAAACCTCTAATTGTTGACGGACATTATCCATGTCAACAGTGCATACACCTTTACATTTGATCTTGCACACTCGACGGCGTTTCCAATGAGCATGAATGTTATCCAACATGTTGTGTGTTAAACCATCTCTACCTGCATAGTGAAAATGTAGGACCAGAAAATGGAAAATAAGGTTTGCATGCTATGAATATACTTTTTTGAAAATCATTTAGAAACAAATCTAGCCTGAAATAATATTGAATGGTGCATAAAATAAACTACATGTACGCGGCAGTCCTAGAATATTTGTCAAGCAAGAATGATTTACAGTTCATATTTAGTTGCCACAATAATTTGTGGGAACCAGTAAGGCTCCTAGGAATTATCAGAAATTGTATACCTAACTAGATAAGAGCTTTCTGATCTAGTTTCAGTTATGATTTGAAACAGGAGTCAATATTGTTTGAATTTATTGCTATTAGAGTGTGAGGGACAACAGATGTATTGGTCTGCACTGCCAGAAAAAAGGTTGCAGAAGCAAGAATAAAAACAAAGACGAGTAACCGTGTCTTCCCACCAGATACTTTAAGAAAGTTGCACATGAGGAACTCTACAGAGTCACATCAAAAGGAATTGAGCTAGGAGTTGCACATATAGCTTAGTTGAGGCCTCACACCAACAAACAAAAAAAACATAGCAATAAATACACTATGAATGTTTTTTTGGTTGTTGGAAACATATCAAAAGCACATGAGGACCTCTAAGCCATGTATTCTACGTCTTTGAAAGTAGGGTTTATTGTAATAGTTGACATCGAGCTTTGTATTTTTTAACTTTGGTCAGAAAAGATTTTCAAATCTTTATTAGGATGCAATGGACCATGAAGATGACTGCTGGAAAAAGATTATAAATTAGACATATTTCTCAAGTTCTAAAAGATCCAATACCAAAATGAAGAGGACTTTTTAAGCTTCTTAAAGCATATGATATCATTGAAAAAGTTCGAAGAAGTTATGAAATACTCAAGTTAAGGTATTTTCTGCAATTTGTCAGTCAAAAAATTACTGCAAAGCCTACATTTTGAAGTATGCAAATTCAAAAACGAACTCGATAGCAAATTAGGACAAAATTCTCTTTTTAGATTCTTTTTAATTTAAATATTATGTGCTTATCTATAAACGCAGTACCTGTTTTCCCTTTTACAATTTCCTTGAGTTTAGAATTAATTACAATACTTTCAAAGATGTAGATACATCCATGGCATATTCGACTGTGAACCAACTTCAATGATGACTCAATTTTGATTTGTTTCCAACGTTAGTGACTTTGATTAAGTTTATGTTTATCTTGCTTTGAGGTAGATTTTGAGTTTTGATAGAATTTAAGTTTATGTTTATCTTGATTAAATTTATTCTTTAAGTTACTTATTTATAGCCAGAAAATAAGAGTTTGACTAACAACTTGAGTGGATGATTCTACAATAGACCGCCTGAGTTCCATGATATCACCTCTCTTTAACATCATCCCCCAAATTTCTTTTCTCCAAAAGCATTTTGCTTATTATGGTACTGAAGCTAAACTGTGATCAAGCAACTAGCAGAATTCAAAACCAGATTGTAAAATAATATTATTTAGCTTTCTTAGTATCTGCTAGAAATGAGAGTTTTATCAATTTTCTCATAGCTTATTCATTAAAGCAAGTACAATGGAAAAATGGTTCCACATTGTTGCCACCTAGGGAATATGGTCACTGGGTCTAATCCATTCATGGGAGTCTACTCCAACATCCATACCTGAACCAATTGGATTTTTTAACTGCTAATCAACATATTTCAAACACAATTAAATCCATTGGAAAGGGATAGGTAGACTGCAATTAAGTTTTTGAGTTCATAATTGTCCTATGTACTCAAGAACTAATAATCTCTATGACTTTCTAGGGAGGAATCATAGTATTATATATTGTATCAGATCCCAGATTGCATGGCGTGCTATTGGCATGGTGAGGATGCCATACTCCAATCAACAGGGGTATGTAACATCCCAACCCCCAGGTGCGAAGGAGTCCCAAATGGAATATTCTCAAATAAGTTCAATGGTTCATAATGGCTCACATGACTCAAGAATTAAGCATATATCATACTTGAGGAACAATAGGTTCACACAATCAGGATTTTCTTCGTAATTGGTTTCAGGTCTGAGCTTCAGGTACCAGAATGTGTAGTTCTAAATTAACTGGCCAGGCCAGGCCAACAATCGTCCCTCAGCCATCAACCCACCCAAGCAAGCAACAAAATCCTCCCTCCCTCAATTAATAGCAAGTTTACAGTAATTAATCAGAAAAGATCAAAATTGACTAGTTATCATGGATCAAAATTGAAAATACAGATTTACATGGATATTCACATAAACAACAAATAAGCTCTGAAACAGAAAAGAACAATTTTGTCTCCCCTATTATCCAACATTAAGAGGCTTCTACACATGCCATCCAACACAAGACTACAGATACTTATTTCTAAATACTTTCCTTTTCATATGCTTCACTATCACAGGCAAATGAAAACTACAGTGGTTCCCTTAAAAAGCTCTTAGATCCCTTTAAACACTCCCAAATACAACATGGGTTTAGATCTTAGTGCATATATTAGTTGGCCACATCAGGTGATAGATGAACGACAAAAATACCATCCCATGCTTAACAATAGTATCTTTTTGCATAGCTAACCCCAAATAATTTGATCAAGTGAAAAATTATAATATAGAATCTATATTTCTTGCATTCTACCGGGTTGTGAAGATAAAAATACCACTGAATTCAAGCAATTAAACAATAAATAGCTACCAAAGTATACACTTAAAGCTAATTGTTTATCCGTCAACTGTACTACGGCTTGCAAAATAGTAATTTATCACCATCCCTTCCTCAAACTTTCTCTGAAGAAACAATGTATGTGAAGCAAACTGTATTTCTGTAAAAAGTTGAAAAATGACCAACTAACCCATGTTAAGCTGCCTCCTAGTCTTCAAGCACCCTTTCACCAATTCCTTCACCTCCTCTGCCGTCAGCGGCTCCCCAAGCACCTCCTCCCTCGTCATCGGCTTCTCCTTCGGCCCTGACCCCATCAAAAACGGCCCCGGCGACTGCACTGGCTTCACCCCTTTCTTCCCAGGAGGTGGCAGCTTAAACGAATCAAACTCTGGCAGCTTTTTCTTACTCTCTGGCAATGGCTTCCTTCCGGTCCACGGCCGCGGCATTGTACTGGGCCCAAATGGCAAGTAAGGTTGCTCCCTCAACGCCAAAGGCTTCACCTTTGGGGTCTCAGTATAACTGTACTGAAATTCAAAGGGTGCATCTTTGATTCTATAAGCAATTCCTTTCTCAGTGAGTGTGATTCCGTTCTCAGGGTCGGGTTCAGGTACAAATCGAGGTTTGGGGATCCTTCGAAAGGCGGGGTGGAGATTAGGGTTAGGGTTTTGTTGGAGTTTGGAGTATTTGGAGCGGCGGCCGGGGATTGAAGGTGCGGAGGGGGAGGAGGGGGTGCCGCTGGACTTGAAATCGGCGGCGACGGCGGGGGATTGGGGGTCGGACCTGGGGTCAAGTTGGGTGAGATTGACGATGGCCTCGTAGCGGCGGTGGAGGCGGATGTCGCGCTCGATCTGCTCCTGCGTGCGGCGGCGGCGGATGAAGGGCTCGGCGTTGGCGTTGTTCCAACGGGAGAGGCGGATCTCGGTGGCGGGGCGCGGCCGGGGGTGAGGGGCCGGCGGTGAGAAGATGGGGAACGATGCAGGTGGAAAGATTTTGAGCGCCATTGACGCCCGTGGAAGAGCTAGAGAGAGCGGTTTATCCGCTACAGTGAGGAAATATCCTCATATGTAATTTTGCCAGAACGTTACTTTTTTTGCTTTGAGAGTTTGGGAGTTTCCAAAAGGAGCACAACAATTTTTGCGAGAGCCCACTAAACAGTATATTTTTTTCCCGACTTTTAGCCGAATTCGTCGTGAAGTGGGCTCGTTAGGAAAAATGGCGTGCTCTTTTGGAAACTCCCAGTTTTAAATCCTTTTAATCTTTACATTTTGCCCCCCCAAGTTAATAATCCCACGATAAGTAATGGAAAAAAGAACCACTAATGCACAACAGGCATTTGTTTAAATGCCTTATTGAGCCGCATTTATTTACAAACTCAACAAAGATAGATTCAGTTCTCTGTGTTAAAGTTTATATCGTGATGCCAAGTAACGATATTGTTTATTTCCTATTTTCCAACAGTTCGCAAATTTGATGAAAGACTTCATCGCCTTTATGTTCACTTTGTTAGGTCATTACAAATATCCCCTGCTGATCTCCACTAGTGTGCCATGTTCCACTATTATTGATTTATTGTTTTACAATCTTTTCTTTTCTCGTTCTAAGACGATCGAACTTCAAATTTTGGTGGTTTATATAGGAGAAGAAAGAGTATTTGTCTGTCCCAAATCATTATGCCACCAGTCAAAAAAAATGTGAACTATTATCAAAGAAAAAACTTGGCACGTTGGATGGAAAAGTTAGTATGTGGCACATTATTTATTATCTTTTGACCATGGTTAGAAATTTAAAAAGGATTACACATGGAAAAGTTATCAATAATAGAACTAAAATTTGCCTCAAGCAACGAGTTATTTATCTTGTACTTTACAGATCGGCTATTTTCACTGAAAATGAGTAGTGCCAAAATGATGTTTCAACGACATCTTAACATAATTTACCATATCTTGGAACATAAGAATTTTACTTTTAAAAGATATCAACATTTAGCTTCACATTTAGTTTGTAAAATTTGTTCTCTTAGGGTCTTAGTTTACTTTAAATTAGATTCTCCAGAGTCAACATCATATAATGATATATGGTGGAAATGCTTTAGTCCATATGAAGCTTTTGCAATTTCTTTTTATAGAAAATTGATGGCAGAACAAAATATATTAGAGCCACCATACTTTAGTCCAGATGAAACTTTTAGAGTATCTCTCTGTAGAAAATTGATGGCAGAACAAAATATGTTAGAGAGTGGGTTTGGCTACATGGGGCAAAATTCTCCTGAGAAGAACAATGCGGAAATTGATCAGCCAACCAAAACTCATCTCTTGGCACGTCAATAAACTAATGATTTTAAACTAAAATGTATCCTGGAACTCACATACCTACTTGTAATTGTTGCTTGAAGAACGGTCATTTAGGAGTTCTATTTGTTGCAACTCGGCTTATTGCTACAACAAGTTGGGGAATTTCCAAAGGAGCACACCTTTTTTTCCTAGTGAGCCCACTTAAAAATTTACTTTTATTTTTAACTTTTCCATTCGAATTTTAGAACAAAAATGCCCTCATTTTCAACTTCCCACCCTCCAAGTCAATTCCCCTGAACCTTCTCCCCACTCCCCGACTTGCTCTCCTCTTTCACTCTTCTCCCCAATCTCCATTTTCTCTGCCACTTCTAAAATGGAGGACCAATCAAAAAGTAGCTACATCGTTGATGCTTCAATTCTTTTTTTCCCCTTTCATCTTTGATCCGGGCTGTCTGTCCCAGATTAAGAAGACAGACCAATCTCTCTCTCTCTCTAAGTTCAAGGTCTGTAAAATTCTCCACCGCCATGGCATCCTCCGGATTCGCATCGATCGTCCTTCGATCCGTCGGCTTCCGGCCTCTCGTTCGCTGTTGTTGCTGATGATGCCGGTTTAGGAGCTTAAGAACGTGGAAAAGAGAATATGGGGAGGGTATTTTGGAAATTATAAGTGTGCTTATTAGAAAAAACCCTCTCTTTCCAAAAAAGAGAGTGTGCTTACTAAAAAAAGTGGGCTCACTAGGAAAAATGGTGTGCTCCTTTGGAAATTCCCAACAAGTAGTTGCCCAGGTGATCATATAAGTTTAGTATCCAACTGGGTTTTTCTTATTCATCACATGCAGCGAATCCAGAATATTTATTTAAATATCTCATAAATACTGCAAATCAAATTTAGGACCGGTTGCAATTATTTGTTTTAATCATTAGTCATCATTTTCTACGGTTCAGAATGGCTGGTAGGTTTGCCTTTGGGTTATTTAGAGACCTACGGATGAGAAATAAAAAAATGAGAGATTTCTTCAACTACTAAAAGAAGTCATTGTCGATCCCCCAGAGAGAATCCATATGGGTAGTGCGGGAATGTACCATAGGCTTAGCTCCTGAAGCGAGTTAGCGTCATTCACTGCAAAGGCCCTTCACTAAACACAAGTTTTCATCTGGCTTGTTTACAAGGAAGCCTTTTTTATATTAACTTTTGTGATTCCCTAATAATATTGGAGTTGTGGTAAATCAGCAAAATTTAAGAGACATACAAGGATTAGGAATTGAGGAACTTAATGTGAAGAACATATATATTATGGAAGGAAAAAACAAAAAAAAACTAATGAGAATGACATTGTTTTTATAGAGAGTATTAATGTTTTAAATAACTAGTCTATCTTGATAAGGACCCACCATGAAACCCAAGAGCCACCGGCCCAAATACCACTATGATGACTATGATTTGTCAAAGTAATCATATCCAATAACATCAATGCAACAAAATTTTAGTTATCGGAGTGTGTTTCTTCTATATACCAATACATATGCAATTCAAAAACCAATCAATAAAAGAAGTTTCAAAGTCACCATTTTCCACAAGTATGGTTAGTACCTTGGGCTCACCGACCTGGAAAGTCTATTTGAGCCACTATTTTGTTCAGCGAGCCCACCTTTCTTAATCGAAAATTAGTCCCTGAACAACTTTCACATCATTCAGAAATTAATTCCTAATCAATTTAATATCGTTTGCGAATTAATCTCCGACCAATGACAAATTTATAATTTTTACCGGAGTCACTAAGCAAAATGGTGTGCTCAAATAGAATTTCCCACCCAGCCCATCCTTCATATAACTCCCCTTTGAATGAGTGACATTATCCAATTTCCAAAACTAAAAGATGCTAATCTTTCCACATGCGACGATATGGCATTTATACGGGAAATTCTAAATGCGAACCATATTTTAATAGTGAGCATCATTTTTCCCTATGTTGTAAATCACTTTACTAAATAGTATGTAGTGCTCACTAGTAAAATGTGGTGCGCATTTAGAATTTCCCCATTTATACCCATATTCAGTCAAACCTTCCAACCCCCATCTCGCTATCTTCTATCGCTTTTCTTGGAAGCAAAAGCGAGCAAACAAAAAAAAAAATCCTGTAGAGTGGCTGCTCATCTCTCTCTTGCCTCCACCGCTTACGCCTCTGCACCCTCAGCTTTTTCATCACAACCCCCGTAAGAAATAATTTTTTTTTTTTTTTTTTTTGCACTTTCCCAACCCCGCGAGAGATCGAAATCGCGCCACAATTCTTCCAGCCAAAACCGAGCCCTTCTCATCTCCAAATATCGTGCCATCAATTGCAATCCCCTCTCTGTCTCGCTCTGGGCCCCACATTTTTTCATTTTTTTTACATTTGTCGGGGATAGACTCGTGGGGTTGTTGACGAGTGGATAAAGATCCCTCTTTTTTAGCATTCCAATTTCCCAAAAATCACGAACTCCCATGCCCCATGAATCCGAGCCACTGACCTAATGTCATTCTTCTCCCTCAATGGTTCGCATTTTGATCTATAAATAACACATTTCTCGATCTTTCGTTTAACTTATGGGGGTTTGAATGACGGGTTCTTGATTAGTTTCTGGGGGTTTGTCTGAAGTTGTTTGTTTGATCTTTAGGTTGGGATTTTGTTGGTCTTTGCAGATTGGTGGCGCTTTTACAGTTCATTGAATTGATTAGCCATGGGAGAGGTCGCATTGAAAGTTATGCGTTGTTGTAAGTTTCTTTTATCGTTTTGATTATTTCTGTTGTTTCTATTTTTGTTCTTTTAACTCGTCAATTTTGCTAGTTTTCAGATGTCACAATCTGATGTCTTTCGATGCCTTTGAAAAAATTGGCACCACAAGTTTACTTGGATCGTTATGTGAAAAAATTCTCACAAGCGTAGAGTTTTAGTAATTGATCCACTGATTACTTGTTATCTAAGCGGACAGTTAACCCTTTCCATTAACTTCTTGATGAGAACCTCATTTATTATTTGTATTTGTTCATAGCAAAGTTGTCAAATCGGGATATGTATAGTGTATCGTTATCCCTGTGTATCGTATCACATATTGTATCGCAGGATATGTTAACCAAAATATAATAGATAAGTAATAATCACATAACAATATATAAGATAACAAGCATATGAGTATATGTAAAGTATAAGTAAACAAATAGCCAAAAATAAATACTAAAGGCAGTAATATGTTAAATACAAATCAATAAGTATATATAAAATATGCAATTAACATTCAAAGTGTTACGACTATAAAGTTATCAATCAAAATTATAATACATGAGTAAATACATTACTAAATTCACTTAAAGTTGAAAATAACATTCATTTTTCTTATCCCCGTCTATTTTGCTCCATACAAACTCCTCTTTTAATATATTCTTTCTTTTTCCTCATTTATTGTTTACAGAGCACTCAAGTTAAGAGATCCGGTAAATAATGATAAACGAATTAATAAAAATTTTACAATTACATCTTCTCTTTATTTATTTTTAGTAGATCTATTATTTCTCATTTAACTTAAAATACACGTTGAAATCCATTCATTATACACCTTTCACTATGTAAAGTTCTTATTTCTCAGTAATCCATTCATAATCTAATTTTATATCCAACAATTAAATTAGATTATATATTTATCCAAGCTCTTTCCTTTATTGTTGCCTTAGTTTCAGTTAATTTCACGAAAACCAAAACATTGAGCAAAAGTTCGTTATCACTAAAAAAAATACAAAACAAGTAAATATAATATCAATTAATCATCCTTTATAATTATATCACCATCATCTTTAAGCATTTTTATTTTAATTTCATGTATAATTTCATGTATAACTTCTCAAATCTATACACGATCTTTCTTTTATCGAGATTTTAATATATAATAGATAAACTCTTTAGACAATTGAATTGAGAATTAGTAACTAAATAATTTATTTTGACTATAAATTAATAATATACCCCTTTTGATGATTTGTTTAAATATTTTTATCAAGTAAAACAAGTATCTTAAATTTTGATGTTCTTTTTTTTGTTAAATGACTATACTTGTTTGAAATCTGCATTCCATATTTAATTCAAAAGGTTCATGTGAATGAGTTTTAAGTCCATTTATGAATCAAGTCAGCGTATCGTAATGTATCGCGTATCATAAGGTACGTATTACATATTGTTGGATACGCTTATTGTATCGTAAAATACATAAGCCAGTAGTATCACAAATAAGATATGTATCGATTTTCTTATAACCCAATAGATATCGCATATCGTAGCATCTTGACAACTATGGTTCATAGTCTTATAAATTTTTTTCCTTCATCAACTTTCAGGGACCTGCTGCATAGATGATAGCTATAGGGTTTGTTCGCATCGATGACGAATTACCCACTATCTTGTTTCAAGTTTAGCTTGGGCTCCTTGTTTTGTGAATTATTTGTTTAACTGTTGGCCGTTTATATTTTTAGTATAGCTGATTTCTAAAAGACTGGTAAAAAAAAAAAGTGGAGATTTTGAATGATAATATCTATGTAAGCAATGAATATTCATTATAACACTAAAGTTTTTAGATTAGCTAATTTTCTGTGGCAATTGAGGATTTGTAGTGTTGTTTTCCTCTGCTTGACGAATTGTATTTTCCATTCAAAGATATATAAGCTTGCCTAGACTTGCTTATTTCAGTGCTTTTCTTCATTCTTTCTGTAGACTTTGACTTGGGAATTTCTTTGATTGACATATATACTACTTTGTTGGCCTAGTATATAGGTTTCTTTACCTACCATATGACCTTGGTTTCATGTCATGTTAACAAAGTTTTAAGTCTCAGACTTGATAACGGTATTGGCCGATGTTTTATGGTATTGGAATTGGCAAAATATGATGTATCATATTGGAAATATTGACAATATGTCAGGTACCAAATATATATGGTCTATCATATTAGATATCTTATAAGCTGATATGATATTTACTGTGTGGATCGGTATTGGTCAATATTTAAACCATGCATGCTTCAATAGATATTCCTTTATGTTCTCTAATCGTTTTTACCAGGGTATGTCATCAATACTTAATAGATATTTTATTGGATAAAAGGAGTATTAATGGTTCCAAACTATGCTTATGCATGAATGTGTCCATGTCCATGTATATATATGTGTGTGTGTGTATACATATATATACATATATGTATATATATATATATATATATATATATATATATATATATATATATACATATATATGTATCTGTCTATGTATATCTGTTTATATATGTATGTATATGTGTGTGTCTATATATATATATATATATATATATATATATATATATATATATATATATATACATATATGAGCAAACGGGAAATTCACCGGCGGTGAAGGGAGTTCCTTCACCGCCGCTTATATAGTCCAATAAAATTATTACACGTGGTGCCACTCAAAGGGCGATTAAGAGAGTTATTTTATTTGTTATCTTGAGTGGTGCTATGTGTAATGATTTTATTGGGCCACCTAAATGGCAGTGAAGGAACTCCCTTCATCGCCGGTAAATTTTCCGTTCTCTCTCTCTCTCTCTCTCTCTCTATATATATATATATATATATATATATATATATATATATATATATATATATATATATATATATATATATATATATATATATGATCCAAACCATCTATCCCAATCTTTACATGTTTATTAGCCTATAAACAAAAATTCAAGTTGCTCGGATACTGTTTATCCATGCATTGAATGTTTTTTTTTTTTTTTTTTTGGTATGGCTGGAATTGCATGTTTCTTGGAACCTTATAAGTCGTAGGTAAATGATATCTGAGTAATTTGAATTTTTATTTGTAAGCTAATAAACATATATAGATCGAGAACGGTTTGACTCTTTCATGGGGCCCGCGATAGGGTTCTTCACAGAGCTTAATTTGAGAATGATTCTCATAGAATGCTTCTTGTATATATATGCATGCATACATATATAATTATATATGATGTATGTACTTATGTGTCACACTATGAAGCTTTGAGAAAGGGTAATTGAACATAGATTGCGACAAACTATTAAAATATCGGAGAACCAGTTTGGATTTATGCCGGGGCGAGCGACGACAGAAGCTATTCATTTACTTCGTCAACTTATAGAGCGATTCCGAGAGAGAAATAAAGATTTGTATATGGTATTCATTGACTTAGAGAAAACCTATGATAAGCTACCACGAGAGATACTTTGGTAGATATTGATGAAGAAAAGAGTTCCCATCATGTATATCGATATAATTAAGAATATGTATGATGAAGTAGTGGTCAATCTCATAACATGTGGTGGTTTAACAAGTGATTTTTCTATCACAATTAGATTACATGAAGGATCTGCATTGAGCACATTCTTATTTGGTATAGTGATGGATGAGCTTACTAGAGCTATTTGTGATGATATACCTTGGTGTATGCTATTTGTTGATGATATTGTCTTAGTTGATGAGACAAGAGTAGGGGTAAATGATAAGTTAGAGTTATAAAGGCACACATTAGAATCTAGAGGTTTTAAATTGAGTAGGTCTAAAACAGAGTATATAGAATGTAAATTTAGTAAACGACGGACCATAAACTATAATACTGTAAAACTGGATGTGCAAGAGATACAAATGAGCAGTCAATTTAGGTATTTGGGTTCTATTATTCAGAATGCTGGAGAGATCGATAATAATGTTAACCATAGGATACAAGTTGGCTGGTTGAAATAGAAGAGGGCAACAGGAATTTTATGCGACCGTAATAATCCGTTAAGATTGAAGGAAAAATTTTATAGGACTGTTATTCGGCCAGTTTTATTATATGGCACGAAATGTTGGGTTATAAAGAAACGTCATTCACAGAAAATAAGTGTAGCAGAAATGCGCATGCTCCACTAGATATACGGCAATATTAGGAGAGATAAAGTGAGAAATGAAAATATTCGTGCTAAGGTAGGTGTAGCTCCCATCGATGAGAAGATGCGAGAAAATCGCTTACGATGGTTTGGTCATGTGCAACGTAGGCCTACAAATGCACCAGTTCGATGAATGGAGTTTATCAATGTAGGACAAGTTAAAAAAACGAAGGGGAGACAAAAAAAAATATGGATGGAAGTGACACGAAAATATATGGATTCTAAAGGTTTAAATGAGGAGATACTACTTGATAGAAATGAATGTAGAAGAACTATCAAAGTGATCGATCTGGCGTGATTCTTTTTTTGATTCATGTAGCCAACCCCACATACTTGGGATAAAAGGCTTAGTTGTTGTTGTTGTTGTACACATGTATGTATACACACACACATGTGTGTGTGTATGTATATGCGAAAAAATAGCCTACAATGGAGTTATAAAATTTGCTTAAATTTTACTATAAAACTGCCCTCGAATCTTGAAACTTGTCGTCCTTGGAAAGGAAACTTTGAGGGCTTCAAAACAAGATCAATTGCACTTGAACGGATATGAGATGGAACATTTATTAACCGAATAGTATGATCGTGTCTGCGATCCCGTGGCTTAGTTTAGATCTAGGCCTCTTCAAGTTTGACCATGGGTGGTTTGGCTTAGTCTGAGCCCAGATTGGCTCATTTTGGAGCTGAGTCAGTTTGGATTTAACCCGAATTTGTTAGGTTTTATTTACCCAAGGAAAAGAGAGAAAGAGAGTGGATTTGGATCTAATTTGAGAAAATTTATGAGGATTGAGGACTTGTTGTTAGGGATAAACATTTAGGGGAGATTCTTGATGTGATTGAAAGAAATTATTTGAGGATTAAAACCAAAGGAAGTGGGTTTTCTGATGGGATACCGATTTTGGGGATTTCTCTTAATTTTTTGAGAAATTTGAGCCAATGAATGAATAATGTGCATAAGAGCTTGGTTTAAATAGAGAATAAGAGTTTTTTTTTTTAATAGCAAATTCTAGATAACTCTCAAAGTTTCTAACTCGTTCACTTAGAATTTTCTCTAATTCATTTTTCACATATCACAACCCTACCAACTTTAATTTTAATAATGATGATATTTTTTAACTTGACACCTTAACCCCTTTTTATTAGTACTGTTACCCCCATTAGCATTTCATCGTTTTCATTTAGTAAGAATATATAAAATAACCCCTCTTAATATATTATAAAATTATAAATTCAAATTTGATCTTAATCCAATCGAAAAACTAGTGTGAACACTGGTCATGTTTATTTATCAATTCTATTTCACGACAATAAAAAATAAATAATTTACCTGGGTTACATTCATATGTGTATAAGATGTAATAAACAATAAATCACAGTTATTAATTTTTCGGGTGCTATATCAACCAACTTTCTATAATGATCTCCTGGGCTTTTGCTGAAACATAATTATGTCTCTCATGCCATGTTGGGTGGGGGATTTGGCCGTGGCCCATTTCTGAAGGTGGTCATTACTGTTGCTATGTGGGCCACTGGACACTAATACTGCCGATTTCATGTGTGTATCTATTAACATACTTTGACCAAAAAGCTCATGCTTTTATCGCAGAACAGTACATATCTGCATACAAACACATGCTTTCTGACATATTTTTTATGCCAGCCACTGTATTTCCCTGGTGGGAAAAAATTATTATATTTTATTAATATGTGTGATTAATACGTTTTGCCTGATGCATAATATTTTTTTTGTGAGTAATGTTGTGAACAAACAGGTGTTTAATGTGCATATCTTTAATAGGTATGGAATGATGCTGTGAGGAGACAAATAGTCTTCCTCAGTTCTCTGCATCTGGAATGGGAACAGAAGATTATTTTATTCGTCTGCTTAAATTGTCTTCATGTATAAGCCGCCGCCTCATTAGCTTTATTGGTGAGTTGTTTTTTACAATTTACTAATTTTTTTTTTTGTTCTCCATTCTTGTTGCTAGTATATGCTTTCTTGCTGTACGAGGTTATTATTTTTGTTTTATATCTAATGATATTGTGTCTGCATACAATTCCATTCCCAAGTCCATTAACATTCGGTGCTGTCAAAAGCTTTCTTGGTGTTGTGAAAGCTCATTATTTCTTTCTGTGCTGAAACTGTGGTATACTATCTAAATTAGCTCATGGTTTATTTCATTTGTTTGAGCATGTAAATACCTCTCTCTGCATCATGATATTTATTGTTGGATTTGCTCTTAATTAGCTTCTTATCTTGTACATGTAATTTCCTTCCTGTAGAAATTGTTATTTCATTTTTTTTGGGTATTTTAATTAAACAGTGATTCTGTGATATTCTTGCAGAGGATCTCTTGTTTGGTCATGATGAAAGATTCTCAAATGATTTTGAGCCTTCATTATCTGGATGTCATGGAATGTCTTTCAGCACCATTGCTCAATCTTCTGAAGGTGATTGTTCAACAGGTCCTGAATATATGGATGCCAGGGTCCATCTTGTGGGACGGGACAGAAGATTGACTCACTCTTGTGAAAATTTGTCTGGAAATGGAAGTCTTGGAGTAGTTGGACTAAGACAGACTAAAGCTTCCATTTGTCAGTTGTACGAGTTCCTTCCATGTTCTCTTGTTCACTATGAAATTTTAGGGCGCTTGATCTTATGGATAGGATCTTCTCCTCCTCCTTTATGGTTTGAAAGGCAGTTTAAAAAATTTGGCCCATAACTAGTTTTCTTAAACCTAGGAACTTAAATTATTTATGCTAGAAAACTCTTATCTTAGCGAAGAACAAGCAAGCACACCAATAATAATAGTTACGAAAATGGTGATTGTTTCATATCATCAACAACAAAGTTGATGGTGTTGGTGATAAGCAATAAATGGTTCTTCTTTTTTGCATCAACGTTATATATTAAAGTTATATTTTTTTTTACTACCAAACTACAAACGGTGCTTCTTTTTGCACCAACGTTGTATATTAAAATTTCCTTTTTATCTTCTTCTTTCAACTCATCTTTTATTTGTCTTAATCGCTCCGACCCTTTTATTTGTGCCCTTATTTTTCTGTTTGACACAGTAGTAATAATAATGACAGTAACTACAATGACTGCTTTTTGTATGATATTTTGTACTTATATTCGTCTACCGCTTTCAACATGGTTATTGATCATCTTTATCTCTCTGATCACTTCTTCATTCCTTCTGATATATCAAATTGAAGAATATGTGTTCTAATATCCTGTGACTCCATTTCCATTATACCCTGCTAAGGGAACTTAGAGAATGGTACTATACGTCATGTCTGTTTTTCTGTCGTATATCAATCTAAAGAATATCCTTGACCAGAATTTCAATATATTGCGAAGGAACAAATAGATCATAATGTTTCATTATTTTGTTGTGATTGATTTAAAGACCAGGAGGTGGATTAGGATAGATCTCAGAGGGCTTGAACAACTTTGAATGAATGTATGTTATAGAGGTTCGTAAGGTTTAATTATTGTAGGGGTCGGTTTTACGGACCACACAGAATTCTAGGGATTGACTGCTAATTTCGGGCTAACATATTGGAATTGATATCTTTCCTTCTTTCTGTTCTGGAGGAGGGTGGGTTTTTCTTTGTGTGCACACTTGCGTACGTGTGGTTAGATATGCTTCCCATAAGGTGTGGCTAGCTTGTGCTCGCTCAAATGCAGAATATTTAAATATTTAAGTTCATCACATGTTATGCAAATAATGAAACTTGTCCTGATAGTGTGTAACACCCCCACCCGGAAATTGGGTAGCGGAACGCCGGCAACATATTTGTTTAGGAATATGCTACGCCTTTAGTATAATATCATAAATTAAAATAGTTTATAATTAGCCATGGATTTCTTCCCCAAAAAGGTTAGCAACGATTACTTTATGCCTTCATAGAAATTGTTTTAAACTACTATTTCTCTTGTCTCACATCTGATATGGGACTATTTAGTTATGGAGTATTACATTCTCACTCCTATGTAGGATATGATATTCTCGTCAGAGGATTTAGTAACACATTAATATTTTACCAGACGATGTGGAATTCTAGGGGTAGTCCCATAAATTCTAGAGGTGGCTCTCTATGTTTTCAAGTTGTGGCCCTCACTTTTGTGTGGCACTTTGTTCCGAGTAGCACTTAGTTCCATGTGACACTTAGTTCTGCATGCTTCCGGCCGGTGTCTGACCACTTGTAGCGCCCCTCTTCCACCCGAAAATTAGATAGCGGAACACCGGCAACATATTCGCTTAGGATTATGCTAAGCCTCTTGTATAATAATATGAATTAAAATAATTTATAATTAACCATAGTTCCTCCTCCAAAAAGGCTAGTTACGATTACTTTATGGATTTATAGGAATTATTATAAACTACTTTCTCTTATCTCACATCCGACGTGGAACTATTAAGTTATGGGAGTGAAAGCACAGTGTTCTAAAGTGTCAAAGGTGGCTCCTACGTTTTAAATCATTAAACCAGCATTATATTCTTTTCTGATGTGATATATAATATGTGTGTGTGAAACTGATTTCCCCCGTAGAGAGTGCCCCACTCATACAATAAAGTGCCATGTAACTGTCATTTGACCAATTATTGTGCAGGGGACTTGTTTGTCATGATTAGCATGTTTACCTAGACATACACCTTATCCAGTTTAAACCTTACTAATTTATATGCGTATGATAGAATTTTACCTTATAGTAACTTGATACTCATTGTCTAATGATAAATAATGCAGGTTGACAGTCCCACTACGCGGCTTTAGATTGGGATGTAGATTTATGTCGGCTTGTCTGAGATATTCATGCTTATATGTCACAAAAATCAAAATGCATGTGTCGGGGTAAGAGAATTGCTTTTATCTATATTCATGTGGTTGTAACTACAATTCA
Organism: Dracaena cambodiana; assembly: GCA_036321105.1. Taxonomy (NCBI): domain Eukaryota; kingdom Viridiplantae; phylum Streptophyta; class Magnoliopsida; order Asparagales; family Asparagaceae; genus Dracaena; species Dracaena cambodiana. The sequence goes on from JAYEPQ010000003.1 coordinate 53,017,177, forward strand.
CTATTTTTAAAGTACTTATGATGCCTTTCATCTTTTCTCTCTTCATGTTTGACATGAATCATACTTGAACTTTCTCATATAGTTCCTTAATATTTTTGTTTTCCCGCCATTTCCTTTTTGTCTAGATTCTTACGCCGTGTAAGGCGAACTTTGCTGGGATCTTCTGAGGATATCGGGTGGTTGCAAAGGACTGAAGGATTACCTCCAGTGGAGGATGGTACAACCCGATTCATGGAGCTGCTTCATGACATAAGGTATCTTTTAAGCATTAGAAGTAAATTGAAGACTAAAATTCTAAAACTATCTTTGCAGTGGGTATTCTATCTTCAAATGGCTGGAAAAATTTGGATTGCCAATAAGCCCATTGTTGTATCTGCTGTTTCTCTTTGTTTAAAAAAAAAAAAAATCGGGAGAAATTTCCTCTTAATATGTCGAAGGTGACCCTTGATCCTGGGCCTATCCCTATCACAACAAATACAATTACCATCCTCCACGTTCTTCATATTGTGTCTACTGGTTCTAATCATATGCTTTGTACGTGATCTTGATTTTTTTTATACATTTCATATTAGTATACAAAAAAATTGAGACCTATTTTGTGTGTTTAACTGTTAAGTACTACAAGCTGCCTCTTTATTAGGTTCTTGTTGTCAGCATCCATCTGTCATACATAGAGGCCTAGCGTTTGTTCACCTTGGATTCTGTTGTGTGCATGCGTGCATGCATGTTTTGGTGTGTTTTTGTGTATGTGTTCAAGTTCAAGCGCACGGGGATTGTGAATTTCAACTTTTTCATATTAAACTATCGCACGGTAAGGTCCATAGTCGTATTATATTAAGAAACAACATAGAAAGTACTGTTACATTTTTTATGCTCTTTAGATTGAGTCCGATGTCAATTTGCATATATCCTTGGGCCTGATATCTCATACAAATATCTTAGACTAAAAAAAAAACTTGCATGGCTAGTCTTGGTCAGTAATGCTTCACATTTAATCCATTTTCTATTTTCTGGGGACTAGTCAAGTATCAACTTAAATACTATTAAGCATGCGAGGTACGTGGATATGTTATAAAGAATATGTGATGAGAAGATGACTTTCAGATGGAAATATGGACACTCTCTCTCTCTTTCTCTCTCTCTCTGAGCACTGATTTCAATCACACTTTCATTCACAAGTTGAAATGAAAGGGCTTTTGATAATTGGATATCCCGAGCATTCTCCTGCAGTTAACAAATTGTTTAGCTTGTCTTCGAGCTGCATTCTATCCACCAAAAATGGTTATGGATTTGGTTCATCTTTTTGGGCATTGGTATTGGGAGTTTGTTGGCACTTTTATATCAGATTATCATATTGTTGGTATCAATGGCATAAGTAAAATGATCTCATGGCTTTTTAGGTCAGAATATCGTATCATTGGTATCAATGGCATAAAAAAGTAAAAATAACGTTTAAAAATCACAAACATAATGGTCAAGATAATTAGCAACATCACGGCAACTGTTTAACCATTCAATAATGATTAGATTAGGTCTTGATGAGAACTTGTATGTTTAACCTAAAAAACACAATCTGATTAGCTTTTCATACTTTAAAGATCAAACCAATTCCAATATATATTGGCCATTGGTTCATGGTATCGAGTGGGCAATGTCTGGTGTATCATATCAGAATATTAGAAATATTGGCAAAATTGGGTATATCATATCAGCAATATAGAAATATCTATATTGGCAATACGAGTGATACTTTGGGTGGTAAATTGCGTAGCAGGTCCCTTGCAATTTGACATGACTTGCGAAATATATCGGTAGTCAATATTTAGTACCTCAGTCCAAATCTTATATCTCCTGTTTTATCAGTCGATATCAGTGTCAGCTGGTACCTGACTGATACTGGCTGAAACTGAGAACGTTTCATCCAAAACTAGCTGAACCCTGATTATCTGGGGATATTCAGTTCTGCACGTTCCAAATCCAATGCAATACAGACAAATTGACGGAGCCTTGAAACCTTGCTCTGCAGTTTATCGAGCGCTTGAATTTTGTTGTTACTAGTATGGACTGTGAACTACTGTGAAATAACACAAGTTATAGTGCTCTTGGAGTGTGTATGTTAATTGCTTTTTTTTTTTTTTTTTTTTTTTTTGCCTTTCTAAAAAAAAAGGCATCCCATGGGTAGATTTGTTTAAATGAGGGATGTCTGTAGACAGGGAATCGGATAGCTGTATTCAATAGGTAACATTAACTTTCTTTCTTAGCTCAAAAAACATTAACTTCCTTTCTTGCTGTCTTGTCATTTCAGAAATGGAAAACATTGCCTTCCCAACACTATGGTTTATTTATTAATTCCTGGTGAGATATTAATTTTCTTTTTTCATTTAACATTGTTTTATCCATATACTTTCCCTCTGCACACTTATCTCCTGCCTTCAATGATTGTTTAACAGGACTATTCAGCAATCAAAGCCCATTGTATTTTTTGAATACCAAGCGCTACTTTTCAAAGATGGGTCTAACTAGTCATATTGCTAAGATCCATAGTGAGGTAAAGTCAGTCTCGACGTTTCCTTTTTGTAATGTTATTCTGGATTATACCAAAAATTTTTAGTATTGAAGCCAGTTAGCATCCAAATCATGTGAAATTAAAAATCTTTTCATAGTTTTATTGTTGAAAGTGTACATGTAGCAATGGTGTGTGACAAAGGGTTACATTTCAAAAATGGATTTCCTAATATATTAAGTCCATTGCTCGCCCTAACATCTTCAGGTGCCTTCAGGCATCAGTGGAGAAAAATGCAAGGGAACTGAAGCAATATGTTGAAGAACTATACTGGGGAGCTGGGAAAAAAGTATTGCTTCTTGGGCATAGCAAAGGTGGGGTTGATGCTGCAGCAGCACTCTCCATTTACTGGCCTGATTTGAAAGACAAGGTTGCGGGTCTAGCACTGGTCCAGTGCCCATATGGTGGCAGCCCCATTGCCTCTGATATTCTCCGTGAAGGTCAGATTGCTGACAAGGAAGCTCGCAAGATCATGGAATTCATTATATGCAAAATTATTAAGGTGTGATCTCTTGGATTTATATTTCATCATGAGAACATTTTAATGGGAAATGGCGAAGAATCTTAACACTAACAAACCTCCCCCCCCCCCCCCCCCCAAAACACACACCCAGCCGAGGCACCTGCCGCTGTTTTTTGGCCTTCAAGAAATTTGAGAATTTGGAAGTAATACCATAACAATGGCTTTTTTTACTGTCATCTGGAATATTTTACATTTTATTTTCTTATGGGCTGAAAATGAGAAGTTCAGCTGGAAATTCTGCATGGAGAACTACATTCATGTTCTTATATTTTACCATGTACATATTTTTAGATATACCTGGCCTGAAGCTATTTTTGATGAAGCAAGACACCTAAAAAAGTAATTTTGTCTTCCATTTTAGATAGGAGTGTGTACAGTTGACGTTGAGTAATTTTATTATCTAAATTCTGTTGAGATCTCGTGATGGTACACTTAATAAAATTTTGTACAAGAAAAAATATTTTTTTTCGCAAATATTTTCATTAGCATCATAATGCTCAATATTCTCCAATGTGCGATCTTTTCCTCTTTGCAGCTCACTGATTATTTCTATATTTTTTTTGCTTTGTTTTCTCTGCTATGCCTTATTATTCTTGCCTAGTGAATGCTTGTTGCCATCAGCAGTAGCATGCAGAATTTATCAATTACATTTTACCGGTGAATGGATATTCTCACTTTATGCCGAATAATTTACCTAATGTTATGGACTATGCTACAGGGTGATATGAGGGCTTTAGATGATCTCACCTATGAGAAGCGCAAGGACTTCATCACCAAGCACCGGCTCCCATCAGAACAAATCCCTCTAGTCTCGTTCCATACAGAAGCAATCATTGCCCCTGGGGTCCTTGCCACATTGTCCCATATTGCTCATGCTGAGCTCCCATGGATCCCTGTCCCCAGCTTTCTCATTGAAAAATATAAGCTAGAGTCATGGCAATGTGGACCAAAGGTTCCTGTTGTCATCCCTCTGGCTGCTGCAATGGCTGTATGTGCACTACACCTGAAGCTGCGGTATGGGGAGAGCAGTGATGGATTAGTAACACGTCGTGATGCTGAGGTTCCTGGGTCAGTCGTGGTGAGGTTGGAGCGTAAGCTGGACCATGCATGGATGGTGTGTTCCTCTTTGAGAAGGGACAGTGTTGAGGCTGATTCCGGCGAGATGTGCGAAGCTCTGCTGACCATGCTTGTGGAGATTGGCAAGATGAAGGAAGGGATTGTGGGTAGTTTATGAAACCATTTCTCTGTCTGTGATAGGAGTTTCTGAACTAAAGTGAACAAAATGTTGTGAACTTCACATTGGATTATCTATGGAGCTTGCAAGGTTGATGTTGTGATCTGATTTTGTTTCCCACTTGCATTTTGTCCATGCATGCGCTCGACATAAATGTGTCCGTTGAGATTGGAAAACTTTTGCATGGTAGCTCTCAAATATAATCATTATTAGGTATGCTAACGTAGCAAAAGAGATTCTATTAGCTAGATTTTGTTCAGTGTTCATCTATTCATGTGTAACAATCTTGCAGTATAACAATGGACCAACTGTTTCTGTGATCAAAGCCAGAAAGTTTAACAGCTGCTGCTTCTCAGAACTCTACGCACAGGTTTTTTTATGGTATTTTTTGAATGGGAGATGTGCTGCACCCTTGCCGTATAATAACGAGACCAAATGTTTATCTGATCATCATCAGATAGTAACAGCTGCTGCTTCTCAGAATTCTCTGCACAGTTCTTTTTCTGGATGGAAAGCTGTGGGTTATTAGTCCCCATGTTTTATTAATCAGGCAACGAAGTTTAGAATCCAATTCAGATGACCATGCTTCTTCCTAGCAGCTTGTGTGGAATGGCCGAGAGCATACCTTATGTACATATAATTCAAGTCGAGAATGGAGTTACGTGAACAAGTCATCTGATGGAAAACAACTTTCACATATAATTCAAACCGATATGAGCAAGTCATCTGATGGAAAACAACTTTTGCATTCGGTTCAGAGAATAACCTAGGCGGAGTTTAGTTTTGCAACAGGCACAAAGATCCTGAGATCTAAAGATCCCATAGACCTGTCTATTCCTTGGGTGAAACCGTGTCTAGCTACCAGACGGGGCAACGATCAATGAAGCCGTCAGCCCTGGACTTTACCGTGAACATCCCGTTTGGACTCCTCGCGGTTGTACGCACAGTTTTTCTATGTTTCTTTGCGCAGGAAACTGGATGATTGCCAAATCTCTTGTCAAGGAAGCTATTTGGTGCTGATTTTGTTGTTAAAGACGCAATTGATTTATTCTAATGTGGGCAAGCTCTTAGTACTTCCTCATACATTAGTGTTGATAGATATTCCACCACCATAGATTAAAATATTGTGTAGATGCTGGGAGACAAATTATCGTAAATATTTGTACATAATATAGTCTTGGTCATATTTTTGTATCCAATTTAAATGGGCTAATAAATTTAGATCATAAAATTATTGCAGGACAATGGACGAAGGAGGTGAAGATGGATATGGATGATAATAAACGTATATATATGTTAATTTTTGGTCCATTCAATACAAAATTTCGAATTAAAAATAAAAAATTTATATTTCTAATTCAAAATTGGATATTGAAATTCAAAAAATTGAACCGTAGACACATTTATTATCATCTCTAAATTATCATCTCTAAAGTTGGACACCAGCAACAATTAAAGAAGCAATGCAAATGCATGAGCAATGAGAACCAGAGGCTGAAGAGCCAACTAAAGCTGCTTGAGTTGAGGGAGAGGGATTGGAACCAGTCTCATTGGTGTTAAAACTTAACATTAATTCATCACATATGCAAAGCATCACCAATAGACCTATAAGAAGCTTCTTATGAGAAAAGAAACAAAAGGAAGCACAACCCATAGCCTTTCAAATTCTTTCTTTATGCATTTTCATTTATTAATTCTGATTTTTTTTTTTTTTTTTTTTTTTTTTTTTTTTTTGAGCTCAAACTTCTGTATGCCATTAGCTACACACCAGGTAACGACACGTGGAGCACGTGCCGCCCATATACAGGAAAATAACGGATTTACCCTTCCCAGCCTCCCCGTCACTTCCCGCATATAGTTCCCCGTGCGACCCCGAAGATCCACCGTCGGATCCCAAATCCTAAACGGTCAAACAACACAGCAGCTAAAACCCAGCCTAAGTATTCTATGCGGGACCATCCCTGCTGCGTTGCAAATTGTTAGAACGCTCCGACAACAATGAGTTGATGAAATAGGTAAGAACTAAGATTTTCATTGGATTAAATTTTTTATTTTTAATTTCTTTATTTTATTACCACGAAGAGGAGAGCGAGGGAGAGATCGCTGGATCTGTGCCGTCCGATCTCGAGGGGAGAGGATGGCATCGACGGCGGTGATGAGGGAGACTGGCAGCGGCGGCGGCGGCGGAGGCGGCGGCGGAGGTGGGAGGGGGAAAGCGGTGGCCTTGCCCGATGACAAGAAGAAGCCTGCAGTTGTTGTTTCGAAATCAGAGGTATAATTTTATTTAAAATGTGATTTTTTGGGTTAAATTTGGCGTCTTTGGGAGGATCTGTGTCTTCTGCCTTTATTATCGAACTCAATTTGATGCTGAATTTATTAAATTTGTTTGGTTGGTTATTGGACTATGAGTTCTTTATTGTGTTCAGTATCCTGCCGCGTGGGATGGATAATTTGGTGATTGGATTGTGATTTTTTTTTGTTAAATTTGGAAACTTTCGAAGGGAATTTACATATATAGAAAAAGTACCTTAATTTCATCTCTGAGGAACAAAATTGATAAATTATTTGTATTTTTAGTAGTGATGTATTGGATCCTGATTAAATTTGGCATCTTTGTGAGGGTTTAAGATGTGCTTGTGTGAGAGAGCTAGCTTTGGACCATTAGATCTTGTATTGGCTTTGGTTCATCGATTTATAAGGTGAAGTTAGTGATCATTTTCGTATTGGAATTTTCCTGGCTGAGACTTTAGTGTTTAGGTTGCAGCAATTTGGGGTTATTCTAGTCTTTCGATGATGCTGGAATTAGCTTTCGTGGGTTTGGTTTCTTGGTGATTGGAGTATGTTTATCTTCGGTTAGATTTGGGATCTTCAGGAAGGTCTGATATGCCCCGTACAAGAGGACTAGTTTTGTTTTCAGATCTTACGGAACTTGGTATGTTGGTGATCAAACTAACATTATTTTTACTTAATGACCTAGAGAACACATTGCAGCTTTGTGGTGTTTTTTAAGGCTTTCCTCTTCAGTTGATAAATGAAGTATTTCGGTTTAGTCTCAACTCTCAAGTTGTTAGTTTTAGATGCTTTTCTTTGGCTTATGCTTTTAGTTATTGATCATTGGTAGATTACCGTGTCTTTTTGGTTGTCTACTTAGGCATTTTCTGATGGGAGGTATCCCCTGAAGCTTTTTCTAGTTTGTCTTCTTCGTTTACTGAGTTAGCGATATGAGGGAACTGTGTAGTTAATTTAATATCTTCTTTTAGATGTTTGGAAGGTTATTGTGTCGGTTGGATCCAAAGTTTGAAATGTATGCATGTGCCAATATGTGTGTTTTTTCCTCTTCCCCCCTCTCTTTGAGGAGCCCATTTTGCTTTTACACCCGCAAATTCGTAGTATTTTACTTGTTCAAGTGCTTTTTTGTATACTATGTTCAAATTTGTCATGTCATGTTTTATTGTTTAGACGCATGTTTAAGGCTAATTGACTGACAGCTTTGTGGTGTTTTTGTTTTGCTCTCTTTCTTGTAATTTTTGGCTATGTGGGCAAAGGTGAAAGGAAAGACATCTGGTTCTTCGTCAAGGGCGGTCACCAAGACAGTAACTAAGACGGCCACTGTTAGAGCTAGAGCAGAGAAGAAGGTCTATACTTTGCTTGGCCAGAAGCATGATCCCCCCGAAGAGGTCTTAAAGCTGTCCTTTTTCTTTGTGTTACTTGTGTTGGATATGATGCTTTAGTAGTGTTTTTTTCCTTGGAAAAAATTCATCTTATGATCTTGTGGGTCCTTCTTGACAGAGAGAACCCTTGAGGATATTTTATGAATCCTTGTCGAAGCAGATTCCAACAAGTGAAATGGCAGAATTTTGGTAAGATACTCTATATCCTTATGAACTTTTTAGCCTTGCCTTACTGATGCATCAGATTATCAACCGTTCAACACATTTTGTCCTTGTTTAGTCTTGATATTTGTTAAAGATAGTTATAATTGTTTCATTTGAAATTTAAATTGTTAACACAAGCATTCCCTTATTTTCATATTTCTATGGTCTTTACCACACCAATCCAGATAAACATCTTCTGCATGAATGGCTAAATGAGATGAGTTAGGTTATTCTTATAACAATTGCTATAATCAAAGGCACTGTAGCACTTTCCTGAATTTGCAGCCTATCTTTAAAAATATAACACGCACTAATAAAAATTTGTTTTTGGTTATACTTTACAACAATTACCTGGACATAATAAAAATACTTGTGGACTTGATAAATAACTTGTGGATAATTGCTTCCTAACTACTATTTCAGTGTCTCTCAACTCTGGTCTACTTGATTGCAAGGTGAAGTAACCTAATGGTTGCAGTGTTAATTCTAATTTCATGGTACTATTTGTTACCTTGTACATCAATTAAGCCTTTCATGCAGCTTAAAGATATCATTTGCCCTAAAAAATATGTCTTAAGTAATTTTAATGGTTGAGCCAATATTATATGGTAAGGCCCGGTTTAATTTGACGAAGGCCTTTATTGTCTTTAGAGCCAAAATGAGATTGTTAGTAATATTTATATGGTACAGCTCTAAAGCCATCAAAGCCCTAAAATTATATCATACTTTTAACTATGTGGTACACAAGTCCACTGGGAGAATAAAGAACAGAAAACTGCATTTTACTAGGTACTGGAGGAGAAGATTCTTCTTGTTTTTGTTGAGATCTAGTTAGCAAGGGTTACGAATGCACAGATGTCACTCTCTGCATCCCATATCTTTTTTAGGGACTACAGAACAGGGCAAAAGTACATTCAGCACGAGTACAATGGGTTTGGTAGTAACTTTTTTCTATTTCTCCAACACAATTTTAAATCAACTTGGAGATATGCTTGAGCAATTTCTCTTCTGCTTGATATTGATATATTAGGGGATATGGATACAAGCATTTCCTTATCTGGTTGTTAACACCTGCTTTGGTAGATAGAAGACAGTTAGTTTATGTGTGTTTTGTGCATCGTCCATAATATAATTTTTGTACAATGTGTGTGCATACATATACATGTGTGCATTTACGCATGCTTAGAAGTATTTATGTATATATGTTGAACTTTCCTCATTGTTTTCGTGTTCTACTCATTTTGAAGCAACATTCAGGATAAACTTGATCTGGACAAATGGATGGACATTCTTGTGCAGGAAACTTCCCATTCCTATCTAGGAGATGTTCTTAAATGTGAACGGAAGGAATTTAAATGGTTATCAAGCATTGAGATAAAAAAAGCAATAAAAATTATAAAGCTTGCCTTATTATTTTTCTCATTTGGCCATTTGTGTTGTTTTTCCCTTTATTGATTCTGACATGTAAATGTTCTGCACATCCTTTCATTTATGTGACTGTGAAAGCAATAATGACAGATCCTTTTAGAATTTAGATCTAGCTCGTTTCAGTTGTTTCCAGGAGAACCTGTTTTCAGCTCACATGTTATAAGTGCAATTTCTTTCTGTACCTCTTACACTGTCATAGTCTGTCATAAAGTTGTTCCTTACTGTAAGTCTGAAAATCGTAGACGTAGTATGATATCTCCTTGTAATCGTTATTAACTTCAGCCACATCACCACAATCAATCCTTCCTGTAGCTTTGTTATAACTTACAGATAGTGACTCCTCTTTCACCCTGCTACCATATTCACCTACTACCATAAGCATTACACCACCATTCAATCTTAAAAAGTAATTTGGTTACCCTCTTCTTCTTTCCCCATCTAATGTGCCTATGACATTTATTAAAGTAAGGAACAATGACTTCTAAAATTAGGGCCAACTCTTTTGCACTCGTGTACCTAAACCAATTACAGCCGACATGGATGTATGATGGTTTTGACATGTAGAATGGAACTCTATTACCATCTTTCCATATGAAAAAAGGTCTGGAATGAATGATTTGATCACTCAAGCTTAGTTGGCATTTTTCTTTCTGAAAGAAATATGAGTTTCATTGAGAGCTCCCCCTAAATGTTTCATCCTTGTATGTTTTATTCTTTATTACTCTCTTCCTTGGTTTCTGTTTATGAGCTTTCCATAGGCTGCTGCCAATATTGTTACGCCTCATGTCTCCTACTCATAGCCTCTCAACAGTTATATTTCACAAAATATGCTGAAGTTCCCTACCTATTGTTCGTGGTTCATAATGCATCCACCCACATTCTCTTCACGAACTCTAATCTCTGTCAACACTCCTTTTGTGCTGCAATAACATACGAAATCCTTGAATTCTTGTTGTCCTGTGAAACTTGTTAGATGACATGTATCGGATAAGAACTGACATGAAAAGACAGACCATAATAGGTTCACGAAGAAACCAGCAAAAATCCTGTTATTCATCTACCATAAAGAAAGTACCATCTTGATAGTTCCTTGTGCTAAAAATGGAACTGGCACCTTCTCTCACACATCATCTGATCATATGAAACCGTTTTCCTCCAGACGAAAAGGTTTTTGCCCTTACAGAAAATACTACTTGAATCTCCTTCCTTGAGCGTCTTGGAAAATAGACCCAGGGTCACCAAAAACCTCCTTATACTTCGGATTACGATTGGTTAAATGTGAACTTTGATAGTAATCCATAAGTCAACAAGAGCTCCATATTTGTCCTACAACACCCATGAAGTCCATAGGATTACAGATTATTGATTCAGAAATGACCATAGTTTGCAAGGAATTAGATGATTGAGGTATTCGACTTGTTTATGGCTGGATCTGTTAATAGATGAATAACGAAAGTTTGTTCTGAAGACTGGAAACCTGGACCCAAAAAAAATCAATTCCTCATCATCTCTTCTACAAGAACAAGAACAATTTATCATAAAAAAGAAACCCTCTGTCTCTCATTTGGTATGGTGTATGCCCCATAAATCAAACAAATTCTTGTGCAAAATAATAGTGCAAAAATGTATCTCTTCATTACAATCAAGCAATTGAGAAAGAAATTCACGAGGAAGATACAAATATTTCTAGAACACCCCTATAGTTCTCCAGTTATACAATTTTAGGAAAACTATCATGTGCACACTCTTATTATCTCTATTATTAAGATGCTCCTTTTGTTGCAATAAAAATTATATGTGCAGCATCCCTGCTTGATATTACCCTATTGTTCCTTGTTTGCATGTTTGGATTCTTTGGAACACCATTTTTGATAGTGAATTGTGTTAATTACTTTGACATTGCTCAATTCACGTTGAAATTAAGCATCTCACATTACTTTTCCATTTCCACATATAGGATGATGGAGCATGGGTTGCTATCCCCTGAAAGAGCAAAGAAAGCATATGAGAAAAAGCAGAAGAGGCAGCAGCAATTGCGACTGGGCACTCCAATCAAATCTATGAAGCAGGAGAGGCCAGAAAGCTCAAAGAAACCACTGCCTTCAAAGACTCTGGATGTCAAGGCCAAGAAAAGAGTTACTTATAGTGAAGATGATGATGATTTCATTGTAAAGCGCAAGAAATCGAGGGGTTGAAATATGACGAAGCTTATATAGTAGATAGACCAGCCAAAGTGTAGCCAGCTCCATGTTTGCAACAGAGAGCATTCAGAGAAGCTGTTTTCGGCTCTAACTTGTACTTCCTTTAAGTGTGGGGGCAATAACAACAAGGATCAAGCAACATCCACATACTGACATCCACACCAGATAAGCTTGGACATTCTTTATATTCTCTTATTTATATTAATAAAAATGAAATTAGTTGTTCTTGACATTCGAGTAACTCCGAGAAAAATTCTCAAAGAATAGATAAAGTAATAATCATATTTGGATATGGAAAAGTCTTTAGGCTCCTCGAATTGCTGTCAGGTTTGTTCGTAGTAAAAAACATTACTGTTGTTTGATCAATTGAGATTCAGATGCTTGGAAAGTTTCTGAAATTTTTGTTATATATTATATTTGGTACTGGTATTTAGCAGTATTCATTGCTTATATATTAGCTGCAGGTCGTCAGATAATTTAATACATCAAATCAGCAATAGTTGTTGTTATTACATCTTCTAAATTGTTGGTATATTTTGTGTTCTTGAAAATTTAGAGAACTCTGTAAATTTTTGATGAGCTGATTCCTGCCTGGTTTCTTATTGCTAGGTTTCTTGACAAATGGAAGTGCATATTGAAAGAGGGTGCTGCCTTAAAGCCTAGGGGTAGCATTTGACTTGTGTTCTCACAAAGAAGTGAGGGAAACAACTTTTTAATTAATAAACTAGACAATGAACTACACACACAGTTCTATAAATCTTTAGGGTTAACAATTTCTTCGTAAAACAGATAACCCAACAACAACAACAACTAAGCCTTTTATCCCAAGTACTTTGGGTAGGTGTAAAACAGATAACCCAATCACTGAAATAAATAGGTCACCCACAGACAAAAGCCATAAATCATATTCACTAACCTGTTTATAATCGCTATATAAATAAGAGAACCTGAAAAAGGTGCATCGGCCGAAGAATATAGCACTAGTATATCTATAGATTAAGGAAAAAATTTCACAGATTATACATTCTGTAGCAGTTGATCTAATATGACTTTTCTTTTAATGCGGTGAAGCAAAATGTACCATATATATGGACCAAAACAGTAGTTGAGGAAAATTATTCACAGATTATACAGTTTGTAGCAATTTACCTAACATGACTTTTTCCTTTAACGAGGTGAAGCAAAATGTAACATGTATGGACCAAAAACAGCAAAGATTTGATACTCTCATCAGTCGGAGAAGCTCTTGGATCACCTGGAGAGGTGAGTGTCTGGCAAACCACAGTTAGACCTCACCTTCAAGCTAAACATGATCATCATGATGAACAAATTTTTCGATGGTACTAGTGGCCCTAGAAGCAGATGGCTTCAGTCTTGTTAGAGCTTCTGATGTACCTCTGCTTGCAGCATGAGGGTGTTGAACTATGACCAATAATGGATCTACAGAATTTTTGCAGTGGGAAGAAGAAAGGGAAGTTGGCTGCAAAAGCAAAGTCAGACTTTTGTCAATAAAAGAAAATAGGAAATTTTAACTTGAAGGCATATTTAACTAGGATACAGTTAAATAATCACAAAAATTGGATGAAATTTTTTTCAGAAACTAGATAAAAATGAGTAGATGACAATCACATAATCTGTCAACTTACCACCCCAACATGCCATTCTTGAGATGCCAAATTTTTGAAATCAGCAGCATCCATTTCCTACAAAATTTTAGATCAGGAATATCAATATCAATTATAATATTTTTACTATGAAAATAAAACTGGAAGATGGGACCCTACAATATCAATTATAATATTTAACATGCTGATATAGGGATATATACAAGTCAAATTCATTCTGATATACAAATTAAACTGGAAAATGGGTCAGATGTCAGGTTGGGGCAGTGTAAGAGCAAAATTGAAAAAAGAGGAACACAGTGGGATTCAACTATTATAACAATTGAATTTATGAGTTGGCAGATCAATTCAAAATGCATTATTCTTATAACAACAATGAGAGCTATGAATTGATGAATCTATTGGTTCTGTTTCAAATCTAAGTAAGCATCATTTGGAAATGACATAAAATTGGATCAAGGTATAAAAAAAGTGGTGAGGAGTTCAAATTTAAATGAAGAATCTTCCAATATTTTAACAAGAAACAAATGATTAATATTTTTAAAAGAAGTACTTGTACACAGAGTGGTAAATAGTCCTTCAACATAACATAACAACTCTCCAAAGTGGATGAACGTATATTATAATTTTCCATTTCCTGGAAACACCCCAAATTTCATTTAACAGGAAATTTGTCTTATTGTAGTGCTCTATTTTTAGCCATAATGAGATATGGCTCAATATATCAGGAACAATTGCACCTATATCGGAGCCATGGGGAACATTTCACTACGCTGCTAGAAACTTAATTTGAGGCCTACTGAATCGTGCAGACCTAGAATAAAGTTAGTCCTGATGCTGAGGTTGAGTTTAATCTCATGAAATGATCTAATATAAAGCAGCATACCATGCTATATATGGGGGGCACTGAATTCTCCCATTTGAACTTCATGATCGGAATTACAGAGAAATTTGATGATGCCTCCTTTGTTCTAAAGGTCCACCTGAGAAGAGAAATAATGCATAAAAATTTAAAACTTTTTAAAAATTTGAGGGGGGATGTCTATAGAACACCATTTCATGTCGCTACTATGGGAGACCAGAAAGATAAAGTGCAAAAGTATACTTGAAGCTTTGCATTTATCATGGCTTACTTATTTTGGCAAGTACTAAATTAGCTATGCCCACAGAAATTTTGAGTTATAAGTTCCAGAGATAAACTGTAAGAAGTAACGTATACATGATTTCTTTCAACCTACCCAATGTACAGAAATATGCAGACTTGTGCCCATTCCCTAACCAACAAGCGGAACCAATAACTCTCTGGTGTCTCGTCAACATTCATATAGACCTGAAGATCAAATGTCCACATTAGATCAGATTCGGAATTTATGCTTATTTCTAACAGACAATCTGGTTACGGCTGTATTTTCCTAAAAAAGAAATGATCTTTGATTGAAATATTTACCAGAATTTCAACCAAAGCTACAATCTGCATTGCACCTTGGAATTTCCTGATTGGTAAGAAAATGAACAGAAAAGCTCTAGTTATTTTACAAAATAGCCTATTTTACAAATACAAGTCAATACCAATGTGTTTTAGTATAGATTCACCTACTTGAACATAGTGTACTTTGTATGCAGAGCATCGTGCATCGTCTGAAGATCTTCATCCTCTACAAAAGTTAATTGTTCCCTCAGAACTAAAAGATTCTGGGAGATGTAGCGGAATATGACATAAAACGATAAGGAATAGTTCAGCAGCAGCAGTACCTGGATTACATGTAAGATGTCAAGTTTAATTTGGAATCAGATGAAAATAAGTAGTCGAAATTAAAATCAAATCAGAAAAAATACGCTGAATCAACTTTGAAAAACTTATTGTTCTGAGAAAGCTCTCAGATGTTTTGTAATCCCTCTTTAGCAAAAGAAAGAACGAAGCAAATGATTGTTGAAGCAGTGGGCATACGGGGAAAGAGAAACTTACAGTGAAATAAGGCACGGCAGCCTTATAACCAACGAGAGTCAAGTAGAGAACACAACCTAATGCAGCAGTCTTGCGCCTCTCGGGTATCGAGAGGCGCTCATGCATGATACAGTAACCATGCGATATGAGCATAAATGACACTATGGAGGCTGTTTGAAAGAGTATCCCAGTAACATAAACTCCAAACGAAATCCACAAAGAGCATATCTGAAACTTTGTGCAAGAGTACCTGCACAAATCGCATAAGCTTGCACATCTAATTGCAATACTTTTTCAAGAAATTTTACGAGAAAATAATATGCATTTTAACTTCTCAAACAGCTATTTTCCCTTCAAACGCTAGCAATGAATCAGATTTGCATGACAAAAACAGTCATACACATAATTTTCAAGAAGTTAAATGCTTGAAAACTTGTATTATTGATTGTATTATCTACAAAATTGATTTGCATACATGTCAGAAAGGTCATGTACATGAGAATATGAGCAATTAAGGAGCTGTTTGGGTACTTACAAGCGATGTTATAAGCTGCAGCTTCTATTACTATAACTGAAGTTGCAGTAATAGAAATTGCTACAACTTGTATTATTGTGTTTGGCATAGGAGTTACATATGGTAACTAGAGTTGAAAATTCTTTTCAAATATTAAATTCTTGTTTTCAAAAGGTGTGAAAAAAAAAATTATTTATCAATAATATGCTCACTTTGAGCAAAAAGAGAGGACAAGTGTCTCTTACGCATCCCTTTTCATAACATTTCATAATTGTAATTAGTGATTGTAACTACAATTGTAAACTTTTGCAACTGCAATCGCAACCAGATAAAGCGCAACTTGCAGTAAATGCAGTTACTATTGGTACCACTTTACACAGTCACAACGACAACCAAACTGATACATTCTAAAGTTGGTACCACTTTACACAGTCACAACGACAACCAAACTGATACATTCTAAAGTAGGCATTAAAAACTACCAGATGTGTTTTTAAAAAAAAAAAAAATTGATGAATCGTGATCTCCTTTGCCCTTCAATCAAAATATTGGTCATCCATTGTACTTACCAAAATGAGAAGGATAGCGCCAATTGCAAGGTTTTGATCATCGGAACAGAGGCCAGCATCCACTGCAGTTTGCTTACCTGCAGTATCAATCGAAACAAACAAAAATCGACAAACAATCCTCCTCCTAATTCTATCGTAAACCCAGCAATTAATTAAACTTTTCGCCCAATTTCAGAAAGCCCTAAAGAATGGACATGGATTTGGTGTGGAATCGAAACCTGAAAATTGCGATTCCGCCAAGTATTGAGAGTCCAAGAGACAGCAGAGAAGCACCAGATCCCCAAAAAAGCCAGGTACAGCGATGGCAGCACGCTGTACGATTCGTCCACCGCCACCAAATCCAAGCTCGAGCTTGAAGAAGAAAAAGCAGCGGCAGCTTCCATTCTTCTGAAATTTTTATTTTTTTATTTTTTTTATTTTTTTTAAAAGATAAAGAAAGGAGATACAAGCTGGAGCTTGGTGCTGCCTTTTGAGTTTAAATGGGCGGGATCCCCAAACACCTAAAGAAACGCCTTTCTCCTCTGTCGGATCAGCCAATTACATAAATGCCCCGTGGGGCTACGTACATTCCCCCAACATTTGAAGGGCAATTTGGTCAAATAAAGGAAGAGAAGGTAAAGACTGTGCTTCAGGTTTATGGGGAGTTGTTAACTGAATTCACTCCATTCGTTAGTTCTCAAAATAAATTGGTCTCAAATTTAATATTCAGTAATTAATTTCTCTATCCTCCTGCCTAATTTATTAAAAATCAGCAACAAGTTGATTAATTAAGGTTTTTTTATTGTTGACGATGAGATGATAAGACTAGCCAGTCATATCTTACGAATGGGGTTAGAGATTGATACAAGTAGCTTGGACTCTTGAGATTGTTTGCAGGTAAGCAGACTAACTACTCCAACTTACGGGATGAATGGGTATGACTCTGACCGGTGATTTTGATGAGACTGTTTGCAGGTAAGCAAACTACTCCAACTTAAGGGATCGCTTGGATTTGATTCTGACCTCTGACCTTGAAGAAACAGGTGTTTCAGTTTCTGAGATTTTAGGTTGTTTGAGCAGGCATTAGGTAAACCTAATTTCTCGAGTTTCTTTTTGGCTGTTCTGTTTGTGTTGCCAATTCAACATGAAATGAAATTGGTTGTGCAAACATCATAGTTTATTAGATATGGCAGCCTCGGTTGACTGTATTGCTTTAGTTAGATACATCAAGATCAACTGTATTGCTTTAGTTAGATACATCAAGATCAACTCATTTTAAAATGGTTTACATTATGAATAAGAATAGACAGGTCTAAAGGCTAATTCTTAGCCTTCACAATTCAAATAACGCATTTTTTTTGACAGATGGAGATAGTTTCGAATGATGAGGAAAGTAAAGTTCGGTACCTACTTTTCATGATAAATATTGTAAATTCTGATTTTGTGATATGACCGATGTTGCAATATTCTAAGATGATGTTTCTAAAAACCAAAAGAATATGTTAGACTTTATAGTTAGTCTTTTACCTTCCTTCTTTGTGATGGATACTCATTCCTATTAAATACAATTGTTTACTAGACATTAACAGATGATCACAATCATCTAATGCAGTAAAAAAATCCATTGCTTATTCGAAAGCGCAACAAATTTCTTTTAGACTTTTAGACTTTCAGGTGGAGGTACAGAGCTAAAACGAGCATCGCAGTATAACCTTTCAATTAAAAATAAAAATTTTATTTTCTTAATTCAAAATTTTGAATATAACAAAACTCTATTATTCTCATAACATGTAGGATTTTGCCAAGGTGCATGAAAATCATATAGAATGGCAAACTTCTGCTAAGATGTGAAGCTTTGGATTTAGATTTAACACAGGCAGTCAACATAGTTGCTGAACCCCATAAGGTGGTCATCCCAAAGAGTTCAGGGGCACAATTAAAGTTTATATCAGGACACCTTGACGCACCTCTGAGAAAATGTCAATTTCAGAACTCTTGGAAAACTTCACCGTGTTAAGCATACAACTCCACAAAAGAATGGCCACATTTTTCACCAATAATCTAGTAGACTATTATCCAAAAGATAGTGCCCAGATACCAGCAGAGGCAACCAGCCACAGATGTCTCGCCATGAACCAGAATTATGGCAGCTAGCCTTCACGAACATACAAAGCAACAGTGACCCAACTGGCCAAGAAACACGCTGAAATGAGGCAGAGCGCATATCCATATCCACGAACCAATTGCAAATTTCTAAGAGAGTACATATAGCAGCAAGTTTAACACAGACCAATCTAGGTACGTTAAAAAGTTAGTGTGTCAAAAATGAACTACAGAAAATACTGCATACAAAAAGGACTGATTCAGCTCAAAAATAGAGCATTCTTACACATCGCCTATACCATTCTCGGGGTTGAGCACTAAATAAGTCAACAGGCATCCTCAACAAGAGAGAGCACGTAATACAAAAGAATCCAAAAACGCAAAGACGTTTACTCAGCAACTCCACTCCCAGCAAGATCATACTGACGTACTCGACATAGACGCCAACAAGCATTAGCTAGCAATCACCTATAGACCATTGGTGCTAGTTACATAAAGCTTTCTAGTACCTCAACCAGAAAAAGTCCTTGCACTCCCCCTAGTTTGGAGACCAATTATATCACTCAATTGGGACTGATAAAATCCATACTAGTGAAGTTCAGAGAGGGAGATCAGGAGATTCTACAGCACCTGATATCGTACAAGGATTAAGATTCCGGTTCAAACATGAAGGTATGTGTATGCAAGGGATAAATTCCCTTGAAGAGTCGAGAATATTGTAAACTGCCTTAATCATCAAGGTAGTAATAGGATCCTGCAGCCTTCTGTTCCCTGTCTTTGGTGGAATCCAGCTTGTTTATCCGAGGCCTGTAATTGGTTGGGTCCCGTCTAAAAGTAATGTCAAGGTGCTGAAACATAACCGAACAAGAAACAAGCAGCTCAGGCCAAGAAGTATTCATTTTCAACAAAATAAAAGGATGTAGAGAATAATAAAAAATGTTTTACATGTTTACAGGTTATAGCAGGGTACATATATATTTCCTTGCTAAGTATCTCATTCAATCTTTGTACATAAAACTTAGAAGTATTTCTTTTAATAATCGTGTGCAATAACAATATCATTGAAGTAATTTACTTCAGAAAGAAGGTTAACCTCCTCAAGAGAAAATAAAAGGGGGAAAAAACTATATTTAGCAATATATCATGCAAGCAGACTAGCAAATTTACAGCCAAATATGAGAAAATAATTAAACAATAATGAAAGTTTTATCTGAAGGTACAGATAAGTTATGCAGGTCTTTGGAAGAGAACACGATCATTTTGTAGACAGGTGCATATATGGGTGGAGACAACAGCCAGTTTTAGTTGAATTTTCAACTTTCTTTTTTGTTTCATGATATTTAATCTCTTACCACCAAAATTTTTGAGATGAAAAGGCTAAAGAGATATTCTTAATTTAAGAAAAAAAAAAAAAAAATTAAAGCTTCCAAATTTTAGGAAATGTTATACGACTTTTTTCTGAAATTAGAAAATGTCCAACTGCAGCCTAAAGGCATTTCTAGAAAAATTGTTCAGAGACTTTATTCAGCTAGCAACTGGTCTCTCCCACAAGTAAAATGGGGGGAAATCTAGTTGCACTTCCTTAAGACAAATATAGCAAAACAATTTTTGGCCAAGAAATTAGACAATTATGATGAGCATTGTCAAATGAATCAACATAATAACTAGAAAAGGGGCAAAATATGAAGTGGTACTTACAGATAAGAAACGGTTCATCCCAGATACCAGTGACTGAGGAGTATTGGCTATACAGTCAATTGATGGCTTCCCCTCGTACACAATAACTTTGTCAGCCAGATAAGTCGCCATAATGAAATCATGCTCAACAACAAAAGCAGTTTTCTTTGCATGGAGGATAAATCTTTTTATAACCTTTGAGGCAACAATACGCTGCTCCGAGTCTAGGTAAGCACTCGGTTCATCGATAAGATAGATATCTGCAGGCTGCATACAACTCCTAATGTTTTAATGCAGTAAGCCAGTAATAAAATTAAAAGAAAATCAGATGAAATTTCAAATTAATTTTTCAAGTCAATCCTTTTTCCCCTTCTTATATGTTGATAATCAAAATAAAACCACATGGTTTTAGAGTTCTAGGCTTCTAGCTGCTTAACAATGAATTAGCTTTTTACATCCCAGTGTCACACTATCCTACTGCCTCTCTGAAAGTTCTGCTGGGCAAGTATCACCAGAATTCACAATTTGATCCAATATGAACAAGTATGAGATTATAGTAAGGTCTAAGATGCCCAAGAATGCAAACCTATGAGAAAGGGAAGAAATTCCTGACTGAGATATTGATCATATTCCAGCCCTAATGGGAAAACCAGAATGAGTCTCGTCAAGAAGTTTCGATCATCAAACAAGATAACTTGTTCTTGTTTCCTAATGATAAAAGTTGGTTAACCTTACGTGTGAAGGTTCACTTCTTTTGCAAGGTTTATAGGACCCAATGAAGACCTCCGTGCATATAGATCGAATCACCAGCATGTTTACATTTGCATTAGAGCTCAAATGAAGTATAGGAATACACTGTTAAAGACTACAGTAATCAGCTTTCCAATAGAACATATGTTTTTCAGTAATTTGTTTCTGTCCTATCTTTTTGAGGTTAGGTCACAGATAAAGGGATGCTGGCCATTTTTTGAGGACTGGGCTCAGAATTTTTTAGTTCCTAGACTAACAATCAAACAAGTATATTTTCACTTCTCAGCTGAAACCTAAACCTTTCCTTCAAAAGAAAGAAATGTAGTCACAAATCAGGTTCAACTAAGCAGTATGACTTGGTTAAATAGAGCATGTTGGAGCAAACCAATCTGCACGTTCTCCTTTGGTCATACCCAATCTGTAAGTTATAAGCTTTTCTGTCCAAACCTGTAGACTCGTCCAGATAGACGGCGGCTTGTCTCAATTTCCAACTGCTTTGTTTAAAGGACCAGAAAGACCCTTACCAAATATAACAACACCCATTCAAACAAAAATTTAATACTGCTCCAAAGATGTACAAGGGGCCTCTGATGCACTTATCTGTGAGGACTACGGAACATGAGAACTCGGCATGGATATCAGACTAAACTACAGAACAATCAAATACATACCTTACGCGTGCGCTTATAAATGAGAATTCAATATAGAGCTTGTCAGCTTGATATAAACTTGATATAAATGGACAGAAAGTGTCTAAGATAAACTAATGATCAACAATAGAATCGTAATAATATCTTTCGTAATTCCTGTATTTACTTGTGAAGTCTTAAAGGTAACTGATGCAGTGTATTCTCCCCAGCAGCTCCAGCAGAATATTTTCTGGTCCATGCCACACCAAATATTTGACAATCTACATATCATTTCCCTCCCTTCATAATACTCCTCAATGATTATTAATTTAAGAATCACTTCAAGGTCAAAGATAAGAAAAGACGATTCTATGTGTAGCCGTGGCGGAGTCACTTAGACACCCATACAAATTGATGTAGCCTTGAATGACAAAGGTCTGGATAAGTTCTATTTTCTTGATGCCAATTATATCCCCATTTAAACAAGCACAACAAGTTGGCAGCATTTAGGTATTACCACATAGAGCAATGGGATCAAACAAACGATCATCTTAATCTACCTTACATTTAGGTAATCCTCAAAAAAATCCCTTACTTTCAAGAGTTTGCTCCTCGTAGATTTCATGAAATCATCAAAAACATCAACTCGTGAACATACTATCCTCAAGAATCGTTACTGACTTCTATATTCTAAGCTCCTAGCAGTATATGTCATTTGCTTTGAGTTTTAAAGAACAGTCCCAAAATGCTCTTTGACTACTAAGCGAAAAATCAAAATGACTAGCTATCATGAGGTAAAATAATTCAGCATAAGGCAGGAAAAACTACAAGACCACTATAAGTTGTAAAGGTCAATAAGCAACAAAATCAGGCAAGTTATAAATGAGAAATACTAAATAAGAGAATAATAATAGTAACGGTGAAAATAATAACAACAATGACAATGATAACAACAATACCTTTCCAAGGCACATACACAAAGCAACTCTTTGCAATTCTCCACCAGAAAGATTTACAACTTCTTGATCCATTAGTTGCTCAATTTGCAGAGGCTTCATTACATCAGAGACAAACTGAGGATGCGTACATGAATCCCTTATCCTTAGATGCAGCAGTTGTCTCACAGAACTTTGAAATTTAGGACTGATCTTCTGAGGCTTATAGGAAACATTGAACTCAGGTATCTCGACATCTGTACCTTCCACCACATCAGGCTTCAGCAGACCAGCCTGATAGTCATAAATTACAAAAAAAAAAAAAACCACCAGTCAAAAAGGAATGTGATGGAAAATTTGGCTAAAATATAAAATACGAGAGTTGGGAACTTGGAAATATACAAAAGTAAATATAGCATTGTGCGAAAAAGAAAGGTAAATATTCTTAACTAAACAAGACACCATATGTGTACTGGGTAAAAAATTGGTATTTGCTTCACCCATCATGTAAAAGAGAGGAATTAATGACCTAATTCCATTCATGACATAAAAGAATATAATTCATCGGCCCAGGGGAGCCAAATGAGACATGGTTGAACCTAAAAGCATCACCATTTCCAATACACAGTCAAACTTTAGTTTGGGCAAAACAGAAGGTGATTTGGCCCTTGTCATATTCCACCATGAAGAATAATATACCAGAAGTCTACTATCTGTATAACACTTTCCCCAACCAAAAATTGGCATGTCTGACACAGTCGGGTACATACGTGTGCCCATGCTCTCGAAACAAGAATAAAACCGATATTCACTTAAAAATAGAACATGTATCAACAGAATTATGCTATGATCCCTTCTGACAAAACAAAACCTAATTGTTTTATAGACCATTGTACATAGGATATTTCTAAAATGAATAACAACAGATTCCATATATTTATACATAGACATATAATCAAAAATCTATGCTAGTAGCATAGAATCTCATTTTTTGAACATAGTTGCGTCATGGACCCCAAATCAACGTCCAAGTGAGTTTGTGTCTAGAATAGGTTATACACATAAATATAGCTGTCGATAAAAACCGAAAAAGCATACCAGCATGCGAATAAATGTCGTCTTCCCTGTCCCATTCTCTCCCAACATCACAATTATCTGAGAATCAGTGAACTCACCCTCCATGACAGATAGCTTAAAATTACCCTGAGTTTTTGTCATAGTCGGGTATTTATAGCGCTGATAGGTCTCAATCTCCTCAGCACTTTCCTGCGGAGTCTCAGCTACCTGGAAAAAGTCAGGAAGAAATGCTCAATAAGATCAGCCTATTAAGGAAAATCATCTTTGATCACTGACTGACCGTTGTTACCTTAAATGTTAGCGAATCGTCTCGGAACCTTAGATTCTCAGTAGGTACAAAACCAGCCAAGAAAATGTTGATTCCTTCTCTAACTGAGAAAGGTAAAGTGACAACTCCGTATGCTCCCGGTTTCCCATATAAGCAACAAATAAAATCTGACAAGTAATCAAGGACACTAAGATCATGCTCCACAACTATCACATAACTGCATATTGAGAAAAAATAAAGTCAAAAAATTTCAGTTGCAAAATAACAAAAACAAGAGATAAAACATATTCTTGAGCATAGAATCCACTAGGACCTGTTGGTTAAATAACTATAGGTAGAGAAAAGATTAGAGAGTTACTATTGCAGTTGCAAAGTAACAAAAAGAGACAGAAAAAGAAGTACGAATAAGTGAGCAAAAAAAATGCAAACTCCAACATAAAATGAACTACAACCTGTTAGCTCTCAGCAAGGACTGAATGACTTGTGCAGCTTTAAGCCTCTGTTTCACATCAAGGTAACTCGATGGCTCATCAAACATATAAATTTCTGCATTCTGGACAGCGACGACAGCAATGGCAAATCTTTGCAATTCTCCCCCAGACAAATCTCCAACATTCCGATCAATAACCTGATTCAGCTCGAGGTCAACACAGAGTTCAGCCTTCTTATCTCTCTCGTCTTTCTGGTCAAGCACCTCCCCCACATTCCCTTGCACAGCCTTGGGGATGTGATCAACATACTGTGGCTTGATAATAGCCTACGTTGCCAAGTTAACCCATTTGCTTCAGTACAAAGTAATGGAAGTGGAAAAACTAAGAAATGAAACAAGCAAATTTCAAGAAAATTTTAGAACACAAAAATTTTGATTTCAGACGAAGTACTCTCTGGAGCTGATATAGGAAATAGCAAGGTTTACAATATCAGAACCCAAATTGGTATCTTCTGATGGTTTATGATATTAGAATCAACAACATCAGACTAATATTAAAGGGTCTATGGCATGCTGAAGTACCTCAAAATCTGATACGATATTTACAATACATATTAGTATTGGCTAATAATTAAAATATTAGGAAATAGTTAATATATCAACAGAACCAACAAAGGTATTCGAACGTGAAATGCTATAGAGCTTTCGAAGGAAAGAAAACAATCAAGAAAGTACAGTGTCCATGCATTGAGGGAATATGTTCCAAATAAAATTTCTTCCCCTTCTACTCTGAACAGATAATGCCACACTGTACATTATCTGTTCTCATGACATTTGAATTTGGTTTAAAAGCAAAAATCTAGATGAAAATAAGCTGAGCTGTTAATGATCAGAAATGACTGTTCTAATGCAAGTTGAAAAAAAAATATGTGCTTCCAATCGCTGTGGAATCTCATTGGAACAATCGAATAAATAGCTTGGAGAATGTTCATGAGCAAGGATAATTCACATAAGATTAAAAAGCAAAAATGATTTGAAATTTAAGATGCAATGTTATACATCTAGTACAGCCTTAACATAGTTTGATGGTTTGAAGCACAAAAGCGTTTTTCGTTAATAAACCAGCTAGAGGCATTGACCAAGACTGTAGTTTTTCCAACAATAAGCAGTCTCACTGATCAATAAAATCAAGGACTGCAAACTTTATAAATGTCTTGTTTTAACAAACATCAGTTCCATCCACTTTCTCATTATGTTGCATCTTGATAAACTATTCAAAGTTATAAATTACAAAAAGAAATTACGATGGCTCTCAAAGCCATAAGATGTGGCATTAATCAGTAAAAATAGAACAAAATGCAGTGAAATGCCAAATATAATAGCACAGCAAAAATGGAAGTGGAAATTATCTTTAAAGATGCAAAGTTGTAAACAATTGATTTTGTTGTGTGAAAAACTGTCATGACTGATGTCCAATTATCGGTTTTCACCATTTTCTCTCATTTCTCATGATTGACAACACCAATAGTAGATTCTCAGCGTCCTGGTAAGACTTTTCACATCGCTAGTTCTAGTGAATTCTGACCAAATATCTCTAACATTTTAGCTATTAAATTTGTAAAAATAATCCAGACAAATCCCTGCTTTATTCTTTTCAAAACTGATCTTCAGCATGAGCATTAACAAAATTATGCTTGCTTGTCCACATTTTATTTCAGGTGACAGATAACAAGTCTTGTATGGACAACAGGTGATAGCATCAATCAGTTAAAAAGAAATGAAGGCTAGTTTTCCAAGTACTGTCCTCTCAGTCTATCATCAAGCTAAAATTGTGGATACACATCACACCAACATCATGTAGTGTTCAGGGTACCCTATAATTGCATTCAAACAGTTGCTCCTGTTAATAGGTTCTATTTATACACCCCATAACCAGACAGCCTCTCAACAACCTACAATTAAGCTAGCCATTACAAAAAATAAATTATAGGCTTCACGAATGATTTCCATTCATAATGACAAAATTCAACAATCTTAACCTTGAGATTATCCTCCAATATGCGAGTGAAATAGTTCTGAAGTTCAGATCCTCTAAAGTATGTCAGAATTTCCTGCCAATCTGGTGGATTCTGCAAAGTCCATGAAGTTAATTACGGTGGACAATACATACACCCATACACATAAAAAAAGTTCCAGGAGAGCATTACACTGAATCGGCCCAAGTTGGGCTTCAACTTCCCAGCCAACACTTTCAAAGCAGTTGACTTTCCAATACCATTTGTTCCCACCAGACCAAGAACTTGCCCAGGCCTCGGAACTGGTAATCTGTATGGAGAGATACAAGGAATGTTACTTAATGATAAAAGGTGGAGTTCAATCTCAGATATTCTTAGAAAGACATAGGCTTCTGCTCACCTATGCAACTTAAAGGTGTTAGGTCCATAACGATGGGTTGTATCTTTATCCAAATCCTTGGGTAGATTGATGATCTGAATGGCCTCGAATGGACATTTCTGCAATAACATTTCAAGATAAATTAATAAGTTAAAAGTTTAAAACATAAGTCCCACTAATAAGACTGAAAATTTTTAACACACAAAAAACAGAAAAACTTGAGACAAACCAACAGGCATGAGAATTCAGACCTTGACACAAATACCACACCCAATACATAGTTCCTCAGAAATAAAAGCAATTTTTGCGGAAGGACTGACTTCGATACAAAGTTTACCTACAAAATATAACATGAATATGCAATGTAAATATCAATCCATAGTTAAAATGACCTTCCGCAAAAACATAACATTTATTTGATTACAGCAGACATAATAGAGTAGAATTTCCTTCTAATTTGACATATTCAAGAAGCTCAAACTATAGGAAAGGATGAATTCACAAGTTTATTGATAAACATTGCAAGTAAATAATCAAGGAAATTCTCCATGTCCTTTCAGTCCGTGAAACTCAAAACACTTAACATAGAGCTGTCAAATAATATATAGGAAAAGGATTTTAAAAAATACCTCAACCACAAATAATAATAATAATAATAATAATAACCTAACATGAATCTAGGTTCACAAACACTCCAATGGAGAAAAGGAAAAGTTGCTAAACTAAGCTATTACAAACGGCCTATTTAGCATAGATGGAAGATATCCAATTCAATTCAACTACTACACATATCATCAATAGAGTGCATAGAGTATTATCCATGTTGTCACTAGTCTCGTCAAGAAACAGAATGCAATAAAAAAAGATTCCATGACAACTCCACTAGTGAAACAGGTGAAAGAATGTTAACCCTTTTACTGGGCTAGGGCTACTAAATGTGGGATTCATTGAGGAAAAATGAGAGTCCCAGTCTTGAGGCCATGCATATATGAAAGGAAATCTCGCTATGGAATATGGAAGACGGAATTCATTGCCTCGACACCAACATTGTGTGGTGATGGAGAGTAGGTAGTGCCTCTGGTAGCCATTATTGTTTTGGGCATCAAGCAAAAAAAAAAAGTCAATCTGCTTCAACTTGCTAGCTGCTGCTAAGTGCACCAACACATGGAGTATCAGCAATAGTCTACAGTACTAGAGCTTTAATTATTTTAAAAATTAGAAGCCTATGTGAGTGTGGTAATTAAAGTAATCAACTATTGTTGGAGTCCATAACTGAATGCAAATTTGATGGGAATCCTCTTTAGAAGACTCACTTTAGTTTGATTATTTCGCTATTTAGTGGATATGTTGGTGTTTATTTATTTAAAATTTTTGGTCATGACTCATGAGTACATATCGTGCACGTAGATTCTACATAAATAACATTTTTTGAGACTCTTAATGAGTTCATGAATGATGAGAACTATTTATGTTTCCATCGAAAACTCTGAGTGAATGATGAGATCCAAATTCAATCTTTTTTACTTTCTTTGAAACCATACATTAGTGTTCATTCCAAAATCCACATCTCCATCATAAACCCTAATTCCTTTTTGTTGCGTTATATATTTGCTATTAGAGCCCAACATATCCAACTTTTCATCTTCTTCACTAAGCCCTAACCCTAGATCCGCCATCTTCTTTTCCATGCTCTTTTGTTTTAAATTTTAAAAAATAGAAAAAAAATCAAAGAAAAAAGAAAATTATATATATATAATCCATTGCCTGAATTTTGTTGTTGCTTTCTTGAGACCGACAAAACTTCACTGACCCACCTTGCCTTCGTCAATATCATTAGACTTGTCTTTAACTAGCTGTCAAAATCGCCATCATAGTTGTCATTCTTGTTTGTTCGAATCATTACCGCAGCCTTCATTAGAAACCCAATTCATCATAATCATTAATGTTGGCCGCTCTAAATTGGTAGCTGACCGTTCTGAGGCTTCCTTGATTCTGAATATGTAAAATGTGCAAATTTTGCACTTGCGGAGAATCATACTGCCCTTATCAAAGTTCCCCAAGCTAGCTAGAGTTCCCATTGACCAATTTTGAAGTAGTAGGCAACTCTCGAATCATCTCCAATCTTTCTCGAATCATCTCCAATCTTCTTCAACTCCTACTGTCCCATTCAATTCAGCCGACTATGAAATTATCAATTGAGCTGACCGAGCCAAATACGAAGGAATTGGCTCATTCAAGCCAATTACAATTCATTTGGCTCCAACAAAGATCCAAATCCAACATAATCTGAACCAAGCTAGAACAAAGTTGTTTTTGAATACTATGTTATCTACATGGGATTTTAGAGTACAGGTATTACACAAAGGTTCCGACTCTTAGCGCTTCTATGCTAGAGTTTGAACTTCTATACTTCCTAAATATTGCCTTTTATTAACCAACACTCCAGTTTAAAAAATTTCGCAATCTTTTCCCGTTATTTACACAGATTTTCGATGTATTCATTATTATCTTTATTTGCCACTAATGTTCATTGCATTGCATTCCACTATATGATTAGGGAGTGCATTTCTAGCATTTAGCAAACTTAGCCACTATACGATATCTTATTTTATTTTGTTTATATAGTCAGATATTTAGTCTTTATATCTAGAACTTGTGCATATTT
Organism: Dracaena cambodiana; assembly: GCA_036321105.1. Taxonomy (NCBI): domain Eukaryota; kingdom Viridiplantae; phylum Streptophyta; class Magnoliopsida; order Asparagales; family Asparagaceae; genus Dracaena; species Dracaena cambodiana. The sequence continues at coordinate 53,046,561 of JAYEPQ010000003.1, forward strand.
ATCTACATGTTTGGTTGAGGCTGTATTTGCATTCGCTTACACATTCATATAGGTTTAGTTTATTGCATACTTTGTTGAGGCAAGAACGGAAGGAATCCATGGAAAGCCAACAAACGATCAAAGCCATAGAAAACAAACATATCACCAATCTCTTTGCTAAGTTTAAGGAAACCCTAGAATTCATCATGAAGCTTCAAGTGAGCCAAGAAACAGCCAACTAAGAATTTAGCATACATTTAGATGCCCTAGAAACACATCTATAGAGAGCAACCTAATGGAGATAATAATAACAATGGATTATCCAGGTAAAGCTCATGGCCTTAAGAGAAACGATAAAAGAAATGTTGAAGGTATTGAGGATGGTAATCAACATGACGATATCACACGAAACGTCAGGGTAAATGATGAACTCTAAGTGGCACATACGATCACAGCATTTTGTGATCAGTTAGCTTATATGACTCAGTTATTTAATTGGTAAGAGAATTATGATTGGTTCAGGATAACTAATGATGTATCTTCCAACTCATTAAGATAAAGTTACATGGATCAACTAAAGTTTGATAGATATCTGTAGAGGGACAGAGAGACACATGAATCAACAATGACATGAATCAAGATAGAAAGTATTTTCCTCCTTTCGGATAATCTTTCTTGACCAACTATTTTAGTTAAAATAAATAAGTATGATTGTAAGAGTACTTGGATAGATTTGACAGGTAGATAACACAGTGGATATTTAGAAGGATAGTCATCTTACTCTTTCTACGTTTTGCACTAACCTCCAATGCAAAATACTCCTACACGCTTTGGATTCTAACGAAGAGGCATATCAGTTTGTCCTAGATTCAAAACATGCTTGCATATGCCTTTGTTTGAATGCCCTTCAAATTCAGTAGTACCCCAAGCGAGGTTATGAAAACAATGCTACATCCAACACTATTCTCACTAAGAATGTACAAGTAAAACCATGACAAATGAGTTGTTACAGCATGTAGGGAGGGAGCTTCTTTTTTTATGTTTCACAGTTATAGGAACTTCGCTTATCTACTTCCCACAAGGTTCAGAACGATAATTTAGATGAGCAAGGATTGAAGAGATCCACAAATCTCAGGAGAATCTTGATGATGTCAAGAAGGATTTGAGAGAGGTTGGCACATACTTGCACATAGTTAGGTAGGTGTTTTTATGTTGCACCTAGAGATAAGGATTGATTTGGGTCAAACTTGTTTCAAACCTATTCACACATGAGGGGAAGAGCTATAAAATTCTAATAAATGTAGATAATCATGTGAATATAATCTCTAAGTCAGCATTGAGAAAATAGACCTCAAAACTGAAATGCACTCACAACTACAACACTTGAATTGATTTGAACTTCCATTCAATTGCCCAGTGCCATCTCATACCTACTACATCTCCAAGCTACTATAATCATACTCGATCTAACGTCTTACACACAGAAGTTGTACATTTTTTGCTAAGTAGGTCATGGTTGTATGACCAAGATGGAAGAGTATTGAAAAGTCAAAACAATTATATATTTATGTTTAATGGCAAAAGAGTAGTATGGACCTTTCCCACCCAATAGTCAATTCGAGATTAAAAAAATGGGTTAGTAGTTGCTAAGAACTAAGAAGTCATTTCATCAAATGCCTAAGAGTCAATTTCTTCTGAAGATTTAAGGCTATATTAAATAGTTACATGTGATAGGCCCATAAAACCTATGGCTTTACTTCTTAACCCACTCATAAGCTCACATTGCACATCACCTACATAAGTTGTGTGAGAAAATCTGTTGGCAAATTATATTTAGCATGATACTTAAAAATCTATTGCAAATTTATAGAAGAGATGAACTTTCAATTAAAAGTGAGGTGATAATTATGATTCGTCTCAGGAGGTTCCCTTCAAGAACTAAGGAGTTCTTGCTCTTTGTACATGTCCATACAGGATCCTGATGAAGATTGATTTGAATACTTATGTGTTAGATATTCACAAGATCTCGGCATTAACCTAGTCTTCAATGGTAAGGATGACTCTTGTACAATGCTGTAGTCGGCTTTCGAGCAACATTCTAGACCCATTGTTGTTTGCAGTAAGAAATGCACAACACTTTCCGATTCTTCTATTGGGGCATCAAACAAAAACTGAGAAGATAGATGATATATTCCAGGATGAGATAGTCTCGATAGCTGCGAGAGACTATCAGCAATACTTGGTTTGTGGGAAAGAATGTCGAATTCGAAGAACACATGGTTAGGATTGAGGAGATTGGACAGCTTCAATGCTTCACTTGAACTTACTCGATTCTTACCATTACTACCACCATTCATCAGTGGTGAATATTGGTGAATATTTTCGAGCCAGTGAGAATTAATAGGATCCTTTGAAGAAGACTCACTTTAGTTTGATTTAGTGGATATTTTGGTATTTATATATTTTGTCAAATGTGTCGTGCACGCAATCTTATTATCAATTTTTATTATAATGTTATATGAGACTCCTTGTGAGTTAGTGAGTACAAGAGACTATTTGTGTTTTCAATGAAATCTCCCATGTGATGTGAGAGTTGATGAATTCTATCTTTTCTATTCTTTTAGAAACCCTTCCTTATATCCACCACATGGTCCATATCTCCAGCACCTTGTGCTGCATCAATATTCCAGTCTTTACAGAACTTATTCATTCATAAATAATTACTGAAAATTCATCATAGGGGATCAACTAATGGGAAAATTCATTATCATACTTTGAGGTTAGAGGTATTTTTCTTACTCGCCTTCAGTGCCAATAATATGCCCAAATCAAGTTTAAGAATAAACTCTTACAGTTATTAATTGTCATGTGGCAGACCGTGACATGATAATCCCCACAAACCAAAACATATAATTAAATTAGTCTAATTAGAGTAAAAAATTGTTACCCCCAAAGGAAGTAAATTTTCAGAATTTCTAATTTTTAGTTTTCAGAACATCAGCAAACAAGTAGACGTATTAAGGTCCACGTTTACTGTATTAAACACTAGACACACGATAAAAATAATAAAACCAGTCTACAACAAAAAAGAAATTAAAAATCCCTCAAGCAAATAGTTGTAAAAAAATTTTAAGAAATCTTGAAAAAAAAAAACTAGCTACCGAAACAAATTGCAGACTGCAAAATAATAATAATAATAATAATAATAATAATAATAATAATAAATTACAGTTTCCAGAATCCCACAGACGAACAATACCCATAAATCTTTTTTAAGAGAAAACTTTCTTACAGAACATTTAATTTCACCAAAAAATTACTTAAAAAAATAGATCAAATCAACTAAGAATCAGATCTTGGGACGATCGTTTAAAATCAAAGCACCGACTAACCTGTTTTCACGACAGGGCAGCTCTTCTTGCACTCCTGGCGGCATTTTTTCGGCTTGCACCGGTCGGAGCTCACAATAGCGATCCTAGTCAATCGATCTGCCATTGCTCCGCGCCAAAGACCAGCAGAGCGATCGGATGAAGCCCTAGAATAGAGCCCTGCAGATAACTGAAGGACGATCGAACAAGGTTTAGAATCGATCGAAGGCGATCGACAATGAATTTAAGCAGAGAGAAGGGCATTGGGGAGAATCACCTCTCGCTGCAAGCGAAGGAAAGGAAAAGAAACCGTAAAGATTTATAGGGGACGGAGGTTTTTGGCAGCCTGCCTTCCACGGGGGAATTTCTAGATGGGCACAGGATTTTTCCTAGTTAGCCCACTTTTTCTAATAAGCACACCCTCTCTTTTACAAAGAGAGATTTTTCATCGTAAGCCTACAAATATTTTCTAAATATCCTCATCTCCTCATCTCTCATATACGTTCTTGAGAAAGAATTCATTTCTCTCCCTCTCCCAAGCCATCTCTCCAAAAGCCGACCCATCCTCGTCGCCCTCTCCCAAATGCTCTCGTCGTCGTCCTCAATTTCTGGCTGCCGTCGTTAGATCCCGCCGTTCTCTCCAAATATCATCATCCCGCCGTCTCCCAAGTCGTCTCTCCAAATACCCTCATCCCGACCGAAAAGGGTGCGTTTATTCTTGACAACATGGATATGAAGTTATTATGCTGTAACAGATATTGATTTTATGTTGTCATCTCTAACATGGAGCAAATCATAAAAATGAAGTTGTTATCATGGAAATTAAGTTGTAATATTTGATATCACTATGTAACTATATCTTTAAAGCTATGAATGAATTGTTGAAATATTGAATTCAGTTTGTTGTTGTTCTTTGTTTTCCACTCTATCTGTTCTAGGTTATGGAATTCAGTTTCGAATATCACTATTGTGTTTTGGAAACCAAATCCGGACTCTATAATACGGTTAACAATTTATGTTTATTTGGATTTTATGATTTATCCTTTGTGCTCCATAAAGATATTGTAGTATCAACATAAAGTGGACTGCTCTGTGTCATTGATCCGGGCTGGCAGTCCCGGATCAATTTGAGGGTATTCGGAACTACTAGCCCGGATTAAGAAACCAGGTCTATGGCTCCTTAGTCCGGATTGCCAATGTGTTCAAAGATACGCTGCCTTTTCTCTCAGTTAGAACTCAGAGAATGGTATGATTTTTCCGATCTACACTATTTTTTGCTGAATACTTTATCATTTGAAGTGAAAATGCATGTCATCTCTACAAATAATTGTAGCTTTTTGTTCTGGAAAGTGTCAAATTATGAGAGTCAATGCTACCTTAAATTTTTGTTAAATCATATTTTTCCAGGGTATATATAAGAAATGCCTGATGTTTATATGAGAGCTGACTTTATGAGGCTTGCATGAATGTAGTCATGAGAAAGATGCAACATTAGATTCAGTCAAGCCTTGTAACCGAGACATGTAGCCCACTGTTCGGTCCACTGTCCGGGATCGGAAAGTGGGCTCTGGTCCGGGCTGTGCAGCTCGGACCAGTGCCCATTGTCCGAGACTGTTAGCCCGGACAATGGGCACTGGTCTGGGCTGCACAGCCCGGACCAAGGAGCCAGAGATTTGGTTGTTTGATCCGGGCTAGCAATTCCACATCTCTATGCTAATTAAATAATTTTTTTAAAAATGAAAAAATATTGAAATTAAAAAAGAATGATGGATTTATATCTCCAAAGACCTTTGATCGTCGAATGGAACCAACAAGGTTTAGAATCGATCGAAGGCGATCGACAATGAATTTAAGCAGAGAGAAGGGCATTGGGGAGAATCACCTCTCGCTGCAAGCGAAGGAGAGGAAAAGAAACCGTAAAGATTTATAAGGGACAGAGGTTTTTGGCAGCCTGCCTTCCACGGGGGAATTTCTAGATGGGCACAGGATTTTTCCTAGTTAGCCCACTTTTTCTTATAAGCACACCCTCTCCTTTACAGAGAGAGATTTTTCCTCATAAGCCCACTAATATTTTCCAAATATCCTCATCTCCTCATCTCTCATATACGTTCTTGAGAAAGAATTCATTTTTCTCCCTCTCCCAAGCCATCTCTCAAAAAGCCGATCCATCCTCGTCGCCCTCTCCCAAACGCTCTCGTCGTCATCCTCAATTTCTGGCTGCTGTCGTTAGATCCCGCCGTTCTCTCCAAATATCATCATCCCACCATCTCCCAAGTCGTCTCTCCAAATACCCTCATCCCGACCAAAAAGGGTGCGTTTATTCTTGACAACATGGATATGAAGTTGTTATGCTGTAACAGATATTGATTTTATGTTGTCATCTCTAACAGGAAGCAAATGATGGAAATGAAGTTGTTTTCATGGAAATTAAGTTGTAATATTTGATATCACTATGTAACTATATCTTTAAAGCTATGAATGAATTGTTGAAATGTTGAATTCAGTTTGTCGTTGTTCTTTGTTTTCCACTCTATCTGTTCTAGGTTATGAAATTCAGTCTCGGATATCACTATTGTGTTTTGGAAACCAAATCCGGACTTTATAATACGGTTAACAATTTATGTTTATTTGGATTTTATGATTTATCCTTTGTGCTCCATAAAGATATTGTAGTATCAACATAGAGTGGACTGCTCTGTGTCATTGATCCGGGCTAGCAGTCCCGGATCAATTTGAGGGTATCTGGAACTACTAGCCCGGATTAAGAAACCAGGTCTATGGCTCCTTAGTCCGGATTGCCAATGTGTTCAAAGATACGCTGCCTTTTCTCTCAGTTAGAACTCAGAGAATGGTATGATTTTTCCGATCTACACTATTTTTTGCTGAATACTTTATCATTTGAAGTGAAAATGCATGCCATCTCTACAAATAATTGTAGCTTTTTGTTCTGGAAAGTGTCAAATTATGAGAGTCAATGCTACCTTAAATTTTTGTTAAATCATATTTTTCCAGGGTATATATAAGAAATGCCTGATGTTTATATGAGAGCTGACTTTATGAGGCTTGCATGAATGTAGTCATGAGAAAGATGCAACATTAGATTCAGTCGAGCCTTGTAACCGAGACATGTAGCCCACTGTCCGGTCCACTGTCCGGGATCGGACAGTGGGCTCTGGTCCGAGCTGTGCAGCTCGGACCAGTGCCCATTGTCCGAGACTGTTAGCCCGGACAATGGGCACTGGTCTGGGCTGCACAACCCGGACCAAGGAGCCAGAGATTTGGTTGTTTGATCCGGGCTAGCAGTCCCACATCTCTATGCTAATTAAATAATTTTTTTAAAAATGAAAAAATATTGAAATTAAAAAAGAATGATGGATTTATATCTCCAAAGACCTTTGATCGTCGAATGGAACCATTGCTAAGTTGCGCATCTCCATTTTCTTCCCGTTGACCCACAAAATAGAAAAATTTGCTCTTTTTTAGGGTTTGATGATGAAAGAATTGATTTAAGCCAAATCTAGACTTTAATTTTCGTTATTATTTATTAAAAGGAGTGGGTTTTAAAGAGGAATGGGGTTTGGGTTCTAAAAATCCGATTTTTCCCTGCTTTCTCTCTGCCATTCGCGCGGGAAAGGAAGAAGGAGATGAGAGGGTGAAGGAGGGGCAGTTTTAACTAAAAATTTTGTTAGCAAAGTGGTAAATAAAGCGAAAGTTTTAAGTGGGCTCATTAGGAAAAATGTTGTGCCCGTCTAGAAATTCTCCTTCCACGGGGAATTGCCAAAGGAGCGCACTATTTTTTCTAGTGAGCCCACTTAACAACTGTTCGGCTGAAAGTCCAGACTAAAAATACGCCGACAGCTGGGTAGGAAAAATGGTGTGCTACTTTAGAAACTCCCCTCCCACGTGTTTGCCGGTAAGTTGCAATGATACGGGTCGGGTTAGGATTTCTAAGATCCTGTTGGATTTGAAAGAAAAGGAAAGGAAAATAAGAATGCAAATGGATTTACTTTTTTATTTGTTTTAAAAGGAAATTCAGAGAGTTATAGAAAAGTAATATAAATCTTTTTGTCCCTTTTCTCTTTTCTAACTTAAGAAAAAAAAAAGATAAAAAATAAAGTCGGAGAAAAATAAAAATAACTCAAATTTCTCTCTAGTTTTCTCCTTGTAGCATTTGCATTGCTAGTTCATGAAATTAGGATGATGAATGTAAATTGGAATGAGTATTCGCTTATTTTTTTTTAGTTTTGTTTTCCCATAAACTTTCTTTTTTCAGTGTACATTCGTAACATTGAATAAAAAAATATTCAGTCTCTTTCTTTACTTTCAATTTCTTTTTCCCTTTGTCATTTTGTTTTTACCAAACAACCGTAGCCTAAAATATATTGTGAGATAGAATTGTTTAAAAAAAAAAAAAAATCCTCTGATATACATAATAGTATTGATATATGCATTATACCGAATTGACAAAAAAAAAAAAAAACTTTAAAAACAAATAAATATTCTGTAAAGCATATATTGTTAGATGATTATACTATACTCTTAGTCAAATTTTAAAACACTTTCCAGTTGTTTGTTTACCATTTTTTCTTAGACTTTAGAGAGTGTTACTGATTTGCACTTTCTTAATTAGGTTAGACCTTCTTCTTAGACTTTGAAGTTTGCCTGTAACGCCCCACTTCCCGTAGTGTGGAAAGCTGGAACGTTCGGCGTCGAATGATAACTCGACGAGCCTCAAACAAAATATTACAGTCACCATTTACAATTTAATATGAATAACATGCAGAAACTAAATGAGATTTCTCTTTATCAAAACAAAGCGATAATAAATTTCCTCCAATTAAAATTAACAAATGTCTCCATAGATAAATTCTTTCTGGAAAGAAAAGGACTGTCTCATATGAAACTAATTATAGCACCATGTGCACTTATTACATTTCTCTAAAAAGAAAGCGGCTAACAAAAGGAAGTAATCACTCCTGCAGATCTGCTTGTTCCTGGAAGTACAACATATCCTGTCCTGCCACTGGTGGATCTACCTCTTGATAGAGGTCTGCATCTGGTCATGCATAACCAGGATCGTCAGCAAAGCGATCCAATATTAAATGATAAAGAACAATAAAAAAATAATGAATAATAATATCTCAATGTCAGGAACAATCATGCAAATGAAGGACAGAAGGTTTTACGTATTTATGCTTATCATTACTATTATTTTAATCGATATCTTTTAAATTTTTACAGTAATGTCTTTTAGTTATGGTATTTGAAAATTCAGGAAATATGAATATAGCTGGTCTGAACGTATCCCCGTCTACCCCCGGGAAAACGGAACAGTAAGTTGATCGGAGCCTATCCCGATCCTCCCAAAAATGGGAAACAGTGGCGCAGTAAGTTGATCGGAGCCTATCCCGATCCTCCCAACAATGGGAAACAGTGGCACAGTACAGTTACGTTCAGCCATCTAATTCATACAAACCTCAATTTTCCCCAAGTCCCCAGTGTATATCAAGTTCGGTGTTAATTATCAATTTCAATATAATTTATGATTTCAGTAAATTTCAGTTCAGTATGTAGATCGGTGATAATAATTAGAGTTCGGTGAACAGTAACAATATCAGTGACAATATAACGTTGCGGTAATTTAATTATCTATCACCAATCTTATACAATAACAATTTGCATTTATACGGTGTCTTTTCGGGCTTTATTTCCAATATGATGTATAACAAAGTGATTTACAATATAGGAAAAATGGGGCTCACTACTAAATATGTGTGCATTTAGAATTTCCTAAAGTTGACTTATCATTGCAAGGAGAAAGAGAAGCAGCAGTAGCCGAAACAGGCAAAAAAAAAAGAAAAAGTAGAATTACTAAATGCGCACCCCATTCTATATAGTAGAGTAAATTACAGTATAGAGAAAGTAGTGTTCACTAGTAAAATATGTGTGCATTTAGAATTCCCTAAAGTTTTCCTGCAATATTGAGGTAGTTCTAGATGCGCACCCAATACTATATAATTAAGGGGAATTACAACATAGAGAAATGATGCCCACTAGCAGAGATGTGCGCGTTTAGAACTCCCAAGAGTTTCCTGCACTACAACCAGGTAGTTCTACCTACACACCACAACCCATTTAATAAAGTAATTTACAACATAGGGGAAATGGTGCTTACTAGTGAAATAGGTGCTCACTTAGAATTTCCTAAAAGTTGCTGCAATTACTGCAGGTAGACTAAATGCGCACCATATACTAGAAAGTAAAGTGGTTTACTACATAGGGAAAATAGTGTTCACTAGTGAAATGGGTGCTCAGTTAGAATTTCCTAAAAGTTGCTGCAGGTATTCTAAATGCGCACCACATACTAGATAATAAAGTGGTTTACAACATAGGGGAAATAGTGTTCACTAGTGAAATGGGTGCTCAGTTAGAATCTCCTAAAAGTTGCTGCAGGTATTCTAAATGCGCACCACATACTAGATAATAAAGTGGTTTACAACATAGGGGAAATAGTGTTCACTAGTGAAATAGGTGCGTTTTAGAATCCCTCCCAAAAACCCATTTCCCCTTTTTGAGAATTTCCCAAAAAAAATTCTCCCTTGCCCCTGCAACCCAACGAACAGAGGAGAAGGAAAGTGAAGAAACAGCCGAAGCACTAGCAGAAGCGGGAGAAGAAGAAGAAGCACAAGCGCGAGTGGGAAACCGGAGCGGACGGTGAAGTCCGACGAGGCGGTGGCAGGGATCAATGGAGTCGACATCGGCGACCACTATCGTTGACTTCGGTCGGATCGCCTCGCCTAGCCGCGACCGACGGGGGCAGCAGCAGCACCGATGGAGTCGCGATCGTCGACTGCCGCCGGCGCATGGTCTCGGCCGAGCTCCTTGCCCATCCGCAACCGAACACAGAAAGGGGAAAGAGAAGATGAAGAAGAAGCACCTGCGCAAGTGGAAGTGGAAGTGGAAGTGGAAGTGGAAAAGGAAGTGGAAGAGGAAGTACAAGAAGATGCGGGAGTGGAATCAGAAGAAGAAGCACAGGAAGGTGCGGAAGTGGAAGCAGAAGAAGAAGGTGAAAAAGACACAAGCAGGTGCGGAAGTGGAAGAAGCACAAGGAGATGCGGGGGTGTTTGCTAGCAACGTGGATGTCTAATTTACATAATTGCCTCCATACAAAGATTACAGGAACAACAACAATAACAAGAATAGATGGAAACTTGCTAAATGAGTTTGCATTGGGGAGCTCCAGAATCCGACTTATGTGATCAATTTTTCTTGAGCACAGGAAGACATCCACGCCAAATGGATAATACGCGGCATAATTTGGATTTTTATGCAGAAATAACAATGACATTATACCGCTACATATATAATAAAAAATATATATTTTTTTTTCTTCAGAATTTTAAGCATCTATTGGGTATAAAATATACGTAACACAACTCCTATTTTTAATTATTATAAGGAACTATGCTACTGCACACTGCAATTCATTGTGTATAAAACATTGGTGCTAAAGATTTTCTATCCAAGATTAACCCTTTTAATTAAATAAAGCAGAGAATATAAAATAAATGTAGCATGTTAAAGTGAGTAAAAGAACTCACTTTTAATTGAGTCGCCTCCCCCTTTCCTTTTCTTTTCTGACCTGCGTTCCTCTTCCTCTTCCCGTACGTCCTGAGATTTCCAGTGTTCCAGAAGAGAAGAGAAGAGAGGTGAGAGTAGATTTTTGATCCTTATTTATCTTTAGGTTAGGATATAACCTATTTGGTTGAGATCCAACAAACGAATCTTTTCGGATGAGATTGATATCTCTCCAACTGTTTAGATTTCCCTCCAACAACCCCATTATATTTTTTTATATTTAAATTATTATTTTTTTTCCAGATTTTTAATTTAATTCAGTTTATTTATTTATTTATTTATTTATTTTATTTTATTTTTGAAGTGAAATGAACACAATGAAAAGTGGCCGTTACATTCTACCCCCCTTAAGAAAAATTTCGTCCTCGAAATTTTTTTAAACTTAAATGATGTAGAGAGGTTATACCTTTATTCAAATAAGTGTGGGAAACGCTCCCGAATGTCTTCCTCTCGCTCCCATATTGCCTCCCAATTAGAATGTCGATTCCAAGAAATCAACACACAACCTAGCCCTTTGCCGGACGCATCACTGTACACAACCATTCCTTCGGTCCCTTCCGGAACGGCTAATACTGGTGTTGTTGTGAGCCTCCTTTTCAACTCATTGAAAGCTGCATCATATTCAACTGTCCAGTCGTACTTCTCTCCCTTCCTAAGGAGTTTGGTCAGAGGCCCTGCAATCTTAGAAAAGTCCTGAACGAACTTTCGATAATAACCTGCCAATCCCAGAAAGCTCCTTACTTCTGAAACATTTTTCGGAATCGGCCAATCCTTCACTGCTGAAACCTTGTCAGGATTAACAGAGATTCCTTCTTGAGAAATAATGTGTCCCAAAAATGAAACACTCTTCAGCCAAAATTCACATTTGCTGAGCTTCCCATATAATTTCTCCTTCCTTAGCGTCTCCAAGACTACCTTTAAATGCTTAGTGTGATCCTCTTGGGTCTTCGAATACACCAATATGTCATCTATGAACACCACAACGAATTTATCCAAATATGGAAGGAAAATTCGGTTCATTAAGTTCATAAAAATTGCAGGTGCATTCGTTACTCCGAATGGCATCACTAAGAATTCAAAATGCCCATATCGAGTTCGGAATGCTGTTTTAGGAATGTCTGACTCCTTCACTTTTACCTGATGATATCCAGACTTAAGATCCAACTTGGAAAATACTTTAGCAGCGCCAAGTTGATCAAACAAATCATCAATTCTCGGTAGTGGATACCGATTCTTGATAGTGACCCTATTCAATCCTCTATAATCAATGCATAATCTTTTGCCTCCATCTTTCTTCCCAGTCAAGAGTACTGGTGCACCCCAATGGGAAGTACTTGGTCTAATAAAATCTTTAGCTTCCAACTCGTCTAATTGTACCTTAACTTCCTTTAGCTCTGCTGGACCCATTCGATAAGGTGCTTGAGAGATTGGTGTGGTGCCAGGAAGAAGCTCGATGGCGAACTCCACTGTCCTGTCTGGTGGTAGTCCTGAGAAATCCTCGAAGATATCTAAGAACTCCGACACCACTGGAATATCCGCCGGTATGGCATCCATTTGGATTATTACTCCCTCCCTAGGTTGAGCTCTTAATTCTGCTGGCTCCTTGGTACTGCTGCCCCCGATGAATTCGAACTCCAGGTGATTCGGTATCTTGAAGACAACGCTCCTCTTCCGACAATCAATAATTGCATGGAAGGTACTCAACCAATCCATTCCTAGTATCACATCAAATCCGTGGGTATCGATAACCAGGAAATTAGCATAAAATTCCCTTTTACAAATCACTACGGGGCACATTCTACACATTTGAGTAGAATCAATACCCCCATTACCCGTACTAATTCTCCATCTAATGTTTAGGTTTTCATAAGGTATGGCATGTCGTGTCACAAATGCAGAAGAAATAAAGCAGTGTGATGCTCCCGAGTCAAATAAAACGGATGCAGGTACATGATATACTAGAATCATACCTGTCACCACATCATCTGACTTCTCCGCTTGCTCCGCAGTTAGATTATATGCTTGTCCACGTCCTTTATCCACTGTCATATTCTTCTTGGCCTGCTCATAAACTTTATTTTGAGGTGGAAGTGGTCGCCTATTCTGACTGCTGATTTGATCCTTGGGTGGTTGTTGTTGTTGGGATGCTGGAAGACCAGGCATTGGCCCCCTGTTGTTCCTTCGTGGGCAATCTCCGATCCTGTGTTCACCTGATCCACATGCTAGACATAAGTTGTTGGCATACCGACACTCCTTGATAGTGTGTCCTTGCTTCTGGCAATGTGTGCAAGTGACCTTCTGTTGCGAAGACGTAACCAGCCGTTTCTCCGCATTCCTAGCTGAAGTTCCACCTAACATTTGACTGGCCGACCTCTTGGGCGCAGAAGATTGAATCCTCCTCTCCTTATTTATTACTTGCTCTATATCCTGAGCTGCATCAATAACCTCCGCATAGGTCTCTATTCTGGAGGTTACTAAATATTTCTGGATGTCTATCCTCAATCCCTGTTGGAAGCGATGAGCACGATCTGCCTCATTTGATACCATGTACGGCGCAAATCGACTCAGACGGACAAACTCTGATGCATATTCCTCTACCGTCATCCCGGCCTGCCTCAAGTTAATGAATTGGTGCTCCATTTCCCTCCTGGCTGTTCTCGGAAAGAACCTTGCAAGGAAGCTTGTTGTGAAAGTTTCCCACGAGATCGGTTGGGATAGCCTGCTCTCCTCTGTTTGCCACCAAGCCCTTGCAATATTCGTTAATTGGATTTTGACGACATTCACCTTGTCGGCTTCAGGAATCCGAGCGGCCCTTAATAAGTCTTCCATCTGCATGAGCCACTGTTCAGCCTCCAAGGCTCCTACTGTTCCTGAGAAAGTAGCTGGATGAAGACGTCTGAAATCCGATATCCCTCCTGGACGCTGGTCCCTTGGTTCCGCCACACGATCTAGGGTTGCCATCACTCCCGCTCGAAAGGCTTCGGCCTGCTGTTGTTGCGCGTCGACCATCTTGCTAAGCAGTCCCAACATTTCATTAGCATCAACGGAGTTTGAGGTCGAACCGGAATTTCCCCCATTCCTATTAGTCTGACGGGCCATCCCTCTGAGGAACAATATAACGTAAGTATCACTTAAATAACCATAATAAAAGTAAATAGATATACGTAGAAAATCATATTTATGCATATATGTGTATAGTCGTATCAAACCTTAAATAGTTTAGTAAATTTAAACTATTATACTTATTTATTTATTTGCCGACTGTAATGATATTCAAGTTTGTTCAAATCACTTGAACAGACTTAAAGAAACCTGGGCTCTGATACCACCTGTAACGCCCCACTTCCAGTAGTATGGGAAGTTGGAACGTTCGGCGTCGAATGATAACTCGACGAGCCTCAAACAAAATATTACAGTCACCATTTACAATTTAATATGAATAACATGCAGAAACTAAATGAGATTTCTCTTTATCAAAACAAAGCGATAATAAATTTCCTCCAATTAAAATTAACAAATGTCTCCATAGATAAATTCTTTCTGGAAAGAAAAGGACTGTCTCATATGAAACTAATTATAGCACCATGTGCACTTATTACATTTCTCTAAAAAGAAAGCGGCTAACAAAAGGAAGTAATCACTCCTGCAGATCTGCTTGTTCCTGGAAGTACAACATATCCTGTCCTGCCACTGGTGGATCTACCTCTTGATAGAGGTCTGCATCTGGTCATGCATAACCAGGATCGTCAGCAAAGCGATCCAATATTAAATGATAAAGAACAATAAAAAAATAATGAATAATAATATCTCAATGTCAGGAACAATCATGCAAATGAAGGACAGAAGGTTTTACGTATTTATGCTTATCATTACTATTATTTTAATCGATATCTTTTAAATTTTTACAGTAATGTCTTTTAGTTATGGTATTTGAAAATTCAGGAAATATGAATATAGCTGGTCTGAACGTATCCCCGTCTACCCCCGGGAAAACGGAACAGTAAGTTGATCGGAGCCTATCCCGATCCTCCCAAAAATGGGAAACAGTGGCGTAGTAAGTTGATCGGAGCCTATCCCGATCCTCCCAACAATGGGAAACAGTGGCACAGTACAGTTACGTTCAGCCATCTAATTCATACAAACCTCAATTTTCCCCAAGTCCCCAGTGTATATCAAGTTCGGTGTTAATTATCAATTTCAATATAATTTATGATTTCAGTAAATTTCAGTTCAGTATGTAGATCGGTGATAATAATTAGAGTTCGGTGAACAGTAACAATATCAGTGACAATATAACGTTGCGGTAATTTAATTATCTATCACCAATCTTATACAATAACAATTTGCATTTATACGGTGTCTTTTCGGGCTTTATTTCCAATATGATGTATAACAAAGTGATTTACAATATAGGAAAAATGGGGCTCACTACTAAATATGTGTGCATTTAGAATTTCCTAAAGTTGACTTATCATTGCAAGGAGAAAGAGAAGCAGCAGTAGCCGAAACAGGCAAAAAAAAAAGAAAAAGTAGAATTACTAAATGCGCACCCCATTCTATATAGTAGAGTAAATTACAGTATAGAGAAAGTAGTGTTCACTAGTAAAATATGTGTGCATTTAGAATTCCCTAAAGTTTTCCTGCAATATTGAGGTAGTTCTAGATGCGCACCCAATACTATATAATTAAGGGGAATTACAACATAGAGAAATGATGCCCACTAGCAGAGATGTGCGCGTTTAGAACTCCCAAGAGTTTCCTGCACTACAACCAGGTAGTTCTACCTACACACCACAACCCATTTAATAAAGTAATTTACAACATAGGGGAAATGGTGCTTACTAGTGAAATAGGTGCTCACTTAGAATTTCCTAAAAGTTGCTGCAATTACTGCAGGTAGACTAAATGCGCACCATATACTAGAAAGTAAAGTGGTTTACTACATAGGGAAAATAGTGTTCACTAGTGAAATGGGTGCTCAGTTAGAATTTCCTAAAAGTTGCTGCAGGTATTCTAAATGCGCACCACATACTAGATAATAAAGTGGTTTACAACATAGGGGAAATAGTGTTCACTAGTGAAATGGGTGCTCAGTTAGAATCTCCTAAAAGTTGCTGCAGGTATTCTAAATGCGCACCACATACTAGATAATAAAGTGGTTTACAACATAGGGGAAATAGTGTTCACTAGTGAAATAGGTGCGTTTTAGAATCCCTCCCAAAAACCCATTTCCCCTTTTTGAGAATTTCCCAAAAAAAATTCTCCCTTGCCCCTGCAACCCAACGAACAGAGGAGAAGGAAAGTGAAGAAACAGCCGAAGCACTAGCAGAAGCGGGAGAAGAAGAAGAAGCACAAGCGCGAGTGGGAAACCGGAGCGGACGGTGAAGTCCGACGAGGCGGTGGCAGGGATCAATGGAGTCGACATCGGCGACCACTATCGTTGACTTCGGTCGGATCGCCTCGCCTAGCCGCGACCGACGGGGGCAGCAGCAGCACCGATGGAGTCGCGATCGTCGACTGCCGCCGGCGCATGGTCTCGGCCGAGCTCCTTGCCCATCCGCAACCGAACACAGAAAGGGGAAAGAGAAGATGAAGAAGAAGCACCTGCGCAAGTGGAAGTGGAAGTGGAAGTGGAAGTGGAAAAGGAAGTGGAAGAGGAAGTACAAGAAGATGCGGGAGTGGAATCAGAAGAAGAAGCACAGGAAGGTGCGGAAGTGGAAGCAGAAGAAGAAGGTGAAAAAGACACAAGCAGGTGCGGAAGTGGAAGAAGCACAAGGAGATGCGGGGGTGTTTGCTAGCAACGTGGATGTCTAATTTACATAATTGCCTCCATACAAAGATTACAGGAACAACAACAATAACAAGAATAGATGGAAACTTGCTAAATGAGTTTGCATTGGGGAGCTCCAGAATCCGACTTATGTGATCAATTTTTCTTGAGCACAGGAAGACATCCACGCCAAATGGATAATACGCGGCATAATTTGGATTTTTATGCAGAAATAACAATGACATTATACCGCTACATATATAATAAAAAATATATATTTTTTTTTCTTCAGAATTTTAAGCATCTATTGGGTATAAAATATACGTAACACAACTCCTATTTTTAATTATTATAAGGAACTATGCTACTGCACACTGCAATTCATTGTGTATAAAACATTGGTGCTAAAGATTTTCTATCCAAGATTAACCCTTTTAATTAAATAAAGCAGAGAATATAAAATAAATGTAGCATGTTAAAGTGAGTAAAAGAACTCACTTTTAATTGAGTCGCCTCCCCCTTTCCTTTTCTTTTCTGACCTGCGTTCCTCTTCCTCTTCCCGTACGTCCTGAGATTTCCAGTGTTCCAGAAGAGAAGAGAAGAGAGGTGAGAGTAGATTTTTGATCCTTATTTATCTTTAGGTTAGGATATAACCTATTTGGTTGAGATCCAACAAACGAATCTTTTCGGATGAGATTGATATCTCTCCAACTGTTTAGATTTCCCTCCAACAACCCCATTATATTTTTTTATATTTAAATTATTATTTTTTTTCCAGATTTTTAATTTAATTCAGTTTATTTATTTATTTATTTATTTATTTTATTTTATTTTTGAAGTGAAATGAACACAATGAAAAGTGGCCGTTACAGTTATTATTGATTATGGATATAGATTTAAATTTTGCAAGCTAGTTTATTTGATTTGAACTTGAATTATATTTTAGAAATCTATTATTATTAATTGTGCTTGGACTTTAATTCCGACTAAAATTTTATAATCTCAATCTAATATAGTCAATTCATTAAGCTAGTTCACACATAAAAATATGCCAAAAAAATAAATAAACTTTCCTTTTAGGCTTAAATTCTTTGCTATCTCTTAACTAGTTCAAACGACTGTTATGAGAACTTTTAATTTTACTCAAGCCCAATCTGGATTCTTTTTTCTCTAGACTTTAATAACATAAATGAATTAATTTAAGGATTAACCTATTTTTTTTATATACATCTTGATTTCGTTATATAATTCTTAGGAATTTATTTTTCATCAATGCTTAAATTTGAATGTACAAATCGTTATTTCACTTTAAAGTTCTTAATGAACTAGGACCAGATGGACATTTTTTTTTGGAACTTTATTAGGAGGTCCTCGTGATGAAATTTTTGGATCAGAAATTCGATAGTTTATAGTTAGATGCAACATAAGTATATATAAATAACTATAATCTATAAAATAAAAAAATAACTTAATTATAATAAATCTATCAACAACTTGACGATGCTTAACAACTTAAATTAATAAAATAAAATATAATCATAATAACTGAAGTCCTAAGGAGATGATATGTAAGTTATCAAATTTTATTATCTTAACGTCTCGACTCATATCCATTACTATTTTAGTTGTCCATGAGTCTTGTCTTTAACAGCATCGCACCTCTTCAATTTGTATCAGGTTTCAAATTTAACTTTCGTTGCGATTTGTAATATTTTTAAAAAATATACAAGTGAGAGTTTGATTTTGACTGAAATTTGTTTTTACTAGTAAAAAATAAGTTACAGGTATGACCCTTGTTCAGAAACAAAAAGGAAAATTAAATTATTCGAGTCCACTGGATCACTTCTATAGTACCCAAATCCATCGTTATAAAATTCCGGCCCACAGAGCTATGTCGCTCGGACCGGACCTGGCCAATTTTCGGGGGCGTTTCCAAAAGAGCACACCAATTTTCCTATTTATCCCACTGGATAGTAAAATTTTGGTCGAACAGAAAGTCGAGGAGTGGACACACTGGGAAAAATGGTGTGCTCTTTTAAAAACTCCCAAATTTCCGCGACGCTCATCGGGTTCAATCGGATCCAATTTTAAGAATATCAAAGACCCTCGGTCCCCATCACCAAAGCCCTAAACCCCCTTCTCTCTAAGCTTCACCAAAAACAATGGCGGCCGTCGACGGAGAAGAATCCCTCGAATTCCTGAGCGCCGTCGACCCTCCCCTTTTTCTATCCGCAAACCCCGATCTCTCCCGCCATGCCCGAACCGCCGCCCGCTATCTGTACTCGTCTCTCCTCCCCTTCTGCCCTAAACCCAAGCCCCCCCTGGACGAGCTCCTCACCGGAGATAGCTTCGACGCCGAGCAGATATGGTGCCAGATCGACCTTCTCTCTCGACCCGTCGTCTCGATGCTCCGGCGAGAGGTCCGCCGCCTCGAGCGGGACCCGCCGACACCCGCGGAGGCCGTGCCGAAGGAGAAAGTCGAAAAGGAGGAGAAAGAGAAAGAGAAAGAAGAAGAAGAGGAGGAGGAGGAGGAAGAAGAAGAAGATGAAGAGGATGAAGAGGAGGAGGACGACGAAGAGGTGGAAAATGAAGAGGAGAGCGGTGAAGAAGAGGAAGTGGAGGAGAAGGAGGGGAACGGAGTTGAGGATAGATTTTTGAAGATCAACGAGTTGGAGGAGTACTTGAAGGAGGACGAGGAGAGGGAGTTTGGGGGAATTAAGGGGAAATCAAAGAAGAACAAGGTGGATGAAGAAGAAGAAGATGATGAGGATGATGACAATGAGGTCGATTTGCAGGTAAAAACTGAATCCTTTTGGTTTAATTCCCCTTTCAGTTCTATAGAAGGACTTCAAAAAAAAAAAAAAAAAAAAAAAAAAACATAAATTAGCCATTGCAGTAATCCCTTTATAATTTTGGCCTGGGTTTTTTAGAAAATGGACATCATGACTTCTATGAGCATGTAATTTGTTCTCCTGTCAACGGTCTACAATTTCGATCCCTTTTGGAATGCTTAGATAATTTGAACATTACGTTGTAGCATGCAATAATGTGTTCTTGTGTGTCAAGAAGAGCAATATAAATTCTGTTGTTTATTATGTTTATATTGACTTTATCTTTGCTATATTTGAGGCATTGATAGTCCGTCAAGGGGATATTTTATTCGGTATACAGGTTGATTTTGTAAGAAAATTAGATAGATGAGAAAAATTGTGGATTTGTTTGTCCTGTGGGTGTGCTTTGGCTTAGATATAGGATTTACTAGAAGAATGACAATTTGAGCTTGTTGAGCACTTTTTTGATATTTAATTTATGATTGGTCGCTTTGAAATGTAGGACTCAGTCAGTAGACTGAAAAAGTGTGTAAAGTCAATTGATGTTTTGTGGTTTGTTGTACTTCTTCCTAGCTCCTTTTGGAGATATTGAAGTTTTAAACCTTGGATATATGTGTAATCAGCCTATTGCTAACCGTGCATGCTTTTCCTTGTGGTTCTATTGTACTAGGTTTAATCCACAATAACACGTCCGGTCTTCAGCCCACGAGTCTTTTTGTATCATACCTATCTTGTTGTTGATTTTATTTCCAATACTCCCAGATATATAAGCTGCTTGAATGCATTTGAATTCGGTGCCTCCATTCAGAGATGGTAACTGGTGGTTTATAGTCAATTATGTCAGATGGCAACATAGTTCTTGTGCTTAAGGCCCAGCTCACAATAGTGTATGAGAATCACATCCCTGTACCAAATCTTGATCCCATTTTATTCATCAGCTCATGTTGGATGTTCCTAGAGTTGCATAGCAGTTAGGTGGGATTGAATTTGTGAACTGTGCAGAGGGGGAGGGTCCTTGGGCCTCAACTTCTTGGCCTTTTCCCTGTTGATGGCTTATTAATATGCTTCTTAGTTTTGTGTTTAAACCTTTAATGGAGAAATTCTTAAGAGCATCATGTCTATCCTAGCATATCATTTTCAAATTCTACTACCAAGTGTTAAGCACTAAAGCTGATTGTGTTAACATGAGTTAATTTATGAGAAAGACAGTCTTTCTATTGGTCATTCCATCCTTGCACGAAGTGATTTTATTTCATTTTATTTTACATTGCTGGAAATATATCGCAAGGATATCCAACATTGATAGTGGTCAGTTGTGTTATTGGGAAAGTGGTTTTCCTTTCACAAGTGTAAGACCCTTGTTGCGGAATTAATTGCTGGTATTACTATGGCACAATGTAAGTACAAAATTACACTTGTATATTTTACCACAGCACTATGTAAATACATAATTATACTTTTACATTCCATAGTGTAGAGGTCTTACCATGGAAAATAACCATTTAACATGTAGACGGCTGCTATTTATTTGTTCCATGTCATTAATTTGAATTTGTCACTCAGTAATCGTGTTATGCTTTTGCTGATGGTTTTTTTTTGATAATTTTAGTTTGGAGATTTAGATGATGATGAGGATGAAGACTATGCTGAAAATGCAATGTAAGTCTACTGGATTGACACCCTTTCTCAATATTTTTTTAATATTTTCAGTTTCTCTCTAAAATTTGTCTCATTTGAGCATAAGTTGATTTATAATTATATTGTCATATCTTTACCCATTACCATATATGTTTAGCTTTTTCCTGTCAGTGTATGGATGATCTTCTTGAATCTACATTATAGCGCATATGCATTTGATGGCCGTAATATTGATGAATAGTGTTTAAAAAATGTTAATATATTTTATATTTGTCTGCTAAAGTAAAATGTGCTCTATGCCTTTTCTAGCTCCATTCTAATAAAATCGCCTTCTGAACCAGGCAATGGTGCTGTGTGCTGCTTTTGTCTTACAAAAAGCTTATCCCTGTAATAATGAATAATGTTTGGTATTAAGAGTTAAGTGGACAAGATTGGTCGGATACTTGGAGTCAAGTTTAGGTACTAAAATATGGAATCAAATGTGTAATGGGCATAAACTGCAAGTTGGCTTTATCATATTTATATTTACTTCTTGAGAATTTATCCCCTATGAAAAATCATTTGTTTTAGTTTGTAAGGGTTACATAATTGAGTGAGCATACTCTTTTATGTTTACCTCTGTTTTTTTCTCTTTAAAAAAATCTGGAGATGCTTGCGTGCATGTATGGATGTGAATCCATGCTCGTGCATAAAATGCTTTTTTCTGTTATGAACTTTAGATGAGTGCTTTCAGATATGGTGACTTCTTTGGAGGTAAAAATAAAGGAGGCAGCAAGAAGGATGATCACAAAAAGGAAAGGAGATCTTCAAAGAAAGTAGAGTTCAGTAATGAACCAGAAGAGCTGGATTTAGACGATGAACATAAGGATGACAGTGATTTTGACAACCAGGTATGGTAATGTCCTTCAGTTAAATAAGATCAGTTGTAGTTCATAGATATAAGGTATTTAAGAGAGCTTTCATATATACTTTTGTTTAAGCAGGAAGATGGGACTCTTTCCACACATGAAAAGCAACTCTTGAAGATAAAGTCTAAAATAGAACAGATGGAGAAAGCAAACTTGGAACCAAAGTCCTGGACCATGCAGGGTGAGGTAATTGATTGGTTTACTTTACAAGTTCCATTCATGGTAATTAGAATAGTAATAATTAAGTTGTCATTGTTGGCTTACTCAAGCTGCATTTACCTTGATGAGAATGATAGCATGTAATATTGGTCCATGTACCCTTTTAATGGAATACTCACTGTTATGGCAGGTCACTGCTGCTAAAAGGCCCAAGAACAGTGCGCTGGAGGTGGACCTTGATTTTGAGCATAACATGAGACCTCCTCCACCAGTGACCGAGGAGTCCACAGCTTCCCTTGAAGATCTAATAAAAAACAGGATTATCGAGGTAGTCCTTTACTTTTTTGGCATATCTCTTCTTATCTATAACTTAATTTTAGTGGCTGTTTGTTATTCTTAAAAAGAAAGCTACATGATATAACTTGCTTGAATCCTAACGCCAGGTATTTGACTACTTAATTGTATTTTCCCCCTTCTTTAGGGACGTTTCGATGATGTTCAACGGGCACCTGCTTTACCATCTACAGCACCAAAAGAGCTGAAAGAGTTGGTATGAATTGTTTTCCCTTGGTTCCAATTTAAGTTAGATCTCTCTCTCTCTCTCTCTCTCTCTCGGGCTCCTGGGAAGAAGAGCTGAGTGGCTTTTTCAAATAGTTATAGGTGATCTTGAACTTCATACTTTTAACATTTGCAGGATGAAAATAAGAGCAAGAAGGGGCTTGCTGAATTATATGAGGTCTGTATTTTTTGGGTTATCAAATTCATTTTCATTACGTGATCCTGATTGCAACAGATGAAACAAAACTCAAGATGGTTATCACCCTGATGGCTGTTTGTAAATGTATGCAGGAAGAGTATGCACAACAGACAGGCCTCGCATCTGCTCCTCTTTCCTCTTCAGATGAACAAAAGAAAGAGGTATGACTCTGGATTATAATTTTGATTGCACGATTGTCTCGTTTCTTGACACATTGCATAGCTTAGTTGTCTTTTGACGAAATATATGGTAAGGTTATTCTATATTAGGATGCCTTTTTATGTGTCTTTGAATATCTATGGGGGACTAACCTAGGATTTTCAGCGATCTGTTTCTAAGTTCCTGTTTTGCTGCTTGGAGCTATTTGCAATTATTTGCACTGTTTGTGTTTGTGTTATATTTCTGATTTTTCTGTCTGCTGTGAATGGCATTCAAAGTAGGTCTCATCTAGCACTTCTCTTTGGGATGATGCATTTTTAGGGTTGCACACCTTTCTTTTTAGTAAGAGGGCATCAAATGTTATTCCCAATGTTAATGTTTTGAGATATTCTGATTGGCTTGATCCTTGTCAAACTTAACTCATATGTACACACACAGACACACACACACACATGTGTGTGTACATACATACATACATATATGTGTGTGTACATACATGTGTGTGTGTGTGTGTCTGTGCGTGTCACAGGAGGGACACTCATTGAGCCGAGGGTGGGTAGCCACTGGCCCCTCCCTTTTTTCCTATAACCCAGTATCCTCTATTTTTTTGGAAAAAATTTGAAGGTCACCCTTCTAAAATCCTCAATTTTACAACTCTGCCCCCCCCTAAATTGTTAACTTTCGATCATGAAGATTGTGATTATGAGAGATGAATGGCTTACTAATTATCTGAAAATAATATTGCGTTTTCTTAGGCTGAAGAAATATTTTTTGTTTTATTTTAAACTCTAGAAAATAATGATAAAAACTCAGTCTTTTGGGTTTGATACCTTTTGAAATCTATAGTCCTACATGGGCGATACAGGTGTACACACCTATTTTGCTTGTCTCATTGTTCTTGATTGCAGTAAGAATTATTAAAAAGTAACATAAATTTTTGATCATATATGTCATATGAAACAAATATCTATGCTAGTATTTTTATGCCATAAATCTGTACATGAGTTATAAAATAAAAACATGATAATTTTTTTTTGCATTGGGGGTTTCGCCTCCGCACCCGATAGGGGCGCTTCACCCCTGCATGGGTCAACTCCTGTACAGACATACACACATGTACACACATATTATATATGTATATACATACATACTTATATATACACACACACATATACACACACAGACACACACACACACATACACACACACACACACACACATATATATGTATGTATATATGTGCGTGCGTATATTGTATTATAGGATTGGATTAGGGGCTTTTATTAAAGTAGAATGATAGATTTAACACTTTTGTTGCCACGCATTCTCTCCTACAACTATTCATCTTTTGAAGTTTTGACCAGACACATCTCAAAGACGAATAAAGAATGTGAGATGTGTTAAATCTAACTTTTTATCTTTAATGTAAAATTCATAGTCCAACTCATACACACGTGTGTGTGAGTAAACGGAAAATTCACCGGCGGTGAAGGGAGTTCCTTCACCGCCACTTAGGTGGTCTAATAAAATTATTACACGTGGTACCACTTAAAGGGAGTTAAGAGAGTTTTTTTATTTGTTACCTTAAGTGATGCCATGTTTAATAATTATATTGGGCCACCTAAGTAGCGGTGAAGGAACTCCCTTCACCACCGGTGAATTTTCCGTTCTCTCTCTCTCTCTCTCTCTCTATATATATATATATATATATATATATATATATATATAATACATCTATATGTGTGTTTATGTACATACATATATATGTATGCATGGATGTATAGTTCATATCTCATTGTGTGGCATATGAATACCAAGCCTTGTATATGCTTTGCTACCAAATATGTAAGGTTTGCGACCAAGTTATTGTTTTGGTGACTGAAGGATGAAGTCCCCTTTCACTTTGCTTTGCATGCGGCCACCTGCACTTGCAAATGCAAATACGTTTACTTTTTTCTTCATAGCGACTGAGATACTTTTATTATTTCATTCTTTCCCTTTTATGGTTTTATTTCCTTATTTTCTTTTTAAAATTAATTTTGTTTTGATCGATAGACTTAATCCCATTTATTTGGTCCACTATGTTTTAGGCAACCAGTTTATTCAGAAGGCTCTGTCTGAAGTTGGATGCACTATCTCATTTTCACTTTGCACCAAAGCCGGTATGCAACCACCAAGGATATAATAAACATTGTTTATATTTCAATTATTTGTTTCACTGTTTGTTACCTTTGCAGGTTATTGAGGATATGTCTGTACAAGCTAATGTCCCTGCTCTAGCAATGGAAGAGGTGAGTTATATTTTAGTTCTGTTTTATATTGATTGCTTGCCTATTGCTAGGTGATGAAATAACTAAATGGGATGCCTATTGCAACTAACAGTAAGGGAATTGAATGTTTGTTGCAGATTGCACCTGTGGCTGTCTCAGATGCAGCAATGCTTGCTCCTGAAGAAATTTTTAAAGGAAAAGGTGATATCAAAGATGAGTTGGAGTTGACACAAGAAGAACGAAAAAGAAGGAGAGCTAACAAGAAAAGAAAATTCAAAGGTACATTGCTTACTTCTATGGCCATCTTTGGTTTGCAGGCTTAAAAACACAGGAAAGGATTAGTAGTCCCCAGGATAGTTAATTTTGAGACTAGCAATGCCTTCTATGGCCTTTAGTCTTACGTTTGTTTGACAGGATAATTAACATGGGATTAACTATGATTTAAGTAGTTATGTGTTTATTTGCCACTTCCAATTGGGGATAAAAGAAAGTCAATATGGCTTTGACTATAAAAGGGCAGTGGTTGTGTTTAGAAGCAAATAATAGGGAGAAAAAAAACCGTCCAAATGATACCCAAATTTAAAGGGATAAAAAATGAAGGATATTAATTTTGGGGGATGTGGGATTAATTAGTTTTAAATTGGGGGAATTAGTAATTTTATGGGATAATTTATCCCCCTTCACTTTGCAAATCAAAGTGAACTGGGATTAAGAGGGATTAAAAATTCTATCCCACTTAAATCCATCCAAAAAAGCATGGCATGTGTCTAAAATTTGCTCCCTTGGTTCATTTATCTCTGTATTACATTCTGCCCCTGAGGTTTATGCAGTTTCAATCACATCATCTTCCTCTTCATCTATAACTTGTAGTAGTCTAGGAAGTGTGGAGGATTGCACCTCAGTTTCATAGTCTTAAACTGCATGACTATAAAGGTAGTCTGCTTGCTCACCATCTTGTCAGTTTTATGACTAGGCCCTTTTTTGTTCTATGGATTTGGCATGTTGTATTTGTAGGTTAATGTCAGATTGACAAATGATTTAGTTGTTGATTAACTCTATTATGGAGCTTCTACCCTGTAAATTGTACTTCACGCCTCATAGGCTTTGATAGTGATAATGGTACCATGCATCATGTGACTTTTGTTTTGTCATGTACTGTATCAACCTCTCCTATTCTTCTTGTTGTGAGTTTTTTTTGGGGGGAATATTTATAAAATCCTAAGATCTCATATCCATGCTCAGGCTGCAGCCAGTACCAAAATATTTTCTAGCGCTTTATCTCAATGCCTAAGCCCTAACATTACTTTAGCATTTAAGTCTAATTACTGGTTATGCAAGTTCTTTGATAGTAATGTCTCTTAAATAATACAAGCATAGTTCAACTTTAACCTACACTTCCTTAATTAGCTGCTTTCCTGTAATTAACTTGAACTAGTATGTAACTATGTAAGAATTATGAATAGATTGTAGAATTGATCAAATACTATGTTTTCATTTTGCTCTGTTTTATATCATGTAAATGATCTATGAAGCACGAACACGGACAAGAGAAACAAGATACGGACATGAGATACGGTTACATCAATAACCAAGTATTTTATTCCAAGTATTTGGTGTGAGCTATATGAATTAAAAAGAGAATGACGCCGGTTCGAGCATATGGATCATTCTTTTCCACTCATGCCTATCTAGCAATTTATCTTCATTAAGACTTTTAATGAAGATATATTGCTTTTCTACATATCAAAATAGTGCCTCTGTTTGCTTACGTCATACATGATCAAACTATCGTTGACAGTTTTTTTCATCTTTTCTTCTGTGGAGGCTACGCCTAGCTTAGTAACAATTTTCTTATTTCTTATCTTCTCTCCTAGTGTTACCATACATCCAAGAAGAATTCACATCTCTGCTACATTCATCTTCTTTACATAAGGTCTCTTTATATCCTAATATCATGTGCCATTTAACAAAACTGCTATAATAATAGCTCGATAAAACCTTTCTTTTGGCTTTAATAGAACGTTATTGTTGCATAAAACTCTTGTTGCGTTCATCCATTTCCAGTATCCCCCTTGAATTTTATAGTTGACATAACTATTGGGCTCTCCATTCTTTTGGATAATAGGACCCAGGTATCTAAACTGATTGTTGTTCATCAATGTCTCTCGACAATCTAGTGTCAAAACACTATTTAAGATCCTAGGTTTACTGAAGCACTCCATATATTCTATTTTGGACCTGCTTAATCTAAAATCTCGAGGTTCTAGGTTTGCTTCCGAAGCTCGAATTTGATATTTACCCATGCTATCATCTCAATGACTGTCGCAGTATCATCAGTAAGTGGTATACACTAAGATATTTCATTCTGAATAACTCTGATAAGCTCATCTCATATTGAATAACTTCTAATACAAATTCTTAATGCAGTTTAACTGTGATCGAAATTACTTGTTAGGTCACCATAAGTTTTTGACATCTGTTATTACTTGATCGTACATGTCTTTGATTATATCAATAATATTGATTGGGATTCCTTCATCAATGTACACCATAGTAGCTATCTTGGTACCTTTTCATATGTTTTTTTTTAAATCAACAAAGATTATAGGGCATGTGACATGGCTAAATTCTAAAAAGTAGAATATAGGGACATGACAATCAATATTTTTAAATTATTATATTTATCAATAAAGTTATAAATAAAACATAGTATCAACTATTAAATTATAATTATAAGATATTCATTTTATAATAAATGTAGTATGATAACTGACTTAGTTACATTATTACAATTTGTAATAACTAAAAACATGAATGTTTCAAATATTAGAATTTTCCAATTCAAACAATAAAAATTATTTAATTAGTGTTCAAGTTTTTTTTCCCTCTTAAGCTTTCCAACAACCATAATGGTAGAGCTCAATACAATTTATTGTACAAGGAATTGTGAAGATATAAATGACTATCAAATCACTATAGGATATGACTAAATGCATATCACAAACAAATGTATAACTGAAAAACAGAAAATATAGAACTCAGGCTTATTCATGTCAATTATCAAGATTTTCTATTTTGCTCAAATAAATACCTATATGATCATATAAACTTCTAAATTATTATCTAAATGTCAATCTAAGTAAAACCTAGAAATGTTGTATGAAATAGTATGAAACATGAAATTATAGGAAGTAAATTGGTCGTGTCATTGCGCGTTGATCGTGATCAGACGCCAAATCCATGTCAATATGTTTTGAGCATGTGTCGTGCACGAATCGTGACCGATACGTGTCTGACACGGACAATTGGCCAATTTGGTGTGGCCATGCCTCATATTAAATGATTAATTGTCATTTTGTATGAGAATCCCTTTTTGCCACTGGATTTTGGGTTTTATCGGAGACAATCATAGAATATAATCTGAATGCTATCAACATGGTATCATCTACCCCTAGGATGAGAATGGGCAACTTCAAAAGCTAATTCTTAGCTTGCTCTTTTCAAAATTTTGAATTAAAAATAAAAGTTTTATTTGTTTAATTCAAAATTTTGAATAGAACGGACCAAAAATTGACCCTTGGACGCGTCCATTCTCATTCCTATTTGCTCTTGAAGTGGAAGCATGTTATGTGGTCAAATAACTTTTTATTAAGATTTTTTATTAAAAAATTTCTTAATAAAGGATGGGGACTGGGGAGATTGATATTGATGTCAAGGATGGGGAGATTAATATTGATGTCAATCATAAAATCTAAACTGGCTTAATTGAAATGGAGGAGCGCACTATGCAGCTACAATTTTTCGTTTAAGGCTAAAGTGAATTTTTTGTGTGACTGCTATTAGACCAGTTTTTTATAGCATGAAATGCTGGTTTTAAAGAGATCATACATAGAAGATGAATGTAGTAGAGATGTGCATGATCCGTTAGCTGTGTGATAACACTGAGAGAGATAAAGTGAAAACTGATGATATCTTGCTAAGCTAGGTATAGTCCCCATAGAAAAGAAGATGCGAAAAATTTGTCTATGATGGTTTGATCATGTGCGAATAAGGCCTATGGATGCAGCAGTTCGACGAGCGGAGATTATCAACGTAGGAACAACCAAAAGAGTGAAGAGATGTCTAAAGAAAATATGGATGGATATGATATGAAAAGATATAGATGCTAAAAGTTTAAATGAAATTGTATTGCTTAATAGGGATTAATGGAGAACGATCATCCATGTGATCGATCCAACGCAATTCTCTTTTGATTCTCGTAGCCTAGCCCAGGCTTAGTTGTTATTGTTGTTATTAAAAAAAGTATTTTATGCTTTTAGTCTGATATGAAATAATGATCAGGTTTTAAGTATCGAATATTCATATTGGATTTTTCTCCCTCATTTTGTATCAACCCCGAATATAAGCTCATGGTTGGGTGTTCACATCCTTATGTAAACCCCTATAAAATGACATATTATCTAAAATCTTGGTCCTATTGCCAATATTTGCTTTAAAACTAATGATAGCCACAAGAATGCACCAAAGATCCAAGTGTATATATAAATTGTTCCTAACTATTGTTCATTGTGTATGCATATAAGCCATACCATGTCGTTGTTGGCTCAACTGTGGTGGAACTGTGATAGGTTTACGTCTTTAATGGCTCACATGGTGTAGCTGTGAAAAGTTTTCAACTTGTATTCATATTTAGTGTACTAAACTCAATACTATTGGATCGATGGTCTTATTGTTTTAGGTTTCTTTGGCATCAAGGATGTAAACTGATGTAAGCAAGCCAGTCCGTACTTAATTATGTGTCTAGTGTCAAGATTGTAAAATGCAAGTAATCTGATCTGTACTCAACTATGTGTCTATATTTTGACAATACGGATATCTGTATTGGCTGGATTTGAAACTTGGATACAGATACAGATAATGCAACATTATCTGTAAAGGAATATGTATGAGGATACGGATACAGCTAATGCAACACCATCTGTATAGGAATATGTATGAGAGCACATAGAATAAAGTCAATTTAGTGTTGCGTAATATGTTAGGATGCACTTTCTTGATGGCATAGATAACAATATTGAAGATTCGTTACACCTTCAAAATACTATCTGCTTAATGTCTGGTCTGATCGTGACTGATATTCTGTTTTTGTCAAATAGTGAATTTAGTATCCAGGCAATATTTGTATTTGTCGCATTCAGAAAAGAAAACAAATATGGATATGGAACCAATATCCTCGCTTTAGCCACTCCATTTATATCCCTAGTATCAAGTCCCTGTCACCTATGCTAGGGGTGAGAATGGGCCAGATTTGTGCTGGTCCTGCCTTGCCTAGGTCTGCCCACAGTTCATCTTTGTTTCAAGTCAGTAACTAATAAGCTTAGAGAGCAATGAAGATGTGATTTTGAGGCAGAGGCTCAGCATATCACCAGGGAAACGATAAATTTACAGTGACATGGAATTTGGAGCTTTTAGTTATGTGAAGTCTTGGTTAGTTGGTGCATTGCTATTAGTCAGGTGGAATCTTTGTCCATCTGGGTTAGTAGCATCAACCTTCAAGATATACTCCATTCTTGTCTGTCTTGGGTTCGTATTGGCACCTTGGCACCTGAATCATCTCATCTGTGGGATGAATAGTTCATTTAAATACACAGGGCCTTGAGCATGACCTGCACTCTACTCTGTGGAGAGGATATTCCATTTCTGAAGCTGAGAGGAAATGGTAGGCATGAAATTGTTGAAGCATGGGAAGGATGAAAATCTGGCCCTATTTGTTTGTTGAGTTTAGATCGCTGGAGGTATTTTTTTAAGTGGAGGCATTGGTTATGCAAACTGAAAGCTTCCAACTCCAGTTATATTAACCCCAATTACGTGATGGATTGGCTTCAAGAAAAAAAAAATGAAGGCATGAAGAAAAGAGGTAGGATTGGATTTTTTGTTCTTCCACCTTTTTGAAGTTTATATAACCGAAGTTATCACAACACAAAAAACTTTCCCATAATGCACCTCAGTTACCCTTTTGAAGTTAACTCTAAAAAATAGAGAAATAGAGTTATCACAACACTAAAATTGGACACCCAAAAGAGCCTGATTTCTTTCAAGGTCTAAATTTGCTAAATTCTACTGAGGTGTGAGCGATGGACTAAGAGTAGTCCTTATCTAGTAATGTGAGAAGGCCGGTTCTGGTCTTGACTGCTTGGTGAGAAAGAAAACGGAATAATCACCTTGTGAGTAGTCTTGATGTCGTAGTAGCTATGATGAAGGGTTTCTAGGAGATAGGTATATGACTTGAGGGAAGCCTTTTATAGTTTAGAGTGAAGGAAGCAAAGAGGCTACAAGTAGAGAGAGGAATAAAGGGTGGAAGAAGCCTTGGAGGAGAGAGCGACAGTGTCTAGCATGCTTTGTTGATACATTTTGATTTTTTCTAAAGAGGAAGCCAGAGCAGGGAAGAAGAGAATAAAAAACGCCTTGCAGGAGGAGAGAAGAATATGTGAAGGTGCGGGAAGCGAGTGGATTAGGATGAACGAACAATTTGCCCTAGATGAGGTGGTGAGGAGAATATAAAAGGGCATGGGTGGAGGAGAGGACTGGGAATGTATTAAGAGTCATCTTCACATGGGTGTGTAATGATGGATCACAAGTGTTCCGATATTAATGTCTTTAGCTTAGGATCCCAGCTAGGAAATTACTTAGTCGCTAGTTTTTGGGGATTATTCCCTTGTTCTTCATCTCTTTTTCGTTTTTATCCTGTAAAGTTGTAGACATATGTAAACTCTTTAATTTGGTGGATGGTGTTTGTCCTAGACTCTTACAGCCCTTTTGAGGTCCCTTCATATATGGCATTCATAATCTTTGAAGGGTTTTGAATTTCGTTTTTCTATAATTTTTATAACCATAAAAACTAAGAAACTCTCTGAGTGAATTACCATCTGAAATAATATTACCCTGTTGCCAATTTCTGCTATATAAACAATCAAAATGCACTAAGTTCATAATTTTGTGATGTGTCATTCCTTATTTTCCCAGTTTTTTTTTTTTTTCTCCATCTAGAGTCTAGAATAACAACTTCAAATTTTTTGCCAGCTGAGACAGCTAAAAGAGAGGCAAAGAAAACACGTCAGAATGCAGCTCTCAGCCATTCTAATGGTAACTGATTCCTGCCACTACCTGATCCTTTTTCTTTAATTTTGATTGTCCATTTCTCAAAACTCAATTTCTGTTGTGGGGGGAAGACAGGCAATGAAGACTTGTAAGCTATGGCAAACTCTCAAGAGGAAAGAAATTTTGTAGACAGAGGAATTGACACAGCCATAAGTGATCAGCAGCACTTGACACATGATATATTAGTCAAGTTGCTCGAGAAAAGCAGAAGAAAAAAGATCGAGGAATGTATTTTTAAAGTTATGCTGCTGTAGCTTTTAATGTATGCTCATCTTTAACTTGCGCTAGGCAAGTGGTGTATTTATGCCTGGTGCATTAATGTTCAAATCTTTAGCTATTGAGGCTTGTTGAAAATTTGAATCTGAAGATTCAGATAGTACCATTTTTGGATGCCATTCAATCAAGAAGGGTTTATCTTGAAAGGTTCCTGCTTCCATAATGTCTAACATAGAAAAATGCTAGCTGCAGTAACCGGCCTTTGTAGTGTCAATTCTGCTACTTTCACTATTATGGCTGTTGAGTTCTTGAAGTTTATTGTTGGATTATGTCTCATGTTCAGTTTACATCCTTGCTTCTATTTGCAAAACTATCATTCAAATGTCATGAATGTGTTTTTTCTTACTTTCATTTTTTTCCTGGAGTAGTTAACAATGCTGAACAAATAGGCGGAATAGAAAGGACTGTAAGAAGAGTCCCTAAGACTTGTATTTTGGTACGTGGAGGTTATAAGCTCGTGAATATGCACCAAACAATATCGAGAGCAGCTTCTGCGTGTACTTTGGGTTTTAGTTCAATTTCAATTTGTAGGAGATTTTTAGTTCGATTTTTCGTGGGGTTTCAATTTGGGATTGTTGTAAAAAAAAAAGTGCGAATTTAACTAGTAAAAAAAAAATATATATATATAAGATCACCTTACCTGACAATAAGTTAGGTTTGCAGTAGCGGTGACTAAAAAACATGGTGAATGATATGTCCTAAAAAATGCAAAAGTTTTCAATCATCTTAGATAGTAGGGGTATTTACCGGTTTGTCCTCAAATCTTTATATATCATGATTTAGTTCCCAAACCTTCATATTTAGGATTTAGTCTACAAATTTCTTAAGTTACTATAATTTAGTTCCCTCCCTAATTTACTTTAATTTTTGACCTGATATTACCATTTTACTCTTTCTTATTCATTCTTTCTGTTCCTCCTGAGAAGAGAGGAGAAAGAGAGCGGGAGAAGAGAAAGAATGAATAAGAAATCCTCCTGAGAAGAGAGGAGGAAGAGAGATACCTTTGTCAACAACTTCAGCATCCTTGCCGGAGAGGGTGTTCCTGGTGTTAACCATGGCTGCAACCTTGATGGGTTCTTGAGTGAGAGAGAGAAATCCTGCACAAGTGAGGGGAAGAAGAAGGAGAAGAAAGAGACAGCGAACATAGGAACAGAGAGATAGAGAGATAGAATTTGAGCAGAGAATTGAGAGATATTATTCAGATCCTTTATTACAAGAATTCTTCCCATTTATACAGGTAGCAGGTCCATTCCTTAAATATTTACATGAATGCCCTAAGACAGTTATAACTGTCTTTACAATCGGGTCGGGTCGGGTTTCTAAATGAAAAGCCCATCCGTCCGCACAATCCTTCTTATTTATCTTCGGGTCGGGTCGGGTACAGAGAGAGTAAAACCGTTCGCCCGAACTTAAGTTCTCCTTCCTCCTTCGCTCCATCTGCTTCCTCCCTTTGAACCCATCAAACTGAAGAACCCAGCTCTCCAGTTCCTGACAATACTTCCTGCATTTGAACAACTTCGTCCCCGAAGTTATTTCTAAATGAATAGTAGTCTTCCCAAGTTGCCTCAGAAGCATCCATACCTCTCCATTTGATTAGAATCTGAGTTACAGCCCTGTTCCCTTTTTTAACCAATCTTCTCTGTAAGATTTTCTCCTGTCTCTTTTCTTCTTCAACCCAAAATGTTGGTAACTGATTGTTAGCTGCTGGAGGGACACCTGAATATTTCTTCAACAGTGACACATGGAAAATATTGTGTATTTTAGATTCCGGAGGTAATTGAACTCTATAAGCTAAAATGGTAATATCATGTCAAAAATTAAAGAAAGTTAGGGAGGGGACTAAATTGTAGTAACTTATGAGATTTGGGAACTAAATTCTAAATATGAATATGAAGATTTGGGGAACTAAATCATAATATATAAATGTTTGAGGGACAAACCAGTAAATACCCCTAAATAGTAAAATCTAAATAGACATGGGAAATTCTATTTGCACCCTGCTATTTACTCTTCACACCCTAGTTGTTCTTTGCACCCGACTTTCATTTTGAAATATGAGCAATTTACTCTCAGCGCACAAATTATTTTTCAATTTTGCCCTTCACTCCTTTTAACCTCCTTCGGTAGAATTTTCTCCCAAATTCAACCGACAAATCCGTTCTTTGCTATCTAAGCAACGCCAAATCAAGACAAGAACTCAAACCCCACCCACTCAGCCACCCACCCACCCACCTTCTCCAGTTCCCTCGATACACTGCCTCTCTCTCTCTTTAAATCGAAGAACCATTCAAAACTATCCAACTCTCTCTCTCTCTCTAGCTCGCTCTCTCATATAATCCTCCATTGATCGGCTTCTCTCTCGTGCTACTGTTCAGTTTCACATGGAGGGCCGATGCTCTTCGGGCGGCGGCTCAGTCGTGGCGGAGCTCGAGGGGGCTCTTCTCAAGAGCCCCGATCCGTTCCCGTACTTCATGCTGGTCGCATTCGAGGCCTCCGGCTTCGTCAGGTTCGTGCTACTGCTGGCAATCTGGCCTCTGGTGAAGGTGACGGAGATGATGGGCATCACGAGGTGGGGCTGCGGATGATGGCTTTCGTTGTGGTCCGCATTTAAAACTAGTAAATTACCAACTCTCCAACTCTCTCTCTCTCGATGCGTAATTGTGGTCGGCATTTAAAACAGCGTCATCTCCGTCCTCGATTTTTAATAAGTTTTATATTGAGATTTATAAGGGTAACTTAGTCCAAAAAAATAATAGTAAACTTATAATTATTTGTAAATTTTAAAACAGTGCGTCAAGAGTAATTTTCAGTATGCAAATAGAATTTCCCAATAGACATAGCGGCCATTTTGCTTACCAATTTTAAGTGAAAATATGTTCTCAGGGAATGGAAAAGTCAAACTAAGCTCAAACCCGTTGGTACCCGAGCCGTAACAGTCAGGAATTTTCAGTATGCAAATAGAATTTCCCAATAGACATAGCGGCCATTTTGCTTAACAATTTTAAGTGAAAATATGTTCTCAGGGAATGGAAAAGTCAAACTAAGCTCAAACCCGTTGGTACCCGAGCCGTAGCAGTCAGGAGTTTCTAAAGGAGCACATCATTTTTCCTAATGACCCATCTATCCATCCATCAGTGTATTTTTGGTCCGGACTTTGGAATTTCGGTTGTTAAGTGGGCCCACCAGGAAAAAAGGTGTGCTCCTTTGGAAACTCCCGTAGCAGTCCGATCTCTACGCTCCCCTCCTCTACCAAAACCCCTCCCAAAGCCCCCGATCCCTCCCTCCCATTCCTCCACCGACCGCCGCTCGATGGCGACGCAGCGACGCTTAACCCTAACCCTAACCCGCCATGTCCGATCCCTCCTCTCCTCAACTCTCCCTCTCACTAACCCGCAAACCCTAATCCTTCGATCTCTCCATCTCTCATCCCTCAGAAACCCTTGCTCCAACCCTTTTGTTTCTCTCCACCGATCTCAAATCATCATCCCTCTTACATCGATCTCTTCTCGCGAATTCTCCTCTAGACCCACGGATTCGCCGGGCGAGGACGATGAGGAGGAGGAGGACGACGACAACGGGGACGACGAGGAAGGGGAGCACGATGAAGTGGAAGGGGATAATGTTGTTGATGACGAAAGCTGCAATGGAGCGGTTCGGAAATTTCGAGTGAGCGGAAAGTCTGAGGAGCAGAAAGCGATCGAGGCAGTGGATATCGGATACAAGGTGGTCGGCCCACTTGATCCTTCGGAGCGGCCGTTTAAGTCTTGGGAGCCCGTCTTTGCTGTGGTTCAGGTGTGTGTTTTTCTCGATATATTGGTTTAAAACTTTGTAAGATTTCATATTTATGCTGTTTTGTTCGTGTAGATTGGTTCACACCAGTTTAAAGTTAGTAATGGGGACTCGATTTTCGCCGAAAGATTGAAATTTTGCGAAGTTAACGACAAGGTGAGCTGTGTTCTATATATATGATTTTAGATGATATGGGTATTTTGGCAACATTTTATAGATTTTGATAGTAAGTTGGCAGCTTAATGGAACGCATGGAAATTTTGTTACTTTTAAACGTTTCTTAATGTATATTCTTGCTTGATTTCAAACCAATGATAATTAATACATTGGTATTCTTTCTGATGGATATCATTATATATAATGAAATGATCTCTGAATCCTCAGTATTATCCTTGTATGTGCATAAATTTTCTTAAAGTGCTGCAGAGCTTTGGATGTTGTCGCTTTGGAAATCTAGATATTTTATGAAAGAAATAACTTGATCACCAGGGTGGACTGACATTGGGCTGAGGCCAACCCAACCCAATTTTTTTTCAAAAAAACTTAGAATATTATATTTTAGGAAACTTTTAGGGCCACCCCTCCCCCCACTTCTCAATTTTACAACTCCACCTCACCAAAATTTTTAATTTACAAATAGGAAGGTTATGATTACAAGAGATGAATAATCAATGATTGTTTATAGATGATCTTCTTTATTTAGACTAAATAAAATATTTTTTTTTTTAAATTTTAAACTCCAAATAACAATGACAAAAATCAGCCTCTGGTTAAAGGCCGTCAATCTATTTTAAAATCTACACTTCTATATATGTGATGCAGCACATACACCTACTTTGTTTATCTCACCGTTCTTGAATTGCATCAAGAATTATTAATTTTTTTTATAAATTTAGACTACATGAAATAAATATTAATGTTAGAATTGTAATGTCATAAACTTGCACTATAAAACAGAAATATGCGAAATTTGCACTGCTTGACCCCGAATAATTCCCACACCCCCCCTCCCCGTCGCACCACCCAGTTTGGATACTTGGTCCAACCCTGCTGATTACTAATTACATAATGTTTTTCATGTCGATTAAAGTGGCATACATATGAATCTATCTCCTCCATTTATCGTTGTTCTTATGTAAAGGTCATCTCATCAACCTTACAAGCCTAAGTGCTTGCACAATACCCATGACAGTGAATGATCTCAGAGCTGGCGCAACCCAATGCATGTAC
Source organism: Dracaena cambodiana (assembly GCA_036321105.1). NCBI lineage: Eukaryota > Viridiplantae > Streptophyta > Magnoliopsida > Asparagales > Asparagaceae > Dracaena > Dracaena cambodiana. The sequence goes on from JAYEPQ010000003.1 coordinate 53,084,491, forward strand.
TCATGACAGTGAATGATGATTATTTGGTTTAACAAAGTAGCTTACTGCACAGGGCACAGGCATGGTGCTGAAGTACCGGAGTGCTTAACTGGCTTCTTCGACTATTTCTTCCTCCTAGTTGTATTTTTCTGCTTGCTTCTCCTCTTTTTTTTTTTCTTTTGTTTTTTTGTAAAGTTGCCCATACTGCCATTATCATTTTTTGTAAATAAAAGATGCCCAAGCTGCTATTATCAGTGACCACATTTGTATAGCACATTTCCTAAATTCTTTCTAGAATATACTGTATACTGGTATGATCTAAAAGTCTGTACCAATTTCTTGTTCCAGTTAACTTGCGTTTCCATTATCTCACACAACGGGGTCCATTTACGGGTTAGGATTAGTTTGTTTCAAAAATCCTGCTCTTTTACCATGTTCACAATCAAAAAGACAATGCTAACCTAGTTAGTGCTGCTGTCACTATTTATATTTTCTGGGGAGAAAAAGTTTACAGTAGCACCCTCAAATAAATACCTAACTTCTGTTCTTGGGAGAAAAACAGGGATTTTGGATGGATATCCCTCTTTTTTCCATTACAACTAACAGAAATTCACTATGTTGATCCATTTGATTTTTTTGCCCAGTGGTGAAATTACATATATATGTCTAAATTAGATTTGGAGGGTATACGTCTAAAGGAAACCGAAAAGAATATTGATTGTGTAGTTAATATATTCTAATCAAGTTAACTATATTAAAAAAAAAATAAAAGTTCAATCTAATACCTTAATAATATAAGTATGTGAAGCCTTCCACAAGGTATTTAAAAACTATTAGTTTTGTAGTCCTTTTATATAATTTTTTTTAATGTTCTGTTATGCAATACATGGCTCCATAGAGTTCGGCATATGATCTTTAGCTCATCTTGAATGACACGGCTTGATACACATTTTTTGGATACTTAAAGTCTGACACAACTTTGGAGTGTGAGACATGTTAGGCAAGTGTCTTGACAAGTATCATTGTCCAATATGAGTCCAACATGAACATGACATTCGATACAAGTGTACTGGAAGTGTTAATTTTGAATACGTGTCCGACATGGACATAGCACTCGATTTGAAATGTCCGTACTTCATAGATTATGATTTTCTATATTGCATTTATGTATCATGTGGTATCCTTGTTCCATAGACCATGTCCATGCACCAAATATATATTTTTTTGTCTTTGTCTACTCTTTTTGTACTTGCTATTTCCTAGCCCCTTCAGTTCTCTCGTTGTTATTACCAGTGGATTCATTATGCCCTGCGCTCTTTATTCAAAGGATTCAGTTATATCATTCTATCCCTCTTATGCACCGAAGTTGTACCGGTAAGCTTCTTGGACATAACTCCTTGTAAATATTTAGATCATGGTATTCTTGGAGTTTAGTAATGTCCTATTTGAATCCTGACTTGTGGTGTATTCATATAATATTTCTATATAGACTAAATTTCATTTGCGAAGCAGCTAATCAAACTTAAAAGATTATTTGACGACACTTTATTGGAGTCTTTTCCAGATGCATCTAGATTAGTGTATCTTAATTAGATTTCCTGATTTTCTCAGGGCTTCTTGCATTTCACCTTTACATGAGCAGTTTGGTTTCAAGTTCAACTATGACTTCAATTAAATGTTAACCACCTTCAATTTTTCCACATTAAGGAAGCAGAACTACTGCTGTTTAAACATGAATTCTGGAATTCATCCACAAAACTATAAAACAACTCCAAGGATTACATTATAAAATGTTATTGCCCCTATCATTGCAATGTCATTTATATTTGAGGCCATTTGCATACTGTCACATTAGTATTAAATCTTAATTTGACTCTTTGGGCACTCACAAGCAATAATTGGAATTGTAGAAGGCAATTTTATAATCCTTTGTTGCCATAACTGGTTAATTCCGAATTACGGGGAAACCTTTAGCTGTTGTTTTTTCTTTCTTTCTTTCTTTTCTTCTATTACCTTTGGCTATTGTTCCTACTGAATCGTGTTGCCATCACATTCTTAGCATTGACAATCAGAAATTTTATATTTTGCATCTGGTATATGATACTGTATTGTTTGATGTTTAAAGCTGCCATTTTCTACCCTCAATTTACTGATCCTACTACAGTAAAAAAATTTACTCTTTTTTGTAGTTTCATGTTCCTATTTGCATTCATCTTGCCTTCTATATAGCATATTCTTCCTGGTCCCAATATTTCTATCACTGTTATTGTTATGTTTCCTGAAGCGTTTCCCAATTGATATATTATTGTTTAATGGTTTGAGTTCGTATATTCTTGCACTAAGAGCCACATGACCGTGCCTAGTGCCTACATTAACTTTGATGAGGGTTTCTCCTGTACTTTAATGCAATATAAACAATTCCATTTATTTATTTATTTATTTAGGATATTTAAGGTATCTAGTTTTCCTGCAGTTGGTTTTGAACAAGGTTCTTATGCTGGGGTCAAAGACAGACCATAATTGGTAGACCAATATTACCTGATGCTGCTGTACATGCTATAGTTGAAGAGCATGTAAGAAACATCTCACCACTTTGCTTTTCCTCTCCTATTGCTGGTTGAATTTTTATTTTTAATTTTTTAACCTGAAAGGGAATTATTTTTTGTTGAAGTTGAAGTAATTTTGATAGCGCAAATTATTTTCTGCTTTGAACACAATGAGGAGCTTATAAACAATCTTTTAATTGCGTGTAGCGTTTGGCAGTGGAATAATAAACAGCAAGAAGCTACCAAAAACACAAATTAATGCATCTTCAGTACTATTTCCTTTTCTAATGCATGTTTAATTATTCTTTAATTTGAGTGCTTTATAAATGTCATCCGGTCATTCCTTCTTTGATGCTTTCGTGGCCTCACTGGCCTGAAGCTGAAGAAGTACCTACTGTTGTTATCCTTTCGATTGCATTGTTGATGACACAAGTTCTAGATCTGTTATCTTATATTTAACTTATTTTCTCCATATCTTAAGTGTCTTTTAGCTTTTACCAATCATATAGTTAGTAAAACACAAGTAGTAAGTTACTTTTCTGATGTACTCCTATCTTGTGTGAAATTTTTGTTACAATTATTTCACCTTCTTTCCAGGCTTTAGATGCAAAGGTTATTATATTCAAGAAAAAGAGAAGAAAGAATTACCGCAGAACTAAGGGCCACCGCCAGGTATGTTTTTTTTATTTTTATTCTTACTTTTTCAGTCAATTTAACCAATTGCGTTCCCTTTCAGTAACTAATATATACCACAGGAATTAACCAAGCTGAGGATTACTGACATTCAAGGAATTGAGAAGTCTGAAGGTGTAGCAGTACCTGCTTAAGCATTTATCATGTGTACTCGAAGTAGAGAATGCTTCCCTCATCATAATTTTGGATATACAACAACGAGGATTAGGCATCATGAAGTCTGAAAAATCTTCGGTCATACCCAGAAAGAAATGCTATATGTCAAGGGTTCAAATCCATTCTCAAGTGGGAACGCAAAGATAAGCTGTCTTAACCATTTCAGGATGTCGAAATATATTTTTTGTATTCCAGGTAGATAATAATTTCTTAAATTTGCCCAGCGGTGAATAATTTTGCACTCGTGTTGATTTTCATTGCAAGCTTCTGCCATGGCACTCACCAAATGGTAAAAAGTTAATAAACTTGTTTTCAAGTCACTGACTGAATCAAAAACTGTATCGTTTCGATTCTGATGCGACTGGTTTTAAGACGAAAAATTCACACTTTTACATGGCCTCCTGTGTAAGGTGATATAAACCTAACAGGTATTTCTCGCTGTCAAGATCTGATGGTCAATATTTCGTGTTGAGCTGCTGGTCTTTACGCCATTCTAAAGTTCTTGTCATCACAAGTATCCGACGGTTCTCAACTGTCCATTAAGCTGCATTAAGTTGATGGAGATGAAGATTGTAAAACTGTGTGTGGTGGTTTCACCTGTCCATTAAGTTGTTCCCGTGTCACTGATCTCACTATGCCTTTTCAGTAAGTTTTGATGCTCTTGTATTCAACAAAGTAAATCATAGATGTACAATGGCACACATCGATATTCTCGACAAATGCCGAAAGTGATGGTAGCTGTAGCTCCACGCCATCCATATTTTGCGACAGACTGTTTGGAGGTTGGGATCCTGCTTATTTGGAGGAGATATACCCTAACAATTCCCTGCAAGCTTAATCATGTAGCTAAAAGTATATGCGGATCGATGTATCTGTTGATATATTACTCTCTCGATGGGGATCTATCATCCCATTTTTTTACTTGTAAAGGGATAAAAGAGTAGGGTATCTTTGTTTTTCGATGTCGAATCATGAACTCTATACTTTGTTAATTATCAAGTTTCTATCTTTTTATAAGATTTGGGATGCTATGGAGGCTGCCACGTCAACATACTCAAACAAGTCACATGCCCGTTGGGAAAAGACATGCACGGTTCTACGGTTATGCAAGTTGAACTTTCTCAAGAATATTCCATTTGGCATCTCAGAATCTTATGCAGGTTACATCTTCTTCATCGTCATCCTGTTGCACTTTAGGGGAAAAAAAAAGAAAATAAAAAAGCGTTTTTAGATTTAAACCTACGAGTTTATAAAAGCATCTTTACGTCGTGTCTTTCTTTTTAAAGATAATTTTACGATGGTTTGGTCATGTACAACATATGTCTACAAGTGCACCGATTCGAAGATGAGAGTTTATCAATGTAGGACAAGTTAAAAGAACGAAGGAAAAACCGAAGAAAATATGGATAGAAGTGATACGCAAAGATATGGAGTTCAGAGGTTTAAATAAGGAGATATTACTTGATAGAAATGAATGGAAAAGGAATATCAAAGTGATCGATCTGGCGTGATTCTTTTTTTGGTTCATGTAGCCTACCCAAATACTTGGGATAAAAGGCTTAGTTGTTGTTGTTGTATTATACTTAATATTTTTCTAATTGTAACAATTTAGCGGAGTCCTTAATCAGCTATAAGCGAGTGAGCGTGAATGCACTGATAGGTTTTGTTTCTAATGTTATTAATTTTTTTCAATGTGTAAGTGATTTTGAAATATTCTGAGTTCGACTATTGATAGGGATTCGATTTAAGTAATGGTTTAAACAAAAAATTATCGTGTGAGTTTGAATAGTACAACAGTTCAAAACATTTATTTTAAAGAAACTGAGTCACATAGTTATAGAATTATTATAATTATTCAAAAACATATTCTAATTATAACAACCATTCATATAATTATATTTTTTTTTTCTTTTTCCTTTTTGCAACTTCAATCACAGTCACATTTCTTGTAGATTTTTTAATTACACCATCGTTTTATTTAGAAGCCACAAATGGGTAATTCTTCAAAAGCAAGAAATAAAGTGAAAATTTAAAAAACATCTCATCTTGCCTTGTTAAAAAACCACCACAAAAATGTTACAGCCATATTTTGCCAATTTTATCTCTTGAAGCCATCCCAAGAGGCAAACCCTACATATGCTTAGATAATTATGGGTAGAGAGAATAAGTGGCTAGGCTGAGCAGCAAATCGAGAAAAAACAAAATGAATCGGACTGAACCGATCGGTTTGGTTTATTCAGTTTTCGGTTCAGTTCGGTTTAAAAACCGAAATTAATTTCGGATTTCGGATCGGGCTTCGGTGGTTTTAGCTCCAACCGAAACCGATCGAAAAAATCGAAATTTTACGATTGTAATTTATTTTTTTTTGATTTATTTTCAATATGTTTTTCTTTTAAATTTTCGATAAAAAACATGTTATTGTTATTTTAACAGGTAGAAAAATAAAAAAATAGAAAGAAAAATTATTATCTTTACTGTAAAATACAAGTATTTATTACATATTTAGTTTTAAATCCAAATAACCGAAAACCGATCGAACCGAACCGTACCAAAATGTCGGTTTCGGTTTTTTGGAAGTTCGGTCGGTTTCGGTTCTACTAGTTCGGTTCGATTTTCGATATGAGATTTTTCTCTCAAAACCGAACTGAACCGACCGATACTCATATTGAAAGAGAAAGATGATCAATTGGAGGTGATTGCATGCAAAGTTGGTTATAGGCTAGTTTGTTATTCTCAAATAAAGCACTTTTTTTTCCCCTTTAGGCCCCAAGAATGATACGAGAATATACCACGAAAAGAAAAAAAAACAGTGCCCATGCATAGAAATGTTGATAGCTAGCGAAAACAATAGAGAGAGACAGTGAGAGAAATGCCACCAAAACTTTGCATAGTAGATTTCATGACGTGACATTTCTTTATGTTTGATAATTTCTTTTTTTGAAAAAGAAAAAGAGTTGAAGCTTTGAGATTTTATTAGTGCTTTTTAAATTGCAAAAATATTCTTACATTGTAACTCTATAGGATTTAATGTCCATTTTATTTGACGTGACCAATTAAATATGCACTTTCCAAACTATTAATAACAAAACAAACTGAACAATATGATGAGAACTAATGTACGGACTCGGCGATTCAAAATGAGATGACGAGGTATATTGTCAACAAAAAAAAGTAAATGCTAATGTGCGATAAAAAGAAAAACTAAACTAATCTCAACAATGAAAATACGGAGGTGTCTCTAAAGACACTTTAAATATTTTGATATTATCTCATTTTAATTTGATTCTGAATTCATTCAAATGCTCAGACTACCAAAATAATAAGAAGGTTTACTTTGCATAGTTCCATTTATCAAGAGATAACTTGGAGGCAAGAGAGAGAGAGAAAAAAATGGATCAATTCATTCTTTTAGCAGTAAAAATGTGTTTTATTTGTATTGTTGTTACATTAAAACTGAACGCAAAGAACAAATTGGATTGACCTAGTGAATAAATCAAGAATGCGAAAACAAAAATAACAATTGAATCAGAGAATGAAATCAATTATTCATTCTTTTACTTCATTAAAAAAAATCAATCATTTAAAAAAAAAATTATTTTACTTCTCAGCAAAATAAATATATCTAATAGTGAAAGCAGTCCCACTCTAATAAATAGAGCTTATTTAAACCGAATCCGGTTCCATTACTAAAAGCTTTATGGCTGAGAGATGAGAGTTGAGATCAATGTGACATGCTTGAATCTTGATGTTGAGACTTGCTTGCTACGCTTATTTGAAATTTAATCGAATATGGTAGAATTTATTTGGAAAAATTTTATTTTTAGAAATTTTTGAGAGAATTGAGAATTGAGAGGAGTTTTGAGAGAATGAATTTATTTGTATGAAAAATAGAAATGGAGGTGATGAGGAATTATTTATAGTCATCAAACAACTTAGCCAAAGGATTTAACTTAGCAATTTTCCTACACAAGAAGAACAATATTACGTAAGTATCACAATTAATACTTTATTGTTGTACTATCATTACTAGGTTTTTAAAGGAATGTTTCTTGTCGAGCACTTATGTTGTGCAAATTATCATTACTAGTGAGACAAACAACTTCTATTGTTTACTATTTATCTCAGGTCCAGCTTGCTGAAATATTTGGATTAGATAAGCTTGGTGATCCTACTTCAGTTCCTACGTCAATTCCCACAGAAGTGCCTGCTCTGTCAGCAAGCAGTCGGCTGAGCTGGAGAGAAAGTTTTGCCTTGACAGAGTGAAGGTAGAGCGTTATCTTTCTTCTCCATTCACAATATAACTCTTTAGTATGGTGTTGCAAATTTGATTTGCTTATTATTTCTTGTGCATGATTGTCTAGAGTTCTTTCAAATGACCTGAATATTTTTCATTTTCTTTTAAAGGTTGTAGACAATTCCACTGACAATTATGAGAAAGACGTTTGGCGTGTTAGTTCTCTTTTCTTTTCATGTACATTTGTTGGATTCTTCAAGGGTTAATTACAGATTGGGGATGTGTCACGTAACACCCCTGAAGTTTGAAACTCTCAAAAAATCCCCTGCATTTAGTTATTTTCACTCTCTCTTTTTTACTAAAGTACACTTTTGTCTCTCAAATTTCTATTCTATTCTCATCCCTCATTTTAACCAGCACACTTATTAGAAGGAGAGATAATAGTAGAATAGGAATTTGAGGGACAAAAGTGCACTTTAGTAAAAAAAGAAAGTGAAAATAACTAAGTCCAAGGAATTTTTTAAGAGTTTCAAAATTCAGGGGTGCTAAGTGACACATTCCCAATACTACGGTGGTCTATCTGTAATTAACCCATTCTTCAAATCTATTGCTAGAAATGCCTTTGGCTCCCGTGTTTCCACTTCTCTGTTAAGCTTTGTAAGTTGGTTGATTTACCTGTCCCATTAAAATCAAAATTTAGTTTGGAGCAGTACCTCTGATAGGAATGACTATACATATAACACTAATACTACTACTACTAATAATATATTATTATTATTATAATTTGTCAGTGGAAAGGTGATCCTGAGTTTCAAATTCTAAAGTCTGAGGGAGCACATTTGGATGGCAATGATATAGAACCACAAAGTTTGAAGCAGCAAGTAGAAGAAGCTGAACTCAGAGAAAATTCGACACCTTCTCCAGGCAATGAGGAACCAGGAATGTTCAAGCAATTTGGTATTGTGAACGATTACTCTGATCATCATTTTGTGGATAATACAGGAAAAGAATTAACTTCCCATGTAAAAGGGTTTCTTTTCCCCCCTCAAAGTAGAGCTATTTCCATTGTTGTACTCATTTCAAAAGCTAAATTTTCTTTTAATTTCTCTTAGTTCAGGAGAAGTTGGTTGAAGAAAGTGCAGCGAGAATAGGTCATCCTGAAGAAAGATCTACCAGGTCTTGTTGGTTTTCTATTAGACTGTTATTTCTTATTATTTCAGAAGTATATTCCCCTATCATCTTTAACATATTATATGGATGTGTTCTTTGTACGCTGCTATTATTGTAGATGAGTAAAGAAAAAGTTAAAAACATTAATTGCAGTATTTTCCTCATTTTTTTCCACACACAAACACACCCCCCCCCCAAACAAAAACGCCACCCGCCCATAATCCACCGGACCAAAGGGGAAGAAGAAAAAAGTAAAAATACACTCACTCACATCTCCAAAAGGAAGGGGAGAGAAAATACACACAAAAATTCAACCCCTGTGGGTTTATGTGGGTGGTAGTTTGGTTTCATTTATGTGTGCCAATGTGTTAATCTTTTCTGTTTTCTTGGTACCTAATGCCTCTGATGAAAAACTCTTTCACTGTACCAAAACTTCGAAGTTATAGTGAGAGTTGAGGGAAATTATTTTATATTTTAACACGTCCACGCAGGTTGAAAATCCATTTTTGGATAGAAACCTGGATTTTACATATCATGTTGAAAGTCCCTTATTAGTGACTATTTTTCTTCTGCTCCTTTTGATCTTATTCATTCTGATATTTGGGGCTCTTCTCCAATTTCTACCGAGGGGGGCTCTCGCTACTTTGTCATATTTATAGATGATTTTTCACGTTATATATGGATTTATCTTATGCATAAGCGTTCTGAGTTGTTTACAATTTACAAACGCTTTTACAAAATAGTATTTACCTAGTTTTCTCGTGCTATCAAGATTTTTCGTTCTGATAATACTCTGATACCATATTGAAAGACCCTTCCACTGCACCAAAACTTTGTAGTTATGGTGCAGTAGTAGGGACTTTCAACAGCCTTAATGGTGGACCGTAATTATGCTTTTGATGATTTAAAAACACCTTCAACCGATCTATAGATTGATTTGTAATTGCTTATCACTAGCAGCTTGCCTGATGTGTTTTTGATGTTAACAGATAGCATCTATGTGAGAGCTTACGAGGAAAGGATAGACCTCTTGAGCATGCATTGTGGGGACAGCTGGAACTCCTTATCATGACAATCTTTTCTTCTTTGATGTACTCTTTCCTCCTGATTACCCTCAAGAACCTCTTGTGAGCATTTATTTATTTATTTTTGTGTCATGTTTTCTGCACCTTCCATCAGTTATTGACATAAATTAGGTGATATTCTTCTTGGGTGACTGATAATATACTAAGCAGACTCTATATATTCACAATATACATGTTTTTTGATTCTGAGAATGTCAAAGTTCTGGTAGGAACAGTTCAGTCTCATAACTTACAATATCGTCATATCTGGGTGACTTGTTACCACCCACTCTATGTGCGTGAGAATTTTTGGGCAAAGTGGGGAAAACCTCTCTAAACTTTGCCTCCGGTTGCTGAAACCACAACCTGCAAACGCGCCCTCCTCCTCCTCCCATACCCCCCCCCCCCCCCCCCCCCCCCCCCCCCAAAGTCGAGGAAGAAGACGATTTGTTATAACTAAGTGAAAGGGCAATTTAGGGGGCCACACAATGAAAATATAGCGTCATGGGGGGGGTTGACGGAGGAAGGGGGTTAAGAGGGAGAAAAATAACATGTGGGGGTTGGGTTTTCCCAGCAACCGGAGGTAAATGTTTGGGGTTTTTTCCCCATTTTACCCTTTTTTTTTGACACATGCTTTGCACAACTTCCGTGTATGAGATCTTGGTTTTGCATATTTCCAGTGCTTTTTTTTTAAAATTAGTTACTGATCAACACGCAAGTCAAAATTCCTATTCGAGAATTGAAAGAAAATTTATCTTATTAAGATATGAATATCTGTGTGATTTTTTTCAAGTCTTTAAGAATATGAAGATGAGTTGGTCCTTATTTGAAGCTGTATTTAACTGACAAGCTACATATTTTTTAGTAAATCCCCCTGACAATATGGGCACTACCAGTTATTGCTAATGGAATCAAGACGTTTTCAAATACTTGCAGATGGTTCAGATGTTTTTGATAGTTTTGCATTAATTTGCAGTCATATCCCTATTTTTATTGGACAATAGCATATATCCATATTTTTCAAATACGAACATGGAATTGGTGCAGGAGTGAAATTATCTGTATTTCTTTACATCCCTAATCTTGAGTAAAAAGGAAACATGTTTCAAAGCATATTTAGTAACCATCAGTCTAACTGTTCGCATCTTACTATAACTTATTTAGAAGCTATGACGATGTATCATGCCATTTGGTACAGTGTTTCAAATTTGAGGTTTGCGAGTTAGGCTTTGATTCTGGGTTTGAACTTCGAACCTAAAGAGGGAGCTAAGGTTTAATTGACTTGGGTTGAAATTGATGTTTCAAAAATATGAAAATATGAAATTAATGAAGTAGCATTACTAGAAAAGGGTCTTAGAGTTCATCTTTAAGGAGATAGAGACACATGAAGCATTATAATAGAATATCACGACTTTTTTAAAAAAATATATACAACGAATTATTTGTGTACTATTGATAACACATTTGTCAGTGAACGATATGAAGAGTTCATGATGTATTTGCGAATTTCCTGTAACAGTTAGAAAATAATCTTGAAGTTTAAGTTGTTTTCCCAAAAATTGAAGTATGCGGCTGGGTTCAAATATCCACTGGCATCAAACATATCCGCATATATGTGTATCTACAATTCCATGTTTATCCATGATAAAGTGTACTTAGGATGCTTACCTAGATAGTTATCCAAGAAGATGGCTTAAAATCTCAAAATTGCATATCAAGGGGTAGTTTGGATGCCTGTAACTTGTGCTACAAGTTGCATGCAAATGAAATAGAAGTAGCTCCAATTTATATTACTGCAAGATTGGGACTTACAGCGGTTAACTAGAATTGCAAAAATTTTTAAATTTTAATTTCTCATTTTTGAGCACTATGAGAAGTATTATATTTATCAATATAGCAATCATTGTTTGCAAGAGAAGCAAAGTGTCATATGCTTTTTTTTTTTGTGGAACTACAGTTGTGGCGAGTGTATAGATGGTTACAACTGCAGCTACAAAATTTACAACTGCAGTTGCAGCCAAACAACAGAAAAAGTTCACTTGCAGCAACTGCAGTTGCTAACACCCCCACTTGCAAGTTCCCAAGCAAACCCCAAAATGGACAATCCGAACTGTTCATTGTGATCTCCTTACCTTAAACAAGCAGTATATAAGAAGCCATGCGATATGGATACTTCTTCATAGGTGATTAAATGGCCTCATTTGTTCTGTTGAAAAATCCTGTCATAGCAACTATCAAATGCGTGGTCAAATAGTATTGGAACATATGATTTCTTATGCTATACATTTAGAACATGAAGATCACAATGTACAGTATAGATTGTCCGTAGTCATCATCTATGGTTAGAGATGGTAATAGACGCATTCACGGACCAATTTTTGGCCCCTCTTTCTATACAAAATTCTGAATTAGAAAAATAAAATTTTTATTTTTAATTCAAAATTTTGTATAGACCAGACTAAAAATTGATCCATGGACACGTTCATTGCCATCTCTATCTATAGTGTACTTTTAACCTGCCTCCTTAGATAACTACTTAGGAGGCACCCTAGGAGGCTAGGAGCACTTCACCCATTTATCTTTTTAAAAGTATCGGCATACTTATAAACAAGTGACAAATTCATTAGTGCCATTTTATTCCCTCCGTAAACTATTGCCTAATAATTTCCAATTTTTCTAGATACTTATTGAACTCCAAACCTACGTCACTTAGTTATTCCCTTTGTAACTGTATAAGGTAGAACGAATCGATACCTTACTATATAAACTAATATAGTACAATTCCTAGGATTACCTGGGTCAAAATTTGTGCCGCTGTATCTTTTAGATGTAGACGTTACCGGCTTAGTTTTTTGTGGCTAGCTTGCTTTTGGTCAAACTAGAACACAAACCAGATTCATGCACATGGGCTACCGTCAATCAACTGTTTCAATGGGAATTTCCGAACGAGCACACCTTTTTTTTTATTGAGCACACTTAAAAATTTGCTTTTATTTATAATTTTATCATTTAAATCTTACGGGAAAAATGCTCTTATCTTCAATCTCTCTGTTCTCTCTCATCTCCTTCACCGCCGTTACTCTTCCGCAGCCACCCCTGCTTTCTTTCGACGGCGAGATCAAAGATGTGCTCGTTCTTCAACGCGAACTCCAAACATTGATCAAATGTGTGCTCGCTTTTCACCATAAGTTCCAAACATTGATTCGGGTAAGACAATCTGGATTTACTATGGTAGATCCAGGCTTACAGTCCCGGATCCACTATGGTGAAAGTGAGGATATATTTGGATTTTTTGATATGCTCACTAGGAAAAATTCTCTTTTTTCAACAGAAATGGTGGACTCACTAGGAAAAGTGGGCTCACTAAGAAAAAAGGTGTGCCCTCTAGAAACTCCCGTTTCAATGATACTTGGATTCAGTTCAAAATGAACTTTCATTACTTTTTGATTTAACTTCCAGCATTTTGAGCAGCTCGTGGACGAGCATTTTACTTGCAGATCGCATCATATTCTTCGAGCATGCCAAGTTTATATGAGTGGTGCTCAGTAGGCTGTCCACTGGAAGCAGGAAAGGCAACAGGTGGTGTTGGTCACCACAGCTGCTCTGCCGGCTTCAAAATCATGCTGGGCAAGCTCTTCCCCAAGCTCGCGTCGAGTGTAGCCAGTTCAGTAAATAAGTTAACCAAAGTTCTTTCATGGGAATAAAAAGTTGTACATAGAATGCCGCTGGTGTGTACTTAAAAAGGTTTAATTACTGTATTGAGTCATATAGCCGTAAATAAGGTGATCTGTATGTTTGGCTTGTAAATGTTGCAATATTTAAACTCAGTATTGTGTATATATTTGAGTGCGATAATAAAAACGATGGGTTGTAGTAAGTAAGTAAGGGCAAGGGAATTTCTAGATGCGCACTAGCTTATTCTTAGTGAGCCCCATTATCTAAAAATTAAATAATTACAAGATTGTCATAGGTTGTTTTGACAAAAAATCCTTAGTCTTTTCTTCGCTATAAAAAAAATCCTCCGCCTCTGCTGCCATCGTTGCTGCTGTTACCACCGTCGTAGCGACAACAGTAAATGACGGTGACAGTAGCAGACTTGCTCTACTGCTACCACGATTGTTGCTGCTGTGGTTGCTGCTGCAGTAGGAGGCATTTGTGCCAGCGAGCAACTGCGGCTAATACCGTTGTTGCCACGGCAACCGTCATTATTGTTGCTGTCGTTGCTGTCGCCGCCGTTGTTGCTGCCGCCGCTGGTGTTGGTGCTGCCAAAGAAAAAGAGAAGATTGGCAATTCCGGAAAAAATATGGGATTCATTAAGAAAAACTGAATAAATTTTAGACTTTCTTGGGGCTCACTAAAAAATTGGGGCTCACTAGGAAAAGTATGGGGGCACATCTAGCAACTCTCTAAGGGCAACTTTGTTCAATGTAGTCACCTTGTTGATAGCGGCTTGTTTGAATGGTCTGTAAATTTTTCTCAAAAGTAAATTTTATAGAACAAAACAAATTTCATACTTGGTATGATTGCGTAAATGCACATGTTACCTATCAACATATATTAGGAAAAATATACATGTATGATTGCGTAAATGTGCATGTCACCTACTGAAAAAGTTCAGTTAGGGGAAAAAAAAAAAATACTCCGAAGAGGGAGTCTTCAAACATTTGCTTCTAAAAGTATTTATAGCTAATTAATTAGTTACTCTGTTAGTACAATTAATTGCATAATTAATAGTTTTAAATTGATTACTTCATGTAATTGATAGTTGATGATTCGTTGGACAGTCCAATGCGCTCATATTAACCGTTAGATTTATTTTAACGCTTTAGATTACATTTTTTTTTTTTTGGCTTTTGAGATTAGTTAACCTATTTATGCGGGTTAATCATTTCACCCAACTGAAATTAACAACTTAAAGAATTTAATTTGAATAATTAATAGTGACCTATATTAAAAAAAAAAAGAAGAAAATATTCTAAATGAAGGGAGATAACAATTTCAATTTCTATGCTTTCTTCCTGACGTATAACTTTTGCTGCAGAAGAAAACCTAGTATCCATGGAAGATAATCACATTATAGCATAAAGGGTTAATTACATTTAAATTCTCATTTAGACTTCTGAACCGATGAGTTTTACTGTCAGTTTTTTTCTGTGGTTTAGAGAGTTTAAGTGAGAGTTTTAAACTTTAAGAGTGATAAGTTATACACTTTTTATACTATAGAGAGTCTGAATGTAATTAAGCTTAGCATAAATTTTCGAGATATAATGCTCTTTCAATTTGTAGCCTATGATAGCTTTAAGATGCAATTGAATAGCATTCCTAACAATTTAAATGCACAAAAAAACACAAACTATATGGAAGCTTGTGGGCATCGTATGTGAGAATCGGATGACCTTTTGTCTCTCAACATAAATTCCAAATGTGGTAGAAAGTAATGTATTAATCAAAATTAGCAATTCTATTCAATAACTAATTAATCCACTTCAGTGTTGACCTATCAAAACAAATCCAATGATTAAAAATTGCATATTGGAACGTCAATCAATTCTTTTTATGGAAGAGGATAATTCCAAAAACTCGAATGCTAATTGTGGAAACAAAATTGAAACTATCTTGGGGAATGAAAAGATATCCACACATGCACAAAAGTGTAATTACTCTACTTTGGGTCCACATTTATTGTATTATTAAAATTTTTAAGAAAACATTTATCTTAGAAATAATCTTAGATTATTTAACAAAAATTATTCTGTTCAATCACCGAGGTTCAAAATTTCAAACCCGACCGAACTCGTTTTTTCTCTTCCTCTGCCGGGCATCAGCTAGTAATTTCACAAACACCAAACACCCGACAAAACCAAATCAAAATCATGACACGCGTACTGTAAACCCCCAGAGATCATATCCCCCAAAATTAGTCCCCAAAACAAAACGTGCAACCATATTAATCCTTCATCTGAAAAAAACTAACTTCTGAAGCACCCACATTTCCACCCATTCTGACATATGGGTCCCGCAACCTTGAGCACTCCTAAAAAATTAAATCTGTAAAGCAAGAATAAATAGTTTTCAGGGACTAAACGACAAAATGCCGACAATATAATATAGCAATATATAGAAAGGGAGGGCCCTTTTGAAACGAGAACGCCAAAGGTCTCTCCTTTCCTTCCTTCTCCCAACCCTCTCGCTTAATTTCCCCCAAAATTTCCCGAAAATTTCTTTCTATATTCAAAATCTGAATCCAGTCGAAACCCTAGACACCGGTGGTTCAGATTGGCAGAGGGCAGTGGAGCGGATCGCCGCCCTGCATTGCTTGCTCTCCGATGGAGCCACCGCCATCAGCGAAGCTCGCCGCTCAGAGCACCAAGTGAGGGGATGGCGATCTTTAGGGTTTCCAAAAGTTCCCGTCGTGATTCCGTCTGTTCTGACGGTTTTCCCCCTTTTGCAGGTTTTGTCTGTTCGCTGGTGGGAGCTCGTCCTTTCCGGATCTTGATGTAATGGAGTTGTCGATTCCGTCGTCGTCTTCTTGGACTTCGAGTGATCAGAAGAGGAAGAGAAATCAGGTTTGTTGGAAAAAAATATCGTTTTTAATTTTTTTGATGTAATTTTTGTGCTTTTTTTTTTGATAAGATTGGATAATTGCTGGTATAATTATTTGCAAGTTTTACACCTAGACATGTCAATTCTGGATTTCTTGTTATTTGACTTAGTTTTTGATGTTTGGAAACTGCAAGAAAGGGTTTTGATGACTTAATTGTAAATATCCTTGGAAGATTCTTTTTTTTTTATTTTAAAATCCCTTGGTTATTTGTGGAATGTAATCGTTTTATTTGTATATTATTGTTTGTTCAGTTTGATGTTTCCTTGGAAACCACGGGATGAATATTAAAATTAAAGACAAGTATACAAGTAGAGATGAGATATGAAGGTGAAGTTTTATATATCTCAGAATTCTGTAGGATTTGGTTTGGTAATTGGTGAATTGGACTGATGCGATTTTTTAAATCAAAATCAAACCTCTATTTTCACTCTTTGCTTTGAAATTAAGCATGGTGGTTTCTTAATTTAATTGAGCATATCATTGCATAGTTTGGGAAGTTTCATTATAGTGTCAGAGTCGAGTTCAAAGTTTTCTGGAGAAGATTCACCCAACACTATGTTTGGTACCTTTTTTGCACTTTCAAGATTCATAAAGCTTTAATTTCTAGTTAGGAAGTCTTTTAAAAAGCTTAGTATGAAAGAATATTGTTGTGTTCTTCATAATCAACCGTTTGTGAACATACAATTTGCCCTGAGTAGTTAGAAACTATTCTTTTGGGGGTATTATAGGAATGGATGAAGATAAAATAAGGGGAAGTCTTCTGTTTTCGTGGTAGGGCACTTGCCCGCTTTGGAAAGCATGTGCATCCACCCTTGTTAACAATGTGTGACATGTATTGCTGCTCTGCTTGATCAGATATTGCATTGAAACTCAGGAGTTCACTTGGGCCACAATTTTGATGGACTGATATTATGGGATTTACGATTATATATCGTTAAACATGTGTTGTATATGAATATTGCCCTTTTGACTAAATGGCTATGGAAATTTTATCAATTTTCTGATTTATTATGGTGTAAAATAATCAAATCTCAATATTTCCATAATAAATCCTTAAGAAATGTGTGTAGTCAGAGTACTGGTTTTTCTTATTTTTGTAAAGAGGTTTTGTATTCCTTGGATATTTTCTTTAAATATATCAAGGTTGAAGTTGGAGAAGGAACTGGTATAGCTTTTTGCCAGGGTATATGGAGCACCAATGTTCCTCTAAGGGAGAAGTTTCCTAGTTTATATGAATTAGCTTGTAATAAAGATGGGATAGGAATGAGTGGAATGGGAATATGCAATTTAAAAGGAATTTGATAGCAGAGCGAATTGTGTAATGGGAAGAATTACTTGCTAATATCAACTCACAGTCTGTTTCTCATTAACTAGATAGGAGATGGTTGCATGATACTCAAGAGTCAAGACACAATTAAAGTTAAATCTTGTTATAAGGAATTATCTGGTAGTATGATAGCTGTTCCTTATTCATTCATTTGGTCATTGTCAGTACCGTCGAAGATATTGTACCGTTTAAAATCAAGATATTTGGTTGGTTAGTTGTGTTAAATAGACTCCATACTAAAGTAAGTATGGCTGAGAAAGGTGTGGTTAGTCAGAATTTAAGATGTGTTCTGTGCTCCGAGGAGGAAAGTGTATATCATATATATATATATATATATATATATATATATATATATATATATATATATATATATATATATATATTGCAATGTCAGTATGTTAGCCATATGGTTGAGTTGAGTATTACTCATACTTTGCAAATTGCTATTTTACCTTCAAACATCAAGGAGTTATTAACTAGCTGGAGGGAGGTGTGGTGAACTTTAATAGAAATGTTAGAATTAAATGGGACTTAATAATAGTGGTTATATTATGGTATATTTGGTTTGAAAGAAATTGAACTTTTTTTTTTTTTTTTTTTTTTATCATAAGCAAAATAGCTCTTTATTTGTGCTAATTTCTATAAACTTTTTTGTCAGTTTTTGGCTTCAGAATTTACTAGATAAGAAATTGATTAAATTCATTAATACTGCATGTCCTAAAGGAGTCGCTGGATGTTTAGCTCTAGAAGGTGCTGTTGCAAATATTGCTCAAGGTGTATCAAGCTCTCAGGAGGTCAATAGAGATGCTGGAGGGAGGTGGTAGTGATTGATGAATAATCAGTCTCTATAAAATTATAATATGCATTGATAATACAGTAATATTTTGGTAGTATTTAATTGTAGCTTAGTTAAGTATGTTCTGCTTTATAGTTACAATAGTCTGTAATAGGAGCCTCCTATAGTTATTGTTTTGGTTTGGGCCTTATTCATAGTTAAATGTCATATAGGTTAAAGGTTGTAACCTTTTGTTATGCTTAATGTAGTTTTGACTCGGGAGTTATCCCCATCATTTTTCTCAAAAAAATGTGTTGTATATTGGCCATCCATGAAGCATGGACATGTATATAAGATATGAGTATGATATGATACGAACATGATGATGCGTCAAATTTGGAAAAAGAATAGGACACGGGTACAACTAGGATACGGCAAAAATTATATATGAATATAATTACACTTAAAAATAAGAAAAAATGCACATGATACATTTGAGTGGTGCATGAATAAAGCAATTCCAAACCCTTTAGGGGACATATATGTGTGAATACATCAGTACTCAAATTATACATGTGTTGATGTTCAATATCTCGGGTTTTTTTGGGTGAAAAAGGGATAAAGAATTAAGGAGATCCTTTAGTCAAAAAATCTATTAAGCTCAAGGTAAGGATTAATACCTTCAAACCTATAGTCAAGGTCTAGAAACTACCAAGCAAAAGCTGACTATTAAAAAATAGCTTATATAGGCCAATACACACAAGAGGCCCTTGAAATTAAAAGAGCAGCCTTAAATAACAAAAGGGTACTCATTCTGTTAGCACAAAAACAAAATAACTGAATTTATATTTATATATTCCAAAAGTAAAGTATGCTTGATTCCTTCAATCAATCACCAACTCTACCCCTTGATCACCATGCATTCCAGCATTCTCCTGACTTGTTGTAGTAGCAAGTCCATTGTTATAACAGGATCCTGATCAGCAGCCTGCATCGGCATGGATCTAACAACTCCTTCTGGCCCTTAACCATGAACAAATTTGATCCAACTCTTTTTTGAAATATTCCTAAGCCAAAAGCAAGCGTAAGAATTTATTGAAACTTGAGGAGTTAGAGAATGAGGAGTTAGAGAATTACTGCTTTTTTGAAGGAAGATTCTTCTATATCTTTCATTCCAAATATACCCTAAAATTGCTATCACCGTCAAATCCCACTCTAGAAATATGAGACCCCCTCCATGCAGTTAATAACTCTCACACTTCTTGGAAGATGATTAATATGAAGATTAAATTGAATACTCAGCCAAATGGTCCTAACATATGGGCAATGCAAGAATAAATGATCATGGTTTTCTTCATGAATAGAACACAATCAACATAATAATTCTTATGCAATGCCCCCTTTCTCAACCATTCTATATTTGATGTGAAGTATGCTTAATAAAACTAACTAGAAAAGGATCTTAACTTTTAAAGGGATTGCCAATTTCCAAATATATACTTAAGACATGGTTGATGAATTAGAAACAATTCTACTATAACAAGATTTGAATTAAATTATCCATTTGAATCTAGCAACCAGCTCGTTTTATCAGAATAATGTGTTATATTCACTCAATTGATTAACTTCTTTAATTTTTTTTTCCATTGTTCCATTAATTTTCATTTCAAGTTTCTTCTAACTTGAACATTCCAAATCCAAGAACTTTTTATCCATATACCCATGTCAAAGACCGGCATTCTTATCCAATGGCTGAATTAAACAGATTAAAGAACTCCTCTTTTAAAGATCTCCTAGAACACCAGATGTCCTGCTAGAAGAAAGTATCTTTACCAGATCCATTGTTCACTTTAGTATAACTCAAATTTGCTGTAGACATTAATGTCCCTTCCAAAAGTGATATATACCAACTGAATATCTGGTAACATTTTTGAAGACTTTATTATGATAATATTGAGATTTTATAAGCTTGTACCATGTCAAATCCAAATTCTGATAGAATTTCCATAATCACCTATAAGAAGGCCTATATTTATAGCTTGCAAATTTAATACCCGCAAACCCTTAAGTTTTTTTAGGTCTGCATGTGTCTTTCTATTTGACTAGGCATAAAAATCCTTTATACTCCTTGTCACCTTTCCAAAATAAATTCCTTCTAGTTTTGTCAATTTTCTCCTTAACCTAATGAAGTAACTTATAGAATGACTTAAAATAAAGAGAAATGGCAGATAAAACAGAATTAACTAAAATCAATCTACCATCCATAGATAAACTTGATCCTTTCCATCCAGCAAGGCTTTTATCAATTTTGTCAATTACCGATTGCTAATCATAATGGTGTAATTTGATGGGTCTAACGTGAATGCCCAAATAAATCAAAGGATATTTTCTTTTCTTATAATTAAGCATTTCTGTAACTTGATTGAGAACCTCATAATTATCATCCAGCTGATATACTAAGTTTTTACTAAAATTGATCCTGAGACTAGATATTGACTCAAATCCATATACTATTAATTTTATAATTTTGATGGATTGGAACACAGTGTTAACAAATAAAATAGTATTATCAACATACTGTAAGCTTAAGAATCTGCCATTGTAGTTAAAAGGAGATGAACCTGATATAATACCATTGTTATAAACTAATTCCAACTTTTGGTGAATATATCAACTACCAACACAAATAATAATGGTGACAATGGCTCACCTTGTCTCAATCCCCTTGTAGAAATGATTATATTGCCATCAACACCATTAACCATAATTTGAGATTTCTTCCATTTAGTTTCAATTTAATCCATTCAATCCATCTGTCTCCCAAACCTTTGGTCTTAATATGTCAGAAATAAAGTTCCAATCTAGAATATCGAAACTTTAGCAAAATCAAATTTCAATAAAGCTCAACCATATCTTCTGTCTCACTCATGCAGACATGAGTTCTTGAGCAACTGCAATCTTGTCTAAAATAAATCTTTCTTTGATGAAGCCAAATTAAGTAACTATCAACCATATTATCCAATATAGTATTCAAAATTAAGTAACTATCAACCATATTAGCCAATATAGTATTCAATCTTGTAGTTAGGATTTTGGTGATTATTTTATAAATAACTTTCCAAAGACTGATAGGTCAAAAATCTGTCACACAATTAACACCTTCCTTCTTAGGTAATAGGATAACATGGCATAGTTGAATCTTTGAATATCTAAACAGCCATAATAAAATTTTGTCAACATATCAAATAGTTCATTTCTGACATCTTGCCAAAATTCCTGTAAAATAAAGCTAAAGAACTATCAGGACCGGGTGAAATATCAGCTTTCTTGAAAGCATAGCCTGCTTGATGTCATCCTCAGTAAATGGATCTCTATCGTCATACTATTCCAGTATCTCAATTGATATAAACTCTGCCAGTTCAAATAAGCTCTGTGAATTGCACATGTACCAAAAATTTGCTTAAAGTGACCAGTGAAAACTTCATTCAAATTGTCTTGATTACCGCTCAGCATTTTCATGTATAATGCTAGCAATGTGATTGGATTGAAATATGCCATTAGCTACCTTGTGAAAATATGCAGTATTTGAATCACTTTCCTTTAACAAATGTATTACTGCTTAAGAGTATTGTTCAAATGATTCTCAAATCTGATTCTCTGGTTTCTTTCATCTTCAGATAATGCCTTTTTGTTTCTCAATTTTATCAATTGCTTTAAATTCCTCCAACAGTTTCAACTTGGTAGCTTTATGCTATAAAATTATTTTTCACCCAAAGTTTGATTTCTTTTTTCAGTAATCTGAGCTTACTTCTTATTCTGACTGCAACATCTCCTTCAACTTGGCAATTATTCCCAAGAGAACTAACAAATTCCTTAAACCTATAAAGAGTTAACCAACCTTTTTCAAATCTGAATCTTTCAGGTGTAGGCTGATAAGTAGCATCTAAACTGATAGGACTATGGTTTTACAATTGACTGGTCAATCCTTTTTTAATAGAATAATGATATTTGTCATCCCATTGAGTAGAAAATGAGAATCTATCCAATTTTGTCAATGAAAGACTCTTTTATTAGACCATGTAAATTTTCTGGCATGAAGAGGAGAACCATCAGTTCTATGTCTCCAACTAAATTTCTAAAATCTTCACTGTCTCTACCATGTGATTTCTCCCATTTTTTTTTGTTATTGACATAGCAAAAATCCAAGCCTCATCATATGTTGACATGAAAAATTTCAATTCCTGTAATAAATGTGTTTGTCTTCAAGATTATGAGGCCTATATACATTAGAATGGTGCAAGTAAAATCTCTGTTTATAGATTCTAGTATAACTGTTAAACTCTACTTCCCACGTCAATATTTTTCTTATTCCAAAACTAACATTTCCACCATGTCGTAGTACCTCCTGAAGAACCAGTTGCTTTTTTAACTTCCCAATTCTGAATATAACTGCCACCTAATATTATGAAAGTAAAGTCTTTAACAATTTCAAGCTTGGATTCTTGATAAACATCCACCTTATTCAACTGACAAAAATTTCTAAGACCTCTTATAGAAGGGTCTCCCAACCCTCTTTACATTCCAAGTTAATATAATCATATCGTATTATAGGACATTGACCTTCTCCTTTCCATTTTGATAATTTCCTCCACAGGATTAAAATAAGTTGAAGAATCTAGCTTTAGTCCACACTTAGACCCTATTTGAATTAATTACTCAGTACTACAAGTATTAAAAAACACATTAATTAAAGTAGAACATTAGATGGTAGAATACCTCCACGGTGAGAGTCCACCTCCTCTCAGCTTTTGATGGCTGCTCAATTATCTACTTTAGCTAAAGTTGATATGGTAACAGCTCCCATTAATTTTCCACTTCTTCTTGCCATTGTAGGTGCGACTATTTCCTTTTTTTTGCTTTGTCACTTGATTCTGTATAACAGCTTTATTGGAAATGATAAATCAGTTGAATCAATCAGCAAGTTTAAGATACCTTCATTGCATTATGTAGATATGACATCTTAGCTATCTTTTTATGATGAAAGCATCAATTCAAGTAACACTAAGATAGGAACTCCTTATCAACTGTGTAAATTGGATCCAAATTTTAAGAAGAGGTATATGAACATCATAATTTGAAGTGACCAATGTGAGTTTTTTTAGCTTTAGGATAAGAGGGATTCTTTAACTCCGCCAGTGCTGTGCTTAAAGATTTATCCTTTCACTGCCTGTCCCAAGCCAGGATAAAGGAGGAGGGTTGTGGTAGGCCGGTGGCAGCCAGCGTAAAACACTGTCATATATTATGATATGAACCAAAATATGAATTTCGTTGGGGCATTCCCTACTGAGCGACGCGCTACATTGGAGCCCGGGTGTAGTGAAAAATGTGAGGGTTGTTAGGTCTTCGCCCAGAAGCGACACACCACGTCGGCGCCCGGATGTGGTATCAAATGTAAGAGGGTTCCCCATATTAATGAGCGGATGGGGGTAAAAAAGTTAGCTCATAAATATAAATATAGATTTCAGTTGGCATTGTGAAATATAGCTTCTCTTACAGGTAGATTAGCAAAGTTAGTTGATACTATGATTAGAAGGGGGTTAATATTTTGTGCGGGTAGGAGACTAAGTGGGTAGGTGAGAAAGGTAAAGTCATAGAGTCTTGAGGTTATAAATTTTGGTATACGGGTAGAGATAGAAATCGTAATGGGGTAGGTGTAATCATAGATAAGTAATTAATTAGGAATGTAGTGGAGGTTAGGAGGAAGGGTGATAGAATTTTATTAGTTAAACTTATTTTAGATAGAGAGATTTTTAATATTATTTGTGCCTATGCACCACAAGTAGGACCTGATGTATCTAACAAACATCAATTTTAAGAGGATCTAAATGAGATAATATAAGGAATACCCGTTAGGGAAAAACTATTTATTGGTTGTGATCTCAATGAGCATGTAAGAACTAGTCGTAATGGGTTTGATAGTGTACATGGAGGATTTGGTTTTGGAGAAATAAATAAAGCAGGTAATTCAATTCTAGATTTTGCTTTGTCTTATGATTTGATTTTAGTGAATACTTGGTTTAAAAAGAGAGTTTCTTACTTGATTACTTTTAAAAGTGGATCGAATGCAAGCCAAATAGATTTTTTTTTTTTAACTAGAAGGGTAGATAGAGCTAGTTGTATCGATTGTAAGGTAGTGTCAGGTGAGAATGTAGTTACCCAATATAAACTCTTAGTTTTAGATATTCAGATTTGAAAGAGACTTATAAATATTAAGTATAACTTAGATCCTAAAATTAAGGGGTGACGATTAGAAGGTAATCAAAAAATTTCTGTAGATAGAGTAGTACAAGAAGTAGATTTGAGAGACCATGATGATCCTAATGTAACATGAAACAAAATGACTAGCTGCATTAAAATAATAGCTAAACACATATTTGGTGAGTTGAGGGACGGTGCGCCACCATGTAAGGATACATCATGGTGGAATGAAGAGGTAAAAAATACTATTAAGATCAAGCGAGACCTTTATAGAGATTTGAAGAAGAATAATAATAATAATGGAATAAGTTTTGATAAGTATAAACTAGTGAAGGAGGCTAAGAAAGCTGTTCGGGATGTAAAAACTAAATTATATAAACAAGTGTACGAGAAGTTGGATAATAAAGAGGCAGAAAAGAATATATATAGAATTGCTCGAATAAGAGAGAGAAAGTCTAGAGATTTATGTACTGTAAAGTGTATTAAAAATGATGATAAGACGGTTCTAGTTTGAGACGAAGAGATTAAAAAAAGATAGAAAGATTATTTTGATAGATTATATAATGGTAGTTTTACTTAAGATTTGGGAGATTTTACTATTTAATGTGAGGATATGAATTGTAGTTTTATGCGCAGAATTAAAAAATCTAAAATAAAAGAGGTTTTGAAGATGATGAAATTAAGAAAAGCTATTGGTTCAGATGAGATTTCTATAGAGGTATGAAGATATTTAGGAGGGATTGATGTGAGGTGGCAGATAGATTTTTTTAATAAGATTTGGCAAATTAAGTAAATGCCAAATGAATTGATGAAGAGTATCCTAATACCTCTGTATAAAAATAAGGGTGATATTCATAGTTGTTCTAACTATCTGGAAATAAAACTCATGTGTCACACTATGAAGCTTTGGAAAAATGTAATTGAACATAAATTGTGACAAACTGTTAAAATATCAGAGAACCAGTTTGGATTTATGTCGGGGTGATCGACGACAGAACCTATTCATTTACTTCGTCAACTTATAGAGCGATTCCGAGAGAGAAATAGATATTTGCATATGGTATTTATTGACTTAGAGAAAATCTATGATAAGGTACCAAGAGAGATAGTTTGGTGCATATTGATGAAGAAAAGAGTTTCTATCAAGTATATCGATATAATTAAGGATATGTATGATGGAGTAGTGGCCAATGTCAGAACCTGTGGTGGTTTAACAAGTGATTTTTCTATCACAATTGGATTACATCAAGGATCTGTATTGAGCCCATTCTTATTTTCTATAGTGATGGATGAACTTACTAGAGCTATTCAAGATGAGATAATTTGGTGTATGCTATTTGTTGATAATATTGTCTTAATTGATTAGACAAGAGTAGGGGTAAATGCCAAGTTAGAATTATAGATGCACACATTAGAATTTAGAGGTTTTAGATTGAGTAGGTCTAAAATAGAGTATATGGAGTGTAAATTTAGTAAACGACGGACCATAAACTATAATGCTATAAAACTGGATGTGCAAGAAATATAAATGAGTAGTCAGTTTAGGTATTTGAGTTCTATTATTCAGAATGATGGAGAGATCGATAATGATGTTAACCATATGATACATGCTGACTGTTTGAAATGGAGGAGAGCAATGAGAGTTTTATACGATCGTAACATTCCGTTAAGATTGAAGGGAAAATTTTATAGGACTGCTTTTAGTCCAGCTTTGTTATATGGCATGGAATGTTGGGCTATAAAGAAACGTCATTCATAAAAGATAAGTGTAGTAAAGATGCGTATGCTCCGCTGGATATGCTGCAACACTAGGAGAGATAAAGTGTGAAATGAAGATATTCGTGCTAAGATAAGTGTAACTTTTATCGATGAGAAGATGCGAGAAAATCGCTTACGATGATTTGGTCATGTGCAACGTAGGCTTACAAATGCACCAGTTCGACGAGGGGAGTTTATCAATGTAGCACAAGTTAAAAGAACGAAGGGAAGACCGAACAAAACATAGATGGAGGTGATACGAAAAAATATGGATTCTAGAGGTTTAAATGAGGAGATATTACTTGATAGAAATGAATGGAGAAGGACTCTCAAAGCGGCGTGATTCTTTTTTTGGTTCATGTAGCCTACCCCAAATACTTGGGATAAAAGGCTTAGTTGTTGTTTGATAAGAGGGATCCTTTCTATAGTCTACTTTTTAAATCCATCCCTTATTCCCAACATGAAACTTCTCTTCATTGTGTTTTCTTGCAAACCTTCTTGACCACTCAATTCTCAAGAACTATTAAAAGACCATGATCCTTCACTATTCCTTGTGACTTGGCCTTCTGCAGCTCTCCAATAACTTCTCCAATTAAATCAACTAAGACAGTATTGATCTTAGCAGGAATATGCTTAGGAGATTCACAAGCCACCTGCACAATTGCCTCCATAAACTGAGTAGCATTACATATTAAATCATCCACGATCACAAGATCTCCAAATCCTTTGGTAATCTTACTTAAGGATGTAGCTTACAAACAACAACAACAACAACAACTAAGCCTTTTATCCCAAGTATTTGGGGACTTGAGGATGTAGCTTCCCAACGTTAAATAGGAAGATTCCTCATCTTAATCCAATTTTTTTTTTTCTCTTTTTTCAAAACAAACTCCCTCTATACCAGACCATTGCCGAATTAAAATTTTGCCCAAAGTACTATCAATAATCCCTTAAACAACCATATTACTTCTATTAATACTTGGCATAATTTTAACAAGAAAAGATTTTCCCTGAAATGGTAAAATCTCCTATACAGGATTCCAGGGCCATAATTTCTTCATTCAATCATTAACATATCAGGACTTGGCACGTCCTTATCTATATCAAAAACTACATTCATTCGTAAAATTTCTGATTGCAGTTGCCATAAAGATTGAAGGGTCTAAGCAAATAGAAGAAATTGAAGCAGATGTTACCTGATTATTCCTAGTATTCCCTATTCTCTAGCATAACTTTCTTTCCTTTTGTTCTTTCTTTATCATTCACAAATAAACTTCTTAAAGCCTTCACGTTCCTTCTTCCTCCATACTGTAGAAAAGGTAGATTTAAAATTTGTTAAGTCAATGAGGAGATCTGGATATGAATCTATGAGAAGCAAAACATCTAAAAGTTCTTAAAAAGATAAATAAATCCTTACCATGAGCAACCAATTTGTTTGCTTATTGGAAATCGATCCCCACACCTATAAGAAACCCGTTATCTTTTGATTTTTTATAAGGAAACTTAGGTTTTCTCTATTCACAAAGTTTAGGGTTGAAAGGGATGCTGACGAAGGAAAATTAGGGGTAGAAGAAGTAAGAACTGGGATCTGAGATTTTTCTCAAAAGTTGCCTTATAATCTCATGGAGTATCACGTGACCCACCGCTTACTCCAAATGAGATCACACATATGAACAGATTTTGGATCTTCAATTTCATATCCAAAACTAAAATAATTTTATCATCCCCTAAAGCGGTCTTATAATCTCGAGAAGTATCACGTGACGTGACCCATTGCTTGCTCCATGTGAGATCACACAGTTCAATGAATTTATGATTTTATTCAATTTCAAACCCAAATCCAAAACAATTTTATCATCCCTTGAAGTGGCAAAAAAATTAGAAATAAAATTTCTCTAAGGCTTCGATGATGAAGAACGATCAAGATTATCGATAAATGAAACTTTTTTCTTTGGAAAATTTCCAAATCTAGAAAGCGATGAAATTGTTGATATCACGAATCAAATTATCATTCACTTAGTCAAATTAGGAATTAATTACCTAATTTAATAACCCCATCCGAATTGATAAAAAATACCATATCTCCAAAAGAATTATCAATGAAAGATGATGAAACTAATAATTCTTTTGAAAATTCACCTTTGGAATCAAATCTATCTTGATTCTTTCCAAATTTTGAAGATTGAATTAAATAAAATGTAGAAGAATGATTAGAAATGGTACCTGTGGTCGTTTGCTGGTTGCCGAGATTGATACCGACCTTTAATGATCAAACCAAAATTAACAATCTCCAAAGCTCAATCTCCAGAAAAGAACTAACAATCCTAATTCAAGATCTAAATCCCGCTTCAAAATCTTTAGTAATGGCAAAAATAAACCTTAAACTGCGATGCTCAAACTTCAGATGCCTCCAGAGCAATGGGTGAAGAAATCTTGATTATTGATTGCCTCATTACTCGGGCCAAAGTGGTGGCCACGTTCATCACAAGAGGCTGAGAGTTGTGAAATCCATTATCTTTTCCTTATTTTTATAATTTGACTTGAGTCCTGTTCATCTTCTTCCTTTTCTAGAGAATTAGGTTGTTTGTGTTGAATCTTATAGATGTGTATATTCAATGTCTCAGGTTTGAGTTATCTAAATTAACAATTGTGTGTATGATCACATTCTTTCTTAAAATACCTAGAAAAACTATATTAATGCAATGTTTCATCATTTTTTAAGCCGTCATGTTTTAGTTGCATTTATGATACTTGTTTAGCATATGCTGTAAATTTTGGATACGAGAAAAGAAGTATACGAAATATGTTGGGTCAATTATCAGAGTGTCCGAATATCAAACGCATATCCAACACAGAACATTTGACGAAGTATCGGTGCTTCGTAGATGGCCATAGATTATCACAAAATATTTTTTAAACCATAAATTACATCACAGTAGATGTTTCCAGTAGGATTTTTAAAAAGTGAATTTCTGCAGTAATTGTGGGCCTTCAGAATTTGTTCTACACATCTTGTTCTACCACGACATGGTCCATGGCTTGCAATAATCTTCTTTTGAAAAAGTACACCATTCTTTGGATGTTACTTAAGGCTCCAGAAGGCATTGCCAAATGTTTGAAAAGATGGGCACACATTAAATCTTTGATAGACAAGTTATCAAATATATTATTAAATTTTTTGAAGAACTTGCACAGATTATTTCAAGGTTTAGCTGCTATGCTGATTGGGATATTAATTTACTTGTCAAAAAAGAAAGTGGTCATGGACATCAAGTGTTTGTATAGGATTGGTGCACGCTTGTTAAATCTTTGATTGATGAGTTAGCAACTTGTTAAATCCTTGAAAGACGAGTTATCAACTTCCTTGCATGGATTATTTCAAGGTTTAACCACTTTACTGATTGGGATATTAATTTACTTTACCATAAGGGAAGTAGCCATGAACCTCAAATGTTTGAAAGGGTGAGTGCACACTAGTTAAGTCTTTGATAGATGAGCTAGCAACTTTCTTGTTAAATGTTTGAAAGACGAGTTAGCAACTTCCTTGGTTAAGTGTATTATTTCAAGGCTTAACCTCTATATTGATTGGGATCTTAATTTACTTCACCATAAAGGAAAGGGGTCATGAACTTCACATCATAGTGCTCAATTCTTAAAATAGATAGTTGAAACTTGCAACCACAGCTTTGCTTTTATGATGTAAGACTTGCAACTACTGTACATCCTCTGCACCCTCTACGGTTGATACTTGGTATCATATCTGTTGTTTTTACTGTATTATCGGCACACTCAAAATGTCTACTATGTATTATGGAATATGCAATGCTTGTTGCCAGGTATAATCACACTAGTTAGAATTCTATTGCAGTTCCTCTTCAACTGTCAGGATTATGCGGGAACTTTGTTATGTTCTGTTTATATATAAAAGGATCCCTGGGTGTATTATTCTGTGTTTGCTGAACTGTACAAAACTACTGATTCAATTTTTCCAGATGATTCAAACTAGTAGCCATGTCATCCAATATTATATATGATTGAACTTGTTATGTTGTTTGTAAAAGGCTAAACTGTTGCCAACAAACACACCCTTATGTGTTGGCAATTTTTGTTATTTACCTAATATCAACTGCTCAGGCTTAAGTTCGACATAAGGCAATTAGTAATAAGTTGAAAGATTACAACAAACAACAACAACAACAACTAAGCCTTTCATCCCAAGTATTTGGGATAGGCTACATGAACAAAAAAGGATGATAGTTCTTATTTCATATGTCTTCTGGACTTGTTTCTTTCAATTCTCACGATTTCTTTGAATTGCACTCTGACCTTTCATGAAGATAGTATGAAGAATAAATTGAAATTCTTTAATGTTGCAACTTTGATTACAAGTCAGCCCTACGTGCGTTGTATTATAGTTGCATATGTCTTTGGCATAACTTTGGCTCTTTGTTAAATAAGTAATCTCATCTTGCTGGCTCGGGCATGGTTACTGTTGTGGCTAACTAATAGGGTATGTAGATCAAAATCGGAAAACATTGAATTAACCTCTAGGCTTTAACAGACCTTCTAAATTATTAGCTAACCTCACTTTGTGCAAGGATGTGTTTCACTTTAACAGTCCTCATTTATGAGTTTTTCAATCTGAAAGCATGTAACTGTGAAGCAAAGCCGACTTTAAAGCAAGTTTTAAAATCTTAGAATCAATATCATTGTCTTATGGTATTGGAAATTAGCCATGTCGGACGTCTTGTACAGAGTAACAGAAATATTTGGAAAATAATGGCAATATTGACAATACTGGTACAAATTATATGGTGCATATCGTATCAGACACTTCATAATGTAATGCGATATTCGCGATACACTTTGGTTATTGTCTGAGATTTAAAACCTTGGTTTAAAGCATATAATGTTGGAGTGAAAATCAGTTCGCTAGGAATATCAGGATGTGTTTTGTATTATAATAAGCATATACGGAAGTAGGAATAAGAAACACTGTGAACAAGTAAGACACTGGAAGATCCAGGCTGATGTTTATGCATTTTCTAAGATAACTTTCAAGAGTCAAGACCATTCTATTAATAAGGGATGACTGATAAGTGATGAGCGTGGTGTAAGCAATGACTCTTAATTGTAGATGCAAGTACCCTCAAACATGCTGATATAGTGTCCGTAAATGCACTCTTTAGGTATTTTCTTGATCTATTTATTCTGTTTTTTCATTGTTTCCCTGAATAGAAGGAATGTTAGCTTAAATTCTTGTGACAGACTAAATTAATTTAAAGCAGTTTGTTCTCCATTATAATTAGATGTATACTAACAAGTATCGACAGAGCAGGATTGTTGATGTCCATCTGGTTAAGGTAATCTCTTTTGGTGGCGTTTATTCTCTTATCTATCTATCTATCTTTCTTTTTTTAATAATTCATTTTTGCCTTTAAAGACTAGGGATTAGGGGTGTAAATGGTACCTGATAATCCGATTTGACCTGCATGGAGATTTAGTGGATCTGGCAGTAAAAGTAGTACTGAAAAGCTTAGCAGTAGGATAGGATGCAGGTATAACCAGTTCAAACCCCTAACCTGATAATCAACTCGAAAATAGTTGTATGGTAATGCGCATGATGTATATGAAATCGACAATATTTGACGTATCATATTTGCAATATAGGATATATTGACAAAATAACGCAAATATTCAGAATATTAGTACCAATATTATAGGGTCTATATCATATAAGGTACATCCATTCCTAAGTGATATTCGGTAGCGGCTAGTATTTAGAACTTTGTTTTTGCTGCTAATATGGAGGATCTGTATTTCAGTATGCTGGAGCTGCCTTTGGCAGAATAAAACCACAATAACTTGTAACAGTCCCTAACTAGATTATCGGATGATTTCTTCCTTCCACTTCGTTTTGAACATCCCTAATTGAGCTTTGGTCCTTATTATTGTTAATTTTTAAATAGAAGAGATGCATTTCTGATCTTGCCTTGTTTTTGAATTCTAGGCTGTTCCTCATGAGATAATTGACGTGGACGAAGATGATGATCCAGAAATAGTGTTTGTTGGTGGAAGCACTTCAGATTATAAGAACAAACAGCCAATGAGTTCTGGCAATAATTTTGAAAAGCAAGTAAAGGTGTGAGGATACTGTTCAATTGTTTCTGCTTCCAGACTTCTCCATAGAACTCATGCAAATATTATCTAGCTTAACAAGTTAACGGTATTTATTTGCTTATGCAATTTTAATGATGTTTCATGTTATAGGATGATTTGTCCAATAAACATGTGGGTTCTAGTACAGATCATCTTCCTGCTAATGTTGCTCTTGCTCCGCTGGACATGCTAACGAGCTCCAACCCTGGCTCACTTGATTTCAACTTTTCTGATGGATATGATTATGATGACTGTGACTATGAAGAGGATTTTTATGATGGATTTGAATTTGACACAGATTTAGCTGATAGTGATTCGAACTTTTGGGCTGCTAAATTTGATGGCTTGGACCTTCCATCTGGGGTTGAGGCAAGTGTACCATGGTTGCAGAAGCCAGCTCCAGAAAAGCCAAGTAGGAGTCAGTCAAAGGTCATGATTGAAGATGCAATTGATTTGAAATTCAAAGCATTCAAACAGTTTGATACTGTTCAAGGTGATTATGACCATTATTTTGCTAAGCCAGAGCATATCAGAGGGATGAAAGCTGTAAAAAAGGTAAGTTTAATTTTTTTTTTTTTTGGGTTTAGTTTTTTACTTTTCTTTCTATGCAGTTCTTGGAATTCTTGTACCTTCATTTGATGCCATATTTATGACAGCCATCCAAAGACTGGGCAAAGAAGATTCAGAACGAGTGGAAAGTCCTGGAGAAAGACTTACCAGGTGAGTTTCTGTCTAGTATATATTATTGTTCACAATAACAATGAATTCTGCGATTATAATTGCTATCTTATGTCTTTTTAAACTTGAAGGTATTTTGCCACATGCCATTTTTATTTTTCAAGCCTGCCTAATAAATTCTACGTACTTCTGTGGGATGAGAAAAAAGGCAGCATACAGAATCAATCATATGCTACAAGATGGAGATTTATTGTTTTGCTCCTTAACTTAGTAACAATATATCAATAATTTATATCTGGATTATTGTTATTCTGAATCTATATACTCACTTCCATAGACCAATATGCCTGCAGTAACAGCTGATACCTGAAAGCCTCATAGCACAACACATCACAACTCAAGAAGTGATTCGTATTGATATTATTTGAATGTTTGCATCCCTGATTGGAATTCATCTCAGTTCTGTGAACTTCTAGTGTTATTCATCTTCTTAGTTTCATCTAATAATAATGTGCATATTTTTTTAGTAGAGAATATTTATTTGCTCTAAAAATTTCTGCATTGCAGTTGATATTCTTTTCTATGCATGATATTTATTGTGATCTTTGAATTGTTGCAATTAAATTGTGCAAGTGGTTATAGAAATATATGCTCTGGAGCTGTGTGTCATATAATATCTATATACTATATAAATCTGGAAGCCGTTCCCTGTATATCTTCGTGTATCTTCATGTTTGTTTGTTTGTTTGTTTTTGTTTTTTTTTTTTTGGTTTACTTGAACAGACACAATCTACGTGAGAGTTTATGAAGATAGGATGGACATTCTGAGGGCTGTTATTATAGGACCAGCTGGAACTCCTTACCATGATGGTCTCTTCTTTTTTGATGCTTACTTTCCTCCCAGTTACCCAAATTCCCCTCCGGTAAATGATTGAGCCTTTGTTTTTCATCCCCATTATTCTTTGCAAATTCGAATAAATTAATAAATGTTTGGCCTGTGCAGATGCTGCATTACCACTCTGGTGGACTTCGTCTCAATCCCAATTTATATGCTTGTGGAAAGGTCTGCCTTAGCCTTCTAGGCACATGGTCTGGCAGTGGATGCGAGAAGTGGAATCCATCGAGCTCGACCATGCTGCAAGTCTTAGTGTCGATTCAAGCTCTTGTGCTGAATGCAAAGCCTTACTTTAATGAGCCAGGGTTTGCACGGTCGGCTAACACTCCAACTGGGGAGAAGAGTTCCCTACTTTACAATGAGGAAACCTTTCTTTTATCCTGCAGGACAATGCTGTATTCTTTGCGGAGGCCACCGAAGGTCAGTGATACTCCATTGCCTTAATATTCAATATGAGAGTGGTAGTTCAGGCTGCACTAATCTTCTAGTCTGTTTAACTATTAACTGCACCTATTTCAGCTGGATCTAATAGATCATGGCTTCAAAAATTATAAATTAACACAAAAAAAAAAACTCTAGTGTTCTAGGAATATCTGGAGAAAAAACAAGAACAACAAATAAAAAATTAAACTCCTCATAAAAACTCTACAAATTCTTGAATGTCCATAATTAGAACCTCTACTGATTAGGGAACTCACACATGTATCAAGTGCTTCCATCTAATCTGTTGAGAAAGCACTAAACATATTCTTGAGAATTCCAACAGCATGATTCTTAGTTTGTGAGTGTTTCACAGCATGGAGATCATGTGATGAATTGTGTGGCAATGTCACCAGATTTTTTGAATGCTTCCGGTTATGTGATAAGTGTTTGGTATGTAACTTTTAGCCATACAGATGGGGGCGATGGTTGAGTTCACTCTGACCTGATTACCGTACCTTTTAGGGTGAAGGGCTTCTTCATTTACCTTTTTATCTAAGTAGGGTAGGGCGTGGTGACATTGCTTAGCCTGATTGTCTAAGTTGGGGGTAAGGTTTTCTCACCTTATCCTTTTAGCGTTTTATCCGTTTGATGTCGATAAACAAATGATATTAATTTTAGATGTATGAATCCAAAGCCATTCGAAAATGCGTTTCTCATTATAAAATTACTATAAAATTACTACTACTTGTTTACAACGTTATCTTAGCTCCTCTTTCCGAGCCTCAAGGGAGAGAAGTGGTTGACCATGACTAGATCTATTGATGAGAGTGAACTCGATATTGATGGCTATCAAATTGGATATGCAGCGAGCTTATGATAGGCCGACATGGGATTACCTAGCATGTGTGAGGGGACTTGCTTGAGAGGTTGAACTCGATAAATAATGTTGGTTGAAGCATGCGTGAGGGGACCTTGCTTCTCAGTGACATAATATTGCAAAATCATAATTCAACTGATATTTAAGAATACATAAATAATTAGCAAATGTGGAGTATCGAATTATTTTGTAGATTTTTGTCCCTACTTGAATTAATTTTGGCATGTGAATTAACTATTTAAGGGGAAAAAAGTTAGTAATAGCGTTTCTTTTGTTTTTAGTATTTCATCGTTTTTAGTATTTCATCCATTTCATCCTTTTCTTCTTCATTTTTTTCTTTTACTTGCTTAACCTACTTGGTGAAAAATCATTCACCCATCACCTGTACAGTGGGGAAATTTCATTTGTAAATAATTGTTTTATTGTAACCCCTTTCTTTAAATTAAGGATTTCATGGAGGAAGTGAGAGTGTAACCCCTCCTTAAAGTAGGGATCTATTCCCTCATTAAATGGTGCAAGTGGCTTAATGCACACTGTGGCAGCGAGAGTTGAGGGCTTTACATGGAGAGGCAAACCTCATTGAGGCTAACCTCGCTACAACCTGTTTAAGTGCTTTTTTCTGAACCTTCAAATCAAATGCATTTGGACTAAAATCATGCTTAATGACCATTTTGCCCCTGAGGAGATGATTCTAGTGGGATTCTCAGGATCCTGTATTTTCTTGATTTATTTGTTGTGGGATTTTCGTATTGGATAGTATATATCGATATACTAGGGATACGAGTGTATATTGACGTTCGTAGGAAACATTATGTGTACATGCTTACAAGCATAACAAATAAAAAATTAACCATAAAATAGATTCAGCTTAAGTTGGAAACATTATAAATGAGACTAATGCATGACAATGATAGCAGTTGAAACATATTGACAATAATAATTGTAGCGGATAGAACGACAATAATAGCAATCACAATAGCAATAACAAAACAGGCAACATAGGTAAATAGAGAAGCAGAAGAAAATGAATCTTGAAGAAGGTTTCAAGTTTTAGTAATACTCAAAGAAGCTCCATAGTGTAGATATCTAATATTTTTAACTCTCGTTATATGAGAGAGATTTAGTCTCTCTAGTTTCCATAGCGACAATTTAACAATCTGGTTGATTTAAAGAGAGGTGAAAGAGTATTGGATTTTTCCTTGTAAATAAACACCAAATCTATTTTTAAGTTAAAAACTCGATTAAAAAGAAGAACCATATTGGAGGTATTGTGAGATATTGCAAATATCAGCCGATATTACACAAAACAATATGACCATTTTTTTAACATATCATGGTGGTTGACTCCAGTAAGTGATATATCGAGGGATGTATCAGTCGTATCGGGATATTTTAGAATAATGACCCTACCTATTGCCAATTCCCATATGTGATGCAAATGGGATAATCGGATTGGTATTTAGAGTCCTGGTATACTTGGATCATTGCTACGGTCATTTATATGTGCACTATTTTTGTGAAAGGACATGCATATACAGTAAGGTTTGTATTAATATATACTTTCATCATCTCAAGAAGCAAAAAGGAAACTGCTTTGTCTAAAAATAAATTATCCCAATTATAATAATTTTATAATGAACCACCCTTTTTGAAGCTATATACTACAAGTCTTGAATAATATTGAAAATAACAATTACATATATTGTAATGCATTGCCTCCTAAAAGGTTATAGCACATAGCATAATGCACAACATATATTACATGTTTTTTTTTTAAAATTCAAATAATTGTAAATTTGTTCATAATAACTTCAATGTAAAGGATAATAATTTTACTGTATAAAAAAATAATGAATTTTAAAAATAAATTGTTGAAGTTGAGGTTGGAACCTGTATATAGTCTAAGTTAGAGTTGAAGTCTAGAATCGATGTTGAAGTTGTAAATTGGAGTTGAGTTGAAGTTGATAATTCCTATCGGAATTGATGTTAAAGTTGGGTCGATAGTCGAAAGTTATGTCGGAAATAGCAGGGGAGTTAAATCTAAAGGGTTTAGGGCTTAACTAGGAGAGAGAGTTATTGCTTGTACGTGAGGGGTCACATGATTTATATCCCTCTAAATAACTCACAATGAAGGTGGGTTATGATATAACGTAACAAAAAACAATGCATAATAACCCATTGCACATGGTTATGTAGTATTTAGGTTATTTAAAAAAGTTGTATAACGACGTGTGCTTGAAAAGTTACGGAACAAGTTATATCAAATTATGTAATGAGTTATTTTAATCTACGGTCTCGAAAACGACAGCTAAGTCTACCAAGACAATGCTAAATAAATAAAGCTCATTAAATCACTAATCATTATTTCTTGTCTTTTATTTAGTGGATCACCAGTTTTGGCAGTCCAGCTCAGGAATGCGTCAAACATCTGTAGACATGATCTAAACTTTTATATGCTTGAACCAGATGGAGGTTGGAGGGGGGATGGACACGGGTGGAATCATGGATCATCAGATTCTCTATGATCATTAGAGTCTCTACACCATGTCTTTCTTGAATCATGTCTCATTTGGGAATTGGGAGAATCTGTTGCCACCTAGTCTAATTCCATCTCTCTTTTTTCTTAACTACATGTTTTCGCCTTTTGTTGTCATTTTTTATTGTCATTACTACTACATGAAATTGTAAAATTGAAGTTCATTCGAAATTAACATGTGTGATAATTAGTGTGAAGATGTAGGTTTTTCTTTTACAGTCTGTATGCTCCTCTTTTTAACTCCTTTAATGTTGTGATTTGTTTGTATCATTGAATTGCATACGTATGCATTCGTGCATGCACAAACACACACCCTTTTACTACTAAGAGAGAATGTTTTGACATTGCAGCATTTTGAGGATTTTGTTGCTGGACATTTTCGCAAAAGTGGACAAGCTATCCTTGTTGCCTGCAGAGCTTACATAGATGGTGCACAGGTTGGATGTTTGGTTGGAGGAGGGGTGCAGGATGTCGATGAAGGCGACAAGAGTTGCTCAGCACAATTCAGAACTTCACTGAAGTCACTCTTTGACGAGCTGTTGATGGAGTTCACTGTTAAAGGAGCTGATTGTGATGAGTTTCTTTCTAGGAAACTCAAAAATGAAGTCAATGGTGCTGCAGATACTACCCTAAAGCTTTGAGATCAAGTTTGGATGCTGAAATAATTTTGCAGTGGAGGCATGTTAGCTTACATTACCCTCCTTTGTACTTATCCTGGATGAGAATCTCAAGTTTGGCTAGTTGTTTTTTTTTTGTGGCTAAAGTTAAAGTATGGCTGGTTTAACTGCAAATTTGTAAATAGGGTTTGTACATATATAGGTTGCTCTTTTGTTCTGAAGTTATTAGTTAGAGGAACTGCTCATGTGACTTGATAGCATTTATAGTTAAGATATATAATGTTTCGGTTTTGGTGTATAGATCTGATTTTTTGGTGCATAGATCTGATTTCTTAGGTAATATTTACTACTTTTTAAAGTGGAAGAATATTAGGGGTGCAAGCCATTCTTCATACCACTAGTTGTATGGCATATTATATTTTTGCAGATACTTATCTTATATTTGATTTTGAAATTATTTGCAGTATCAGCAGTCATAGGGATTAATGTTACTAGCAGCGGTGTGTGTGTCTATATATATGTATATATGTATATATATATATATATATATATATATATATATATATATATATATATATATATATATATATATATATATATGGGGATTAGTATAAATTAGCCCCCAGCTGGTCAGTTTAATTAGCTGGGGTGAAAAAATAATGATTCCATTATTTTTTCAGATTTCTTTGGGATTTTTATTTTCATAATTTTAGCTTTTTTAATATTAAATTTTATAGATTTTAAAATTTATTTGTCTTCTATCAAGTAGATATAAAATATTTTTTATTGAATACTGTTAATTTTGTGTCTAATTGATTTCATAGCAACGTGTATTGTGATGACATTGTGACGACGTGTTCAGAGCATGAATTGAGCTAGAATCTCGGAACATCAGCTATGTGATTGGTTTTTAAGTTCTGCTTGGTGAGAAATGGCATAAAATTATTCGATTTATTTTTCAAATGGCAATAATTCATTATATTTGGATAGAGATGGATACTTCATTATGTATTCCAATTTTCATGAAATCATGTGGCGATCTTGTAATTCCACATTAGTTACTAAAATGCTTCTTCGTAATGGGAAATTCAATTCGAACACCGCTATATTCAGTGAATCCATCTCCTTAATTTATAGATATAAAAAATTATAAATTTATCGTTACTTTTTGTGGCTATGTTTTTTCGTCTAGTTAAGAATTAATCTCAAAATTTCAAAAAATGTGAACCGTTTGAGTGATTAAATCCGATTGAGAAAGTTGGGCTTGTTGAGCAAAGTGCTACTGTCAAATAGAATTTACCCCTCCCAGTTGGACATTCCAACTTGTGCATTTAGGGCGAGTTTCCCTTGAACTTTCTACTAACTTCTTCATGGATCCGTAAGTTCTTGTTTTTGTTTTTGTTTTTTTTTGTTTTGTTTTTGTTTTTGTTTTTTTTGTTTTGTTTTTGTTTTTGTTTTTTTTTTTTATATATTTGGGCTTCCGCCATGGGTATGTACGCAGGGAAGTTCTAAATGCGCACGACATTTGTCTTAAGGAGCACCATTTTCACTTTAGTATAGGATGTGGTGCTCTCTAAGTAAAATGTGGTGCGCATTTAGAATTTTCCATGTACCCATTTGGACATAGGGATGTAAGTTTACTTATTAGGTTTTTAATGTAGCGTTTAACAAGGAAAGCAAGGTACATCCCTGTAGCATCTCATAGAGTCGAACTCTTCCTATGATTTTGAATTCTCAGTATCATCGATAGTATGTAAACAAAAGGTCTTCTCCCCCTAAAACCTATCTGGCTCTCTCTCTCTCTCTCTTGCCAAAATCTCCAAAAATGGCAACTCGCTCTCCATCTTCCCTCAAAATTTCTAGGGTTAGATTCTCATCGATCCTCCTCTTCACCCTTTTCTCCGCTCTCATCTCCCCATCCGCCGCCACGATTCCCTACTCCGCCCACTGCGCCTCCATCGTCCCTGAATCCCCTTCCTCCTTCCCCCCAGTGGACCCCACCCCCTCCTTCCTCCTCTCCGCCGGCTACTTCACTGGCGGCGACCGGATCCTGGGCACCGACCCCAACTCCACCTTCTCCATCCCCAGATCCCTCTCCTTCCGCTCCCGCTCCCTCTTCCGAACCCTATCCCCCTCCACCCTCAAGCTCGCCGGAACCCTAGTCCTCCGCGGCGGCGGCATCCGCATCTCCCACCACCGCGGCCGCGGCCTCCGCCTCCAGATCAACCCCCGCTACCCCCGGACCTTCAACCAGCGCGGCATCGTCAGCTTCGATCTTGACGGCTTCTGGTCGGAGACCGCCGGCAAGCTTTGCATGGTGGGGACCGGATCCGGCCGCTCCCCTGAAGGTACAGCTCTACAAGTCAACGCTGTTTTCAAGCTCAATTACCCGAATTCTTCCACTATATCGACCAGCATTGTCGCTGGGGTTCTGGAGAGCGTGGATGATGTGAGTAGCGCGAATTACTTCGATCCAATTAGGGTTTTAGCTTATGTGCAGAAAGATTATGAATTTACCAGAGTTTCGGATGCTCTGGATTCGTGCGCTAAACTAAAAGTGGAGGGTGAGTTGCTAGGGTTTGAGTATAACAGAACTTGTGCTCATCTCAGCACGCTTACGGTCCAGAAGTTTAGATTGGGATATGGAGGGAGTTGTTCGGGGCATTACTGTGGTCCTTTTGATAGGGCAAGGTTTTATCAGAGCTTTATGGGTTTCAATCAGGTGCAGTGTTCAGAGAATGGGAGGTTGAGATTGTACATTGTGTTCACAGATAGAGAACACTTTGGATTTAGTAAGATAATGCTGCCCGAGAAGAGTTTAGTTGCTGAGGGAATTTGGGATCATGAGAAGAAGAGACTTTGCCTTGTCGCGTGCCGTGTACTGAACTTTAGCAGTTCTTTAGCAGAAGAAACTGTGGGTGATTGCACGATTAGGCTGAGCTTGTGGTTCCCTTCGGTTCTGTCGATTGAGAACATGAGCATGGCTTCTGGTTGGATATGGAGTACTCTAGAAAGAAGTGATTCCAAATATTTTGACAAGGTTTCAATTGGGGTTGTTGAGAACCGAATGATTAGTGCTCCCGGTGCAAAGTACAACTACACGCAAATGGATCGTGTAAAAAGGTTTTGCATAAGGAACTATGACAGAAAGATGGGAGAACGGGTGTATCCTGACATGAGGTATATTGGAGATATGAGATTTGGTATGTCGTTGACCAACGCTGAGGGGAAGAGTGCATGGGGCTATGCAAATCCACTGTTCATTAATCAGAACCTTTACAATAGGTTCCCACCTTTCGGGATGTCAGTTCCATCATTGGCGGAGCTCAATCAGAGTTCGATATCTAATGTCAGCTTTTGGAATGTGAGCTATAAAATGGGGTATACATTTAGCAATGCATCTGTTTATTCATCTGAAGCAACTGAGCTATCATCCGAAGGAACATATGATGCTCGAACTGGCAAGCTTTGTATGGTGGGTTGTCTGCATGGGAACTTGTCCTTGGACTGTGAGGTTGTAATCAATGTCCAGTTCCCTTCGTTGGATCCAAAGGTGGGAGAGCATCTTACTGGAACCATAAAGAGCTTGAGGAAACAGTCAGACCCGCTTTTCTTCAAGCCTCTAGAAATCTCTTCTTATGGAATATACCATGGACAAGCAGCTGAAACCATCTGGTGGATGGATATGGAGATTATGATGGTCCTGATATCTCTCACATTTTCATGTGTTTTCATTGGATTGCAACTCTTCCACATCAAGAAGAATCCGGATGTGCTACCTTCCATATCGATCACGATGTTAGCTATTCTTACTCTGGGTCACATGATTCCTTTAGTGCTGAACTTTGAGGCATTGTTTTCGAGGAACCGCAACCAACAGAATGTTCTATTACGGAGTGGTGGATGGCTGCAGGTGAATGAGGTTTTAGTGAGGCTCATAACAATGGTAGCTTTCCTTTTGCAGTTCTATTTGCTTCGAGTTGCAATGTCATCAAGATCAGCAGATGAGGGCAAAAATGGCTTGTGGGTTGCTGAGAAGAAGACTCTGTTATGTTGTTTGCCTTTATATGCAGTTGGAGGATTGATTGCTTTGCTCGTTCACTTAAGATCTTCTGGAGCTCAACAGAAAAGGTTGTATTTCCTTGATTCACACCATCATTCTCTCTGGGAAGATTTGATGTCCTATGCTGGTTTTATACTTGATAATTTTCTGCTCCCTCAATTTATTCTCAACATTTTCTGGAACTCCAAGGACAAGTCTCTAGCCCCTTCCTTTTACGCTGGAATGACCATCGTTCGTGCATTTCCTCATTTGTATGATGCTTATAGAGCCGGTCACTATGTTCCTCATCTCAATTCATCTTACATATATGCAAGCCGTGATGGGGATTTCTACTCATCAGCATGGGATATCATCATTCCCTTTGAAGGAGGACTGTTGGTTGTGCTCATATATTTGCAACAGCAGTTTGGTGGTGCTTCCCTCCTTCCTCGAAGAATTAAAGAGTCTGGTGGATATCAGATGGTTCCTGTGGCTAATCATTAGCATATCATAGTTTTTGTTTTAAACCATAAATGTGATAGTGGAATCATACACAACCAGATGCATGGTCAAGGTATGTAATTATTAAATTT
The DNA here is from genome assembly GCA_036321105.1 of Dracaena cambodiana. NCBI lineage: Eukaryota > Viridiplantae > Streptophyta > Magnoliopsida > Asparagales > Asparagaceae > Dracaena > Dracaena cambodiana. The sequence goes on from JAYEPQ010000003.1 coordinate 53,127,875, forward strand.
CTTAGATTTATCTTAAGTTTAATCGATGTCATTGTTAAAATGAAAAGCCATGGGGTCGTCAGTTCAATTCCAGGTTCCTTTTGCTTTTATATTGAGACAAGCAACGTTGAATCTCACTTATATATGTGTGCGTACATGCACAAGGAGGGGAGAAAAAAGAAGAGAATAAAAGAGAAATGCAAAGCAAAGAAAATCAAACTCATGTACGATCTTGGTAATCCCCATGTGATCTAGCTAGTGTTTGAAGTTTCCAGAATTTTCTTTTATGGTTCTTATTCTCTTATTTTTCAAAATTTATATTCTTACAGACACTATTGTTTTGATCAATGCCATTCATTCTGCTTTTGCAAGTTAGCCCATTACTATTATTGCTTTGGTATTTAGAAGTGACCGTTTATGTGCAGTTAAATGAAATAATATGGACATATTGGTATTCATATTTCTCACATATATTTTGATTAAAGAGTAGCAGAAGTATCCGGTAGCTATATAACATTTGGGATACTCATATAATTAATCCATACCCCTGCACTTGATGTATTTTGGTACTTCTCTTATGTGTCCTGAAATTTAAGTCGTGTCGAAGATATTTCATGAGGATATGTTTGAATGATGGGTTCACTATTCGATATGCAGGTATATTTATTTAATTGTCCACTTTGATTTGTAATATGATTTATTTGATACTGTTGATTCGTAACTTATAGTAGCAAAGCTGCTCTTCTGTGAACATTTATGAACATTTATGAGTTTGACACTTTGACTTTACAAATCTATATTATGGATGAGTACGATAGCTCACAAAAGCATATATAATTTTCCCATTGTTATGTCCATGACATTTTCATTTTCTGATTTTCAAGGCATCCCATATTTTTGCATATGAACACCGTGTCATATCTATATCAAACCGAGATCTTCAGCCATGTGTGAGAATTCTGCACATTCGAACTTGTATTCGCCGTGCTTTTCCTTTCATCTTGCCTTCCATTCTCCTAATAATATCTTAAGCTTCTTTCTTAGTTTAACGGAAACTGGAAAATGGGGGAAGAGAAAAGAAATCCTTCTTTACGCCCTTCTCATCTTTCTCTAGCCACCTGTTTTTCATGAGTCTCCAACTCCATTCCTTGGCCTTCCGCCCATCCACTACAGCCTGAGCTATAATTTGAATAGATGCGACGGAGGAAGAGAAGGGAAGAGGAGGAAAGGAAATGTATTCGGTACTATGAGGGGACAGAAGGAGTTTATGGTGTGCTGGTGAGTGAAAGGAGGAGTTTTCCCTAGAGGGTGTGCCAACGGACATCAGCATGTGTGGTAGCAGTGGTGAAGTTCTCAGGAGGAAGTTCTCAGCTGAGATTAGAAGGGATGAAGAGGAAGGAACACAAATTGTGTAAACTAGAGGGGAAAAAAATCGATGTATTCCATCAAAAATAAAATAAACTATGGCATAGTTACTTGGCGCCAGGGTTGGAGTCTTGGAGATGGAACTTCATATGTTGTACATGCGCATCCAACATTACCATTTTTTGCTACCTCAAGTAAATTTATCTAACTTCTAAGAAAAGACTGTTAATAGAAACTAGGTTAAAACGATTATGAGAAGTTAAACAATACCTATGTCTTTGCATTCTTCAATTTAAATGATCTGGGAGCTTGTCCTGAGTTTTGTTTTGTTCAATGTTGAATTCTGTTGGAAACCTTTTCATCTTTTTTTCCTTGTCTTGCTTTTAAATAATACTGTTGGAGATCTTTTTAGTATTTGGAAATAATATTTGTGCTTTTATTCTCAAGGGAGCACACCTTTTAATTTGAACACCTTGTGTTTTCAGTCTACTTAGCTGTTCCTTTGTAGGTTGTGTTTTTTTTCTTCCAGTTTTATCCTTCTAAGTTCTATCCTTCTATTTTTTTTTTTTTTTTTTTTTCCTTCAGTAAAATCTCTGTTTCTCTCGATTCCGTCTAGGCTGAAAAATTCCTTCTAACAACGTTTATCAATGTACTTATTTTTCTCTTATTGGCATTTATGGAAATGCTTAATCTGGGTGGGTTAATTCTAAATTGACTGATAGGACCAGGTGGCTTATGAATAACAAGTCATGAAATGAATATTCTGATACAATAGAAATGATTACATGTGGCAAATTACAAATTAGGGGAAAAAACATCTTTGATTTTTGATTGGTGCGAATACTAGCCTTAGCCCAAGAAACTGTCGGATACATAATTGTCCGGAGTCCAAATACATAATTATCCGAAGCCAAACTGATTGGTCCAAGGTGATGACTTCCCAATGGTCATATCTTATATTATTGCATTCATGGGAGGTGATGACTTCCCAATGGTCATATCTTATATTATTGCATTCATGGGAAGATGCTACGTTCTTCCTTTCCCAATGGATATGATTCGAAATGTTGAGTTATTTTCTGAGGTTTTAATTACATAAATTTTCATGCTACTCCTTTATAGGGGTGAACTCGACCACCGATTCCGACGGCTTCATCTGACTCCAACTAAAATTGATCGGAATTCGGTCGTAATAATTTTCCGACAACAGTTGGAGCCTAATACCTTCGAATTCAAGTCCCAACTTCGTCCTTTCCGACAATAGTTGGAGCCTAATACCTTCGAATTCAAATTCCAACTTCGTCCAACTGAACATTCAACTTCTCTCAACTTCTCGCTCGATTCTGACTGAAATCGATCAGAATTCGATCAGAAAAAAATTTCAATCGGAAAAAAATTTTGGCGGTGATATCGGAAGTTAATACTTTCGGATCTGATTAGAAAACTTCAAACTCCGATCGGTCGTCCGACTAAACATTCCTACTCCTTTAATTCTTATTAGTCGGTTTAAACACAACAAATTTGTTGAATTTTATTGCACTTATATTCTTATTAGAGATCTCTCTATGAATTTTTTTTTTTTTTTTAAAGGAATATTAGTGATACATTCTCAATAATTGAATAGTTGTTGCAATTAACATATTCTGAAATGAGGGGCTTTACCCCCATGTTGTACGGTTATAATGCAATGCAATACCATCTTTAAGAAATAAAAATAAAATAAAATAAAATAAAGACAATACAATGTCATGGATGGGCCAACTCAACCAAACCAAAGACCGTTGCATAATCATCATCTTTACAAGGTCACTTCATTGCTAACTGACAATTCCTAGAAAGCTGAGAGAGCAGTGTTCCTTGAGATCAAACCATGTGGCATCATCACTTGCAGAATTCAAACTTCTCGAAGGACTTGAGGAATCCAAGGGCAGCATCCTTGGCCTTCTCAGGCGGAGGAATGGCCGGAGACAGCAGCTCGAACTCGACCTTCCATTCAACGGTGCACTGCTCTCTCTCCTTGCCAGCCGTCGGGTTGAAGGAGAAGGTGACGCCATATGGATCGTACATCTCCTTCAGTTCGCCACCGATGACCTGATATGTCACGGAACGTCCTGTCTCCACCTTCTCTATCTTCTCAGTGGACTCTTTCACGTATCCGTGCAGTGCTACACATCAAACGTAGGCCATAGAACTGTCATACTTTAGGATGTCCAAAATTCGATAATATATTGAGAGTGGGCGTATGGGTCTTAGAAATTGATATGATTCAATTTTGTCTAAATATATGGATCTTCAAGAATAGGAATGGTAATCCAGTAATTATTTAAATAAATTAGTTAACTTATTTCAAAATAAAATTTGTCCTCTTAACATGATTAAATTTGTTTAAAAAAATATTACATGCGCAATATTGATTTATTTATTAATTAAGTAACCATTATGTGCCAGAATATTTGTTAAGTTTATTTGTTTTTCAACGGGTGATTGGCATATTAGGAAAAAAAAAAAAATTGAATATTAGATATTTGGAGTCCAAATCCGGATTTTATGAGTTATAACATGCTGGATCTTAAAATTGAATCCTCGGAATTTTAGTGGATTTAAATACCAAATAGTTTGTATAAAATAATAGTCAGATGGTTTTTTTGACGGATTCTATCTGAGTGACTGAGTCCAAGCCAAGGCACCACCGAATTTGCATCTGCATTTCTTTTACTTGATATGACAATTTTTTTTAACTTTTAAAATCACAAAGACCTATGGCTAGGTGAGTGTTCAAACCTTCCTACCTTTGACTAAATTTGCATGAGTGCACCGATAAAAAAAATATATCTCGATGTGGAGAGCCCTTGGACCTCGTTTATGGGTAGGGGGGCGTATTCACAGCATGCAGAGTTCAGCATAGAAGCTTCTTTCTGTAATAAAATATTTTATCAGGTAACGCCATGGATGGATTAAGTGAAATAGGATAATTAATCAAGCTTTGTTTTGTCAAAAAGAAGTGAGATTAGTAATCCCCCAAGGACTAATTAACCCCACCGCCCCTCATAAGACATATAATATTTTAGTTATGGCCCTTTGAATTTTGGTATTACTCTGATATTATTTGCTTCTAAATATAGTTATTGTTTTTTATCAGTCAAAAAACTATCTTTATTTTCTTTTATTTCCAATTTGGAGTGGTAAATAAACACATGACTATATATTGTACACAAACTATTAGTATTAGAATTAACTATTCTATTACTACTAATTTCATCATATATTTATAATTCCTCGAGTCTAGAATCAAACATGGCCTAAGTCTACCATTCATTTTCCATTTCTTTTTCGACTGTCACAAATTCTCTTGATTCTTCAGGAGTTGAAACCTATAAGAGCCTCAACATGTGTCCTCTAGACTGATGGCAAGTTAATGAGTACTCTCTTTGGTCCTAACCAAGTGATGTTTTTAAAAATTTTCGTATGTTTTAAGGGCTCAATAACTATCATATCTTTTATACAAGGAGGAAGTAGAGATATTAATTATACCATTTTCTCCCATTTCAAATAAACCTATCATCATTATTTTTATAAGTACGAATGCAAAATTGTCTTATTGTTAATTATTTAGTATTACGATAAAAAGAAACATCTTCTAGAACATGCATCCTTGTGCCTTAACAATAAAAACCCTTAACAAATATGCACGAAATCAGTCGTTTAAATGCCACTTGAAACACCTGAGGTAAGTTTGGCTGCTCATCCGTTCAGAATTTTTATTTAATCGCAAATCACTTTCAAGTGTAGAAAGGGTGGCAGGTAAGATTAACACAATCTAGTAAGATTAAGATATGTGATTCAATCATTTTATGTTTAGATATTTGCTGAGGTTAAACCTCAAACAGTCAAACCTCAGGTAACCCCAACCACCACCACCACCCCACTCCACCCCACCCCCCACAAAAAAAAAACTCCGCCTGGAGTTCGCTCCTGGAAATATAACTGAAATCGCCTGAAGTTCGCTCCTGAAAATATAGCTGAAATGTACAGCCGTCAGCGGTTTTCCATCTCTTGTTGCCCTCCAGACTGGTTGTTTGTTGGGACCCTGTCCTGTAAGTGCGTGCCTAGGAGGATAGCACACTTGGGGATGCAGAGGATCCCGTCATCGTATCGCCCAGCTCCCAGGGGCGTCGACGAATAAGGACAAGCCAGACAGAGTTCGAGAGCCCTATGGATCTCGATTGGTGATGCGGAAACCAAATCGTTTTATGTGTCTCGAAATCGAAGTTTACCTACGCTCCGCTCCAGGCTGACTGTCGATGAAAATCGAAAGATTCGGAACCGTGGTGGTAGAGGGAAGGAAGTCCAATGCCGAAATAAAAGAGAAGGTGCTTTCTAATATCCAGAACTAGCGAAGCGACATATGAAAAGCTAAAGCTAGAAGAAAACCCCTTTTTTCTCACTTTTTTTTTTCCTTCTCTCAACGCTGTGTGATGATTTGCAAAAAAGTACCTCCCGTCGTTTGTAGATATTCCCAAAAACTATCCATTTTGCTTTAAACATTTGTACTATGTAGTCATGACTTTAAATATCGACTAGTGGATATTATCGGATTTGAAAATTTTATAATAGTTATTGTTATCCAAAAAAATATCGAGAATATTTTTTAAACATTGGCATGTAAATATACATTTATATATCATAAAAAAATAAATACAAAGGTAATTTATGCATATATTATAAAAAACTACATAAAACATCGCATGTGTACTTGTGCGTGCAAGTTTAGGATGTATTTATTTCGACAACTTGCATTAAATCAATAAAACCATAACCATTAAACTAATTGTAGGATCTTTATAAATGATAACTTAGATAATAAAAAATAAAAATGGGTCAACAAATATATAAAATTTTAATGAAAGAAGAAAGAATAAATAATTCAACATCACATATTCATATATCTTGTTCACTGTTTCATATTAAAATCATAAACTGTCAAAATTATAAACTGATAATTTAAACAACATTCAAATAAAATTAAGAGTTTAGATATTATAAATTAAGCTCAGCCGATTTTGAATAATTTCAAACGCTATTTTGCATATGATATTGCAGCAGCCACATTAGTGGCTTGGACCCGATATTGCACCGTTATTTTTCCAAAAACGCTAAACGCCATGAAATTGCTTATATCGTTGCGTTTTGGATTAAAAAATACAATACCAATATTACGACCGATATTTAAAACAATACCCGAGTTCATGTTTGGCAACGGATTTAAGGCTCAAAGGAAAATCAGATTCCAAACGTGATTAAGAACTTATTCTTATGAAGTTAATCTAAATAATTTTGACCATTTAGATATAAAATGTTCTCACAAACACCTAATGTTTTGTAAAATATGAAAGTTGAAAGATAAAATTAGTAGTGTCCTTGTTACTTTTATTTGTAATCCCAACTTTCTCTCTCATTTTGAACATCCAAATTATTTTCTAACCATCTATACATGCGGGTAAGTAAACTCCTTTGTAATTCATGTTAACTTCTCTAATTTCCTAATCTGGATTGTTGAAATCCTTTTAACCCAAAAATTACTTAGCAACATAAAATCAAGCTAAAACTTCTAAATCTCTGATTCGACTTGTTGACTATGTTGACTAATAGTGCCATAGGTTTTCAAGATGATTAATATTGGTTTGTTTAAGTTGGAAATCTCCATTTCTCTGTGTCATAGGCATATTTAAACCGCTCTCCCACTACAGATCCATTTGCAATTGTCTCCAGCCACTTTGTATTTTACTCATTAAAGTTTTTTAAAGACGAAAAATGGGCTTTCCCAAATGTTAAACGTTCGAAAATGTTGGTATCCAGATTTTAACTTGTAAATCATCCATTTGAATCAATTTGTTAAAAGTTGGGTAGATTTCATCACCAGTGTCAATGGCATGACTTTTTCAAGCATAGAAGAAGATAGCTTACAAATCACAAGCCAAGATATTATAAAGCAAAGCCAAGCCCCTTCTTCATTCGCTAATCTAATACTGCTACTGCTACTACTTGTGATCATGTGCAGAGCCTACCGGGCGGGAAAAAAAAAATACCCCAGACAAGGTTTGATTCTCATACAAGAATGCACGCAATTTCAATATCTCAAAGCCTTTTACTAAATAACTAAGAGAAGTTACAGAAATTACCAGGACCAAGCCTGAAGAGCCTCAAGCTCCCAGGGCCACCATCTCCCCTCAAGTACTTGGCGCCAGCGAGCATTTCAGGATCAATCTTGCCCACAGTCTCATTGTTCCTGTACAGCTCCCATGCTTTCTCTGCAGGAATATTGAGAACCACCTCTCCTTTCATTGTCTTCATCTTCCATTTCTGCTTGCTCTTTTGCTGCACTGTGGGATTTCCTTAAATAATGGGAGTCCGGGACCATGCAGCAAATGAACAACAAAGAAAGAAACAAGTTGACTAATCTGGCTAGTAGTTAAATCCAACACAAAGTCAATAGGCGAGCTGTCCAAATAATTCACTTGATACATATCTCCATATAGTTTCGAGGAGCATCCTGTTGCTAACTATGAAAAAGATCTCTCATAGCGTCTCAAAACTCAAACCAGAAAGGGTAGAGAACAATAATACAGCAACACATGGAAGCTTATCCTCCATCGAGTCCATCCTAACATGAGAACCACCGGTTCATTGATTCTTACTATAAAGATACAGAACAACACAAACAAAGCAAATTGTTCTGTGGGATCATTAATTAGCTTGGGAATATCCCTCAGTTTATGCTCCTTCCCAAATTTGGTTCGACCACTTCCAAATATGGATGCTTGTGTCTGGTTGAGTAGCAAACTATCTGCTCGTGACAAGGAGTCTTCACCTCTTTGCTTGTATTGTTGTTCTTGTGCAATACAAGAGTTCTGGTTAAGGAAAGAAAGGAGAACTAGTACTTTATAGGATTGAAGGAAAATGAATCTGGATGCATCACTTCAGATCCTATATAAGCTTCAAACCTCCAGAATATAAAGCAAAAAGGGAACAACACTATCCCACTTCGATTGAAGACAAAATTTCATAAACCCAAAAAAAAAAAAAAAAAAAAAAAAGAGGAAGAAGAAGAAGAAGAAAGAAGGAAAGGAAGATCAATCAAGTGTCTGCCCTCCTTTCATCAGATCCTGTTTTATCCCAATTCAGTTCCAATCCATCTCAGTCTTCTAAACCAACTTAACACCTAATGCATTTGACGCAGGACAAGAGCGGAATTTGAGTTTATTGGTTGAAACTGGGGATAAAATAAAAGATAACGATGGATTTAAGCATCACACCAAGGTAATCTCTCACCCACTCATAACGAATCCGTGATAAGAGATTTAAGGATTGATTTAGGAATTCACCCATGATCTTTCATCCACTCAATGAATTCACAATGAAAGATTAAATTGTGAGTGACAAATCACTTAAAATTTCAACGTTCTCTTTTATTGTTTCAAGAGTCATACATGATTATTTATAAAAAAAACTACTTGCACGACACGTGCAAATAAATCAAAACTCTAATAATAATAATAAAATCCTAATTAAATCTAATCAGATCTTAAAAAAATTATCATAAAATACCACATCAGACCTGACCTTTATTATCCCCATTAGTGTTCCTAATTCCACTAAAACATTTCTAATTTACACTTGGGAATGCAATTACATTTGGTTCCCTGTTTTTTTTTTTTTTTTTTTTTTTTTGTGCCTAAGAGATGAATGCAGCTCTGTATAGCCAAGCATTTATTTAACCTCTTCTAGACATCTACTCTGGCGAACTAGGGTTTCTTCTTGGCTGCAGTTTTGGCATTGAACCGGAAGAGGAGACATTGCTACGCCAACATACCGGCAATGGCCTTTGGAGGCTTTATGGCAAGGTCTTAATTGGCTAAAAGTTGACAGCCAGCAAAGAATTTGGCAGCAAAAAAGTCATGCTAATTTGATTAAACTGCTTGTATGGCTTTCTAGGCTAAGCCATGCTGAATAGCTTTAACCCATTTTTGGTAGGGAAGGCTAATGAATGTTAATATCAGTGTTGAAAATAACGGGATATGAAACATGTAATGTTGCGTTACGAAACCTAACGGAAGCTTAGCGCTACGTAACACTTGAAAATAACTCAGTGCACCGTAACAGTACGGTTTTTTATGTTATTTTATATTATATTATGTAACGTTACGTTAAATTATTTACAATTATTTTTTTTAGTAATTTCTATATTGTCGTTGATTATTATTTTGATTATTAGCGAATTATTGTAATTTTCTTACTTGATTAGTTGTTGGCTTGTTTGATTGATTGTTGTAATTCATATCGAATTACTGAAATATCTTACTTTTTGATTCTACTGAAATTTTAATTTACTGAAATCAACAATTACAAAAAAGATAAATTGAACATTACAAAATATAAATAACAACAAAGATAATAACTGGAATTCAAATAAAAAATTGAAATCTTATTTTCTTGTTTAGATGATAACTGGAATTACGATTGCAGACTTAATAAATTATAAAGATAAATGTGAAAATTATTGTAAAACTTAATATAAATTTAGAATATATTATACATTACAAAATATTTTTATATTCTTTTCTTGATATTTTGAATTTATTTTATAATTTATAAAAATTATTTTATATAGTTTTACATTTATTTTTATTAAATAAATAGAAAATTGCAAAACTTATGTCATGTGTTACGCTATATGTGATATAACCTAACAGAGGTAAAACATTACGTTACCATTATCGCTAATTTAAACATTGGTTAATATGATTACCCACTAACTTTATTTGTTAATCAATGTAGATAAATGTGTTAAGTTGCATTTGATTTCCATGGACCCATAACAAATGAATAACACAAAGAAACCAGAATTAGTCATATTGGAAAATCTGAACGCATACAATACTTGTCTGCATGCTCACCTACCTCTCAATTTTGATAAACATCCATTCTTGCACACTTGCACAGATATCATGCCTCACCAAAATGTCAGCGACAAATATTTACTACTTTCATGTTCCTAATCCTACACCATCACTACTACTTCAAGAGTACTGAAATATTACTCATTCTGCGCTAAAACTTCGTGAAAGACCAAGAGTGATTTGTTACAACATATGCACCGTAGATGGACGGTTCTAACAGTAATATGACAATTTTGTTGTTCATTGTTCTGTTCCTACACATGCCAATTAAGCTATCCTCAATGTCTCACTCTTCCTACTCCTCCAAAAGAAATTAGATCGTGCATGGGCATATATGAGTTCGATCTCTGAAAAAACAAGATTGATGAGCCTAATTTGAATATGCACAAAGGATATTTCAAACAATATTACGATAATAATAGAAAAAGGAGGAATATGAACTGTGAAATGAGAGAGAAAACAGAAAGTTTTTAAATTGATTACTAGGAGGGCAAGAGCACAATAAACTATTCTTTTGCACTCTGGCTTTCACTCAGTTCGGAACTTAGCATATGATGAAGAAGAATGTCAACTGTGCGACCCCTTGATTTCACACTGCATGACAGAACAAAAAGAATTGTCAGTCTTCTTCATACAAATATGAACTCAATAAATCTTTCAGATGCTGAACATTACCCAACACGCCGACGTCCGTCATTCCTTCTAGGTGAATCCTGGAGCAAGAAAACAAATAACCCATAAATTTTTGTGCAGGAATAATTAAGAATCTAATAATGCATGTCATGATGAGATTTGAGCAATAAACAGCATTTTCTATAAAAATACATGTCAACAACTTCCAATTGAATCAGGAACCATTCTGCAAGTAGAAATGAAGGATATCTTTGATTCAAGTATAGTGGATAATAATGAAGCAGTATCTAAGCAGAAATCATTTAAGATATAACCCTTCTCTTCCAATTAATCCACTTCTTTAAGAGATACAAGAGAACTCGGTTAAATTAATCACTTACACATGTGATTAGAATAGTGTACATATTGAGCATGAACTACCTTGCCTTTGCAAAACATGTTTGCTATTGTTTGTTAATTCCTGAATGTTAGCAAATGGCTAAGATAGTCATAATACATAACATATTTCTATATATGTTTTAACACCTCCTTGTATCCGAGTTCAAACTATTCCATAATGTCAATAACTGGGGAGTTTGTTCTGGACCTAGAATATAAGGTCAAACATAGTGTAATTTCTCATTTTATAATTGTTTTATCTCCCTTTTCTGTCTTCTTGAGAACTCCTATTCCTAGCGAAGAATCTTCGGCTTACATCAGTGAGAACTTTACATGATATGAAGTTTTAGAAATGGACAGAATGATAGAGATTCCTCCAAGTAAAATCAAATGAGAAGCTGCAGACTGAGATTCTGACCATGAAAAGGATATTGTCCTGGTACTGCCAGTATTAAGATGCAATAACAAACCAATAGAAACATATGCAAATTTGATGAATCAAGAAACTATAATATATCCTTTCATTGAATGAGAACTGATAATAACTGCTCTCTTCATCCAGTTTTAGTCATATGTTGACCAATCAAACACTTAAAGAAAATTTAGGTATAATGCAGACAACTAATAATTATAATTGAAGTAAAAACTTTGTACATATTGAAATTGATTAAAAAATTTAAAACTAAAAATAGTTATGGTATTTTGATAATAAAGGGAAAATATATGGGTACTACGCATACATGCATTTGAAGTAATAAAAGTTGCTTTGGAATTCCAAAAAAAAAAAAGTTGAATTGGAATTCAAAAGTGCTACTAATTTGGGACACTTTTTTGGTCAAAAAAAGATTATTAAATCCAGACAGAGGGAGTATTTTTTTAACAATTTCCCCACGCTAAATGGAATAACTACAACATGAAATCAAACAAGATTTAAGTTATTGGAAACAAATACCCTGTAGTCTGATTATGACAAAAGCAAAAAAGCAAGCGTAAAGTTTAACTATCATAGAAGAGTCTTTAACAAATACAACCTTGTCCTCTTCAGATTTGGGTGTTTCCAGTTCCATTTCAGCAAAGAAAGCCTCCAACACAAAAGCTACAACCTGCAGTAGAAGAAGCAGAGCAAATTGTTTGCAACATCTGATGTTATCTGTAAAGCCTAACAGGGCAGAATTTCTGGCAGAAGAACGTCATCATCAGCTAAACCCTTTCAACAAGAAAATGGGTTCAGCCATGAAGCATGTTTCAAAGACGAAGAAACATCATAAATGAAAATATGGATAATAGCAAATATTTTGGAACTTTTTTCCAGAAAGGGAAGCTATATTAAAAGCTTAAGGTCAGTTCTCTGTCCCCAGATAGACAGGAGCTTGGACAAATTCTAGGAGTCCAGAGCAACAGAATGAAGTATCATCTCAAACAAAGAACATAAGGAATTTCTCATTTTATAATAAGGAGCATTATAAAATGGCAAACAAAAGTTAGCCACAAACATGTGGTCTGCTGCTATGCCATGATTGATTGCCTGACATAAATATAGCAGTAACCTTCCATATAGTAATTAACTACTGTTATTGACTGAATGATGAGGACATGTAATTGAAATGAAAGCCAAAATTACTAAATAGGTCACATGCATAACACGACCATCTAGTGGATGGATAGCCCACTAAGCTACCTTTTCTACTAAGAACTCCATGTTTCCTTTTCACTTAATAAGATTGAGTTGATTATGTCTTGATTGTCTGTTTATTAATATACGAAACTATTAACTAGAGTTTATGTGTATGATTTTGTGTTCTAGAAGACAACCTCAAATTGTTGATAACGATGAAAGAAATTAATAAAATAATCAACTTAACCTCATTAAATTTGATGAATATGAATTATAGTCAATCTTACTAAGTGAAGAACTATGTGCATCACATTCTCCACCTTACACGTAAATAGTCTAGAAATAAAGCACAGGTGTCAGAATCAAACTGCTGCCAGAAAAGGAGAGGGGTATTCCATCCTCTCTCTCTCTCTCTCTCTCTCTCTCTCTCTCCCCTTGTTTTAAACCCCGAACCCACACAACCAGCCTCATCCTCTGTGTTAGTAACATTTAAGTGTTCTTTTCCACATGTAATTGGCAAGCCTCGAAGTTGTTATTGGTCGTTATCTCGAGTAAAGCAATCAAATCCATGAAAATTGCAAGGACATGCATCACATCCAACACAGCTAGGGCTTCACGGTGAAAGTGTTGCTACATAGATAGTCGTTAAGCTTCATGGTGATGATAAAAAGGAGTGCAACATCCAGGACAATTTTAATGACAAATGGCTTACCGAATGATAATGACAATATGATTGTAATTTGAGCAGCATAAATTGTTTGCCTAAATGGAATGATCAGCAAATTGCATTCGAACTCTCTCTGAAAAAGAAAACAGATGCAACAATATACCCGATGTGACTAGGAAACACACAAAGCCAACAGATCTGGTCGCACAGAACCAGAAAAACAGACATGCTCAGTAAAGAGCCATGCGATTCGTTTTGGAAGACCTAAAGCGATGTGTCTCCAAGGGACAGACAGAGAACAAAACACCTGAGTGAAATTCAATTGGGAACACCCAAACTGACGTATTTTGCAGGGACAGACAGAGAAAGAGCTATGCAAGACTCCAAGATGTTGAAACTAGTTACATCTACCTCCTTTTTGTTCCAGATATCATTACCACTTTCTGGAGGTCAAAAATAGTTCCACACTATTTTTGCTTTGATACATAGTTACTGCTTTGGCAAAACTAACCATTAATTGATGTGCTCCAAAGAAATACCTGAAGAACAAGTATCTATTGATCAAAAGTACATTACTTTAAAATTTACATTTGTTTTATCTACAATAATTCCATGGATCCAGGTATTTGGTTGTCATAGAGTAAGTAGGTAGCCAACGAACTCTTGCTCAGAAATGCTACAACAAATGTGTTCAGAATTAATTTTCTATCTGCAACTCGAGCAGAAAAGAGAAGTATGATAGATAAGTTTTCATAGATGTATTTTTTCTTCAGATCAAGAACATCAAAAACACATAATTATTTAACCAAAACTTTGGAGCTTATAAGACAGTTACATGAACTCACCAGATTAAGAAGTAGCAAAACTGTTATGAGGTAAAAACTAACGAAATATGCAAGGGTCCAGGCAGTTCCAGTCAAGTCCTTGTAGCTCTGAAGAAAATGAAGCACATTAGCAGTTGCTCATAAATCCATAACACAAAAATCAATTTAATGAACTAGCATATGCATACTCAAATATAACATAACACTAAGCCCAAATGCAAATACTATTATATGTTCATTCTGTGCTTAATTGAACAGATTCAAAAATTTGCTTACACATGTTCTTTAATCTATTTAGGTGTACATTTTAACAAGGCTGGCAATAGCCTTACTGGTATGGTGAAGTTTAGAGCCGAAGCTCCTGTATTCAATAATAAGCTGTTTAACCAACGCCAATACATATCTGATTTCCTTCATTATGCACTTAGAAAGTTCTAGTTTATGGGGAAGCTTATTCTTTTTGGCTACAAATATGGGTCAGCTAATTGGTTGGTACAAAATTGACTGCCCACAAAATTAAAAGTTGCATCTAAATTGGTTCCAGTAAGACTTGACGTCCTGATGGCTGTAATTGGCCCTCAAGGTTAATTAACATCAGGCAAGCTTCTCAAAGAGGTTAATTAGGCTATTCTTACCTTTGTTTATATATCTTCTGGTGCTTTCAACAGATTAATGTCCTGTTGCAATGTTTCTTACAAACTTATTCTGAATTTCTAGGAAGTAGGCTTCAAAAGTTAACTGATAACATAATCTCTAGAATAGATCAACGTCTACTCTGTTGGCTGATGCCCTAACTAGTCAGGGTTCTTATGACGTAGTAAGGGATTTTACGGAAAAGCTTGGGAGCAAGTTTTATCTCAGCAAATCAGGAGCTTACCAGACTGAGTCTGGTATGCTTACTGAACGGTGGATTGGCTAGTTTCTTCAAAATCATAGGGGAGCACCATATGCTCACTATCACCTTACTTCTTCGTGCTTGGGATGGAATTCTTGTCCAGTCACATGAGAAGCTCCCAGTTGAAAGGAGAAGGATTTATCCTATTACAAGGGGTAGTAAGCTCTAGTATCTCCATTTTTGTTGATGACACATTAGTTTTCTCAAAGGCCAATGTTCGCATTTGCAAACTTCTAATGGAAGAGTATATTGGTTTATCTATCTATTAATAATAGAGATAAAAGCAAGATCTTTTTCAGCAAGAGCTCCCTCAGTAAAGGTTTTCTAGTCTAATAAAATATTTTTGAAGCGACTTGTCTCACTGGGTAATTAGCTCTTCGCTCAATGTTGTTCAGTCCTTAAAAGCAAGGTTAAAAAATAGGAATCAATATTGGTAGTGGCAAAACCATTTATGGTATCAAGACTGATAATATCGGATAAATACTATAAGCAATACCGGACTGATACAATATAAGTGTATCGGAAACCTCAAAATCTAATACAATATATGCAAGAAATATCAGTATAGGCCAAGATTTAAAACCTTGATTAATTAGTGAGATTTTCCTGCTCTTCTTGATAAATGTACTTAATGTGGAAGTACAGACATTGAAGGTTTAGAAATGAGAAACTTTCATGCGTGGAGGATGTTTGAGAATTGTTATATCAAGAAAGATGACATATTAACTACAAGATTCAAAATTTAATATTATGATAGAGCTAGATGGGTTATCTGATATACTGAAAGTAACCCATATAACCAGGCCTTTTTTTAATAATGAAAGACAAGAAATCAAGCAAACCAAGACAAGATAGGATAGTTTGCAAGAGTAACTCATTAATAATACTTATAGTCAGCTTTCCTACGGTTAATTTTTGGTAACCAGGTTTCAATCATAGAGTTAACTCCAAGCACATAAAAAAAAAAAAAAAAAAAAAAAAAAAAAAAAAAACGGGCTGTAGTATGGGGGTATATAACTTATCACCCATAAAATTTAAAACTCTCGCTTAAACCCCTGGAGGGTCTGAGTGTAATTAAAACACGATGACTTAGATAGTCCAGAGGGTCTAAGTAGGAGTTTTAAACTTAAGGGATGACCCATACTATAGGGGATCTGAGTGTAATTAATCTAAGAAAAAAATACATACACTAACAACAAGTGCAACCGTCCACTGGAAAGGGGTATCACTACTTAATCTACTTTAGTTAGGCAATTTTGGGTCAACCAAATAAAAAGTTCAGACCCTGACAGGACTTGTCAATTAAACAAGGCAATTAAGGTCAATCCATTTATGATCCGGACCCATTTAAGGCTAGGCCCAGCCTGCTAATAACAGCTCAGCTTCACGGATCAGTTTGAAATTACCACCTCTAGGACTTATTATGACACTGTTGCTTGGTGTAATATAATCTGGTGATCATCATGAAAACATGCAATTGAAAAATTAGTGAGGATGTTCAGAGAAGTGTGGTTTAACTAGGACTCTTCTTTTTTTTACTTGGACTTTATTACATTAGTTTCAATAAACAATAAATACAATTACATATAAAAACACCCCACACCACTCAACACCCACCCCCCCCCCCCACCCCCCCCCCCCCCCAAAAAAAAAAAAAAAAAAAAAAAAAAACACACACACACACACAAACCATAACCACGAAAAAGAGAAACATGACTGAAATTTATCACAGGCAAACACGTTCTTCATGACAACTCTACTATAATTAGCATTTGCTTCAGAATAACTGAAATTTAGTTTCAAAAGATAAACAAGTGTATTAATTATTAAGGAAAAATGTGTCCACCACCCTAAGAAACTATTCTCATATGGTTACCTCCATGGGAGAAAAATACATGTGATTACCCTCTTGAAAAGTCATGTATGAGGCCCACACTTTTTTTGTATTTCCTTACAAATAAGATGAATTATTGAATTCCATTTTTATCCTCATCTCTCTCCCTTTTGACCCAGGTTGGCCAGCCCACAAGAAGGAATCCTCTTTTTCCTTCCTTTTCCCTTATAACTCCAGTGGGACTTGTAGATTCTCAAAAAAGAAAAAAAAATTCTTTCTACTCCACCTCTAAATTCAACATATATATATGTAAAAAAAATTCTCAGAAAAATCATCATCTTCTTTTATTTCTGTTTCCACCTTTTTTTTCCAACCCTTTTTCTTTGTTTACTTTGTAACTATACAACAATGAATTTTTATGATTAGTTCTCAACCTTTTATGGTTTGGTCACGTGCAACGTAGGCCTACAAGTACACCAGTTCGAAAAGGGGAGTTCATCAATGTAAGACGAGTTAAAGAACGAAGGGAAGATCGAGGAAAACATGGATGGAGATGATACGCAAAGATATGGAGTCTAGAGGTTTAAATAAGGAGATATTACTTGATAGAAATGAATGGAGAAGGAATATCAAAGTGATCGATCCGGCGTGATTCTTTTTTTGGTTCATGTAGCCTACCCCAAATACTTGGGATAAAAGGCTTAGTTGTTGTTGTTCTCAACCTTTTCCTTTTTTCCCTAACAGTGACACATAAAGCCACCAAAAAAAAAAAAAAAAAAAAGAGATTTACTAAAATAGAGCCATCTTTTTTATGGGATATTAGTTATAGGGGTTTTCATGGAATTAGTTTTGGTTTTAACTATTCTCTTTGTTTTTTTTTTAGATCCAAACAATAAAGAATCTTTTTCAATTAGTTATCAATTCTCTCTTCTTCTAATGGAGATCACAACCACAAAAATTAAGTTATTCAAAACAGAAGCCATGCAATTTAGCTGCAGGGGTTTTCATGTAAGTTCCTACTTTTTTTTTCAAATCAAATTGTCTTTCTTATGCAACAATCTACACCTAATTTGAAAATCTCTACCTTTGTGACTATCAATGACATTATGCATGAAATGATCTACCTTTGTGACTAACCTATCGTCTTTTAGTAAAAGCTTTCTATGTTTTCTACAGAACTGTCTACCTCTATATATAATTTGTTTACTTTTTAATACAAATCTATGTACAAAATTCTGTCTAAAAACTATTCACCAGTTCAGAGAAGTTTTCTACCTTCATAACTAATATGTCAACTTTTAGTACAAATCTGTCTACCTTTGAAATTAATCCATCTGACTTTTACTACAAAATCATCTATCTTCTATATGAAACAATCTACTTTTGTAACTGTCAACCTTTATTACAAAATTCTCTCCCTTTATAACTAATATATATAATCTTGGAACAAAATTCTCTACCTTCTCTACGAGACTGTTTATCTTTTTAATTGATATGTATACTTTTAGCAGTGAATCTACTCCTCTTATCAGAGGAGACTTAACACTGAACAGTTAATATTTTAACTACATGATCTGTTTGGCGTTTTCAAAGTAGTGTATAAAGGAGTGTAAGGTCAATTTATGCCTAAACTCCAAGGAGCCGATACAAAGCCAGGACCATGACTGATGCAATACGAGTTCAACTGAAGCTGGTTGGAAGTAAATGAAGCCATGGTTAGGTGTCAATTTCAATTCTTCAGGTTTTGTAATTTGCATTGATGCTGAAACTCAGATATCTGTGCTTAAGTGCCCAAAAAAATGGCTATAACTAGAGC
Organism: Dracaena cambodiana; assembly: GCA_036321105.1. Lineage (NCBI taxonomy): Eukaryota > Viridiplantae > Streptophyta > Magnoliopsida > Asparagales > Asparagaceae > Dracaena > Dracaena cambodiana. The sequence continues at coordinate 53,146,838 of JAYEPQ010000003.1, forward strand.
CACGTAGGTCTATTTGTCATGGATTATCTATCACTTTGAAAATAAAAGCAAGAGATGCAACTTTTAGCTTCTATGTTAATAACTTCTCCAAATTCTATCATATTGAGAGTAGATATTTTCATGAGTTGCTGCATATGATAGGAGAGATTCAGATTTAGTTAGGAAAATATCTTATAGCATTTGGTTAGATTTAGTCAGTATTAAAGTTATTTAGTTAGCTTTACCGACAAGAAAAGATTTCCTTTAATTTTATTTAAAAATATTTTGCAGCCCTAAGATAAAAGCATTTTTTTTCTAGATTTGGTCGTGAATTATTTAATTTTAATTTCTCAGTTAATAAGTTAGCTTTTATTATAAGCAGACTTTGCCTTCTGGATATGCAAATGAAGAATGATGATATGTTTATAAAAAAAAAATCTTTTCTCTGTGACCTAATTTTCAGTGATGAGGGCCATTTTTCATCATTGTGGTGTTGCGTCACACTTATCACTTCTATTACTTTTTTATGTATCGTACTATTTGCTGGGTCTCTGATCGGTATTATTTACTACATGACTCTTTTATGCGATGGGAACTTCCAGTGATTATTCCGCCATGTGTTGTTCTGTATCCGAGTTGATGAAACCAGACAATGAGGGTTGTTGAAGATGTGTGTCTGCATCTGCATCAATGTAAACAGGCAAAAAGAGTTGTTGAAAATATTACATTCCAATTTTGGGATAAATTTGGATGAGAGTAGCACATCATGATGTATATACTACAGGATTTATAACTAATATTAACTTAAATCAACCTTAAATGTTTAAGTTCTAAAGAGTAATGTAGTGTGAAATTTATCAACCCGAAATTTAAGAAGCACTACCAGTGGACAACTACTTTTACGTTTACTAAATTATCTAATTAGGGGATGCAAAACATAATATTCACAAATGTGTAACTATTGATTAATGGAACAACTACAAAAGATAAATGAGAGATAAAAAGAGAAGGAAGATTAAGATACCTGCATCCAAATTTGCCAATTTCCCATCACTAACAAATTGAATAGTGTCACCATCCCATTTGGGTAGTCATTAAAATTGAAAAGTATGTAGCTAGCTCCATTAAGTATGTTCAAATTGCTAAAAGGTAAAAGTTTTCTCAAAAAATAAGGAACTATTGTGCTAGCATGTAACATATAAATTAACACAAAAGTATGAAAATTGAAGGATACTCGTCCTCAAAAAGATCAGTTGCTTCCAAACTCGGGTTACCAGTGTTTACAATTCCGCCAAACAGCTACAAATTAAAAGCAATTCTAGTAATAATCTCATAATAAAATGAAGGGGATGCAAATGATACAATTGCATTGCAATAAATTCAACATTTTGGACTTCTTAACTTCAAAGCAAAGGAGTGAATATCCCATCTATTTTACAACTCATGATGTGCATAATCTATGAAGCACCATTTGTATCTTTTGTTTTTGAATCACTTCCCACTAGAACTAAAATCATGCAGCCAAATTGACCAATTTATTAAAGCGATCACGAGTCTATAACCTAATTTACTGGATTACAGTTCAATTCCTCATTGATTGTGTTAGATTAGAATACTATTTTGTACTTAGATTTAGTTTGAGTTTAATACCACATCGCCTATTGAGTGGTTTATGTGCAATTGAGAGGTCTATAAGTATATGTAATCCTCTGACTTATGTATATGGAGATTGAGTTTTGGTTCTCAATACTTCTGACATGGTATCAGAGCAGTTTTGAGAAATAGATCTAAACCGTACGATTCGATTACCTATCAATCTCAACTATCCACTAAAAAAAAGCCTAGGTTACATGTGGCGACTTCCTTCAAAACCCCTAGCAGCAAAGGCACAGCAACAACAGTGAGCCAGCAGCAGAGAGATTTGCCTTGGACAGTCAGCAAATTTATTTGCTCGAAACTTCTTTACTTAAAAATCGCGACAGGTCTATTGCTGCTATTGCTCAAAACACTATATTTTGTGTTCTCCATCTTCTTTTTATGGCATCATCAATTTCAAGTGATTTATCTACTATTAGTGCTACAATTACTACCATGACTGAAAATTTATATAAAAAAATCTTAAATTTATATCAAAAAAATCTTACTGTTACCACTGTTAATTTGAATGGAAATAATTATCTGTTATGGGCTCAGTCATTCAGATCATTTGTCGGTACTCAAAGAAAAATTACGTATTTACTGGATGATCCACCAGATGCACATGATCCTCTATATTCTGATTGGCTTGTTAATGACTGTTGCCTGATTACATGACTTCTTAATAGTATGGAAGAAAAATTAAGTTCTTATGTTATGTTCTTGAAAACTGCAAAAGAGATATGAGACACCCTTAAAGAAGTATATGATAATGAAAAAAATATATCACGAGTTTTGGAACTGTATGAGCGCTTGTTTTCTCTCAAATAAGACAAAATGCCTGTATCTGAGTACTATTTCGGTCTCCGAGGTATATTGGATGAGCTTGAGGTTCACCAATCACTGGTTACAAATTTTAAGACCTTGAGACAATATCGTCAGTATCTAGCTGTTGCAAAATTTATTTTCGAATTGGATTCCTTTCTATTGACCCAGGTGAGGGGTCAAATTCTTTTTGGTGATAGTATTCCATCCTTGACAGCGATGTATTCCCGAGTCATTCGTGTTTATACTGGTTCTACTATATCAACACCTCAAACTCTTACCTCTAATGACCATTCTGTCATATTTTCTGGTCGGAGACAAGGTCATGGTCGTGGTCGTAGTTGAGATCGTGATTCAGAGGGAGGCCGTAGTCATGGTGGCAATGGTGATTGAAACTCCGGTGGTGGACGAGAATTTCGTGAATATGATTACTCCAGCAGGAAAAATCACGCATCTGCATACTGTTGGGAGAAGTATAGAAAATCGAAATGGGCACAAACTGCTACTCCTTTACCTCCAATAAAAAATACTGCATCAACAATGAATTATGCTAGTACTTCGGCATCTTCAATGATGGTTCAAATTCCACAAAATGAACTTGACAGAATTCTCCGTTTTCAATCCACCATGGCCAGTCCGCATGCTACTCTTGTATCCTTGTCAGGTACTGATACTAACATTACTTTCTCTAACTAACTATGGGTTATACACTCTAGAACTTCCTCCCATATGACAGGTATTAGATACAAGTTTATCTCCCTATATTTTTTAGATAAATATCCCCCTGTCCATATTGCTGATGGCTCCTCTTCTTCAGTCATTGGTGATGAAAAAATTCACGCTACCAATTTATTAACCTTATATAACATTTTGTTTGTTTTTAATTTTCATGTTAGTTTGTTGTTTATTAACCAAATCACCAAAACTAACAATTGTTTTGCAACATTCTTTCCTACTTACTGTGTTTTTCAGGACCTCCAAACTGGAATGAGGAGGTACGGGACGTGAGCAAAGGAGGATATACTATCTCGATGAGACATCACTTATAAGATTTGCTGCTTCTTCCGATTCCTTTTTATAGTGGCATCAACGTCTTGGACATCCTTCTCTCCAAAGTGTTCGTCTAGTTGTACCCACTGTGACTGACATATATACTTTACATTGTGAGTCTTGTGAACTGGGTAAATATCATCGCGTCTCATATCCAGGTTAAGTCAACCAACGTAGTAGGTTTTCATTAGAGTTAGTCCATTATATGATATTTGGGGTCTATATTGTTTTCCTCTTTGAAGGGCTTTAAGTATTCTTTTATATTTGTGGAAGATTTTCTCGCATGATATGGATGTATTTGCTAAGCGAAAGGTCTATTGTCCTTAGTATAATTGAACTATTTTATAAAAAAATAAAAAATTAATTTTCTACATCTATTCGGATTTTGTGCACTAATAATACTATAGAGTATATGAAAACTGATGTTTCTTTATTTTGTGCTAATAATGGAATTATTTATCAAACTCTTGTTCTCACACATCCCAGCAAAACAGTGTTGCTGAAAGAAAGCATAGACATATTCTTGATGTTACTCGAACATTAATGATTCACATGCATGTTCCAAAATATCTATGGTCTGATACTATTTTGTATGCTTATCATTTAATAAATAGGATGTCATCATCTGTCTTACATGGTAAAACCGTTTTTCTGTCTTTATCCTAATAAACACATATTTCCTCTTATACCCCGAGTATTTGATTGTACGTATTTTGTTCAAAATTTATCTTCTGATTTGGACAAGTTATCACCTTGTGCTATCAAGTGTGTATTTGTTGGATACTCTAGAATACAAAAAGGATATAAGTATTATTATCCAATATCTAGAAAGTATTTTGTCTCTGTCGATGTTACTTTTTTTGAGTTTGTTCCCTACTTCACTTTCACATCAAAATGTCAGTTAAATACTTCTCTTCCTTTACCCCTATCTGTCTCTACGACTGAGATTGGACAAGTATCGGTGCCTCATAAAGGGAATGAATAGGTGACTCACCAGAAACCACTATTGGTTTTTTCTCGTCGTCAGAAAATGCCTCCTCCCAACTCACTACCTGTTGCTCCGCCACCTCCAGCTGCAGGTCCCCAGCAACCATAGCATTCTTCTGCTTCTATCTCTGATTTTTCCATTACTCTTCGGAAGGATAAGCGCTCTACTATTGCTCATCATATTTCTCAATTTATTTTCTATAATCACCTTCACCCAATATTCCGCCAGTTTGCCCTTTCTCTTTTTTCGGTCTTTATACGCAGGTCATTTCTAGAAGCAGTGTCAATCTCTGCCTGGCAGTTGGCTATGGATGAGGAGATGCAAACCCTTGTCTCTCATGGAACTGGGATTTGGTTCCGTCTCTGCCTGATACCTATATTGTTGGTTGTCGCTAGATTTATTCCGTTAAATATAAGCCGAACGGCTCCATTAATCCCTATAAAACCCGTCTTGTTGCGAAAGACTTTTCCAAACTTATAGTGTTGATTACTTTGAGACTTTCTCTTCTGTAGCACGTCTAAACTTTATTCGCATTCATTTCTCTCTTACTGTGAATCTTGATTGGCCATTATTCCAATTAGATATTAAAAATACTTTTTTATATGGTGATCTGAAAGAAGAGGTGTATATGGAATAACCTTCAGGATATATTGTTCAGGAGGAGAATGCAGTCTGCAAACTCAAAAAAGCAATTTATGGTCTTAAACAGAATTCTCGAGCTTGATTTGGGAAGTTTTCCACTTTAATTGTTAGTATTAGATTTCAGCGTTGCCATTATGATCATTCCGTTTTTGTCTGGCATACTCGTTCTGGATTGTTCTTTTTACTGTGTATGTAGATAATATTCTACTAACTGGAAGTGATACAACAAGTCTGACTGAGACAAAAAATTATCTCAGGCAACATTTTATAACTAAAAATATAGAAAAGCTATTTTTTTTAAATTGAGATAGTTTATCATAAACATAGATTATTTCTCTCTCAAAGAAAATACGCGCTAGATCTCTTGGAAGAGACCGGTCGCCTTAGATATAAACCTGCTAATACTCCATTGCAGTCAGATTTTAATGTGTGGAGTGAAGACGGTGCTTTGTATGAAGATCTTAAGCAGTATAGAAGAATGGTTGGCAAGTTTATCTATCTCACAGGCACTAGACCTGACTTTTTTTTGTTGTCGGATTGCTGAATCAGCTCATGTATAAACCAAGGGATATACACTGGAAAACTGTTCTAAGAGTTTTGGCATATATTAAGAGCTCTTCTGAAAAAAATTATTTTATAAAAAATATGGTCATGTTAAAATCTCTGCCTTTTCAGATACAGGATATGCAGGAGATAAAGGAGATAGAAAGTCAACCACTGAATATCTTACATTTATTAGAAGTAATGTAGTCACATGGAGGAGTAAGAAACATGATGTAGTATTTAGATTTTCAGCTAAGGCAAAATATCAGGTCATGGCATATACTACATGCGAATTGTTATGATTAAAGAAATTGCTGACTGAATTTGGTTTCAACTCAAAAAATCCTATGCCTATGTACTGTGATGATCAATCAGGCATTTATATTACTCAAAATCCAGTATTTCATGATCGTACTAACCATATAGAGATATATTGTCGTCTGGTTCGAAATAATTTGGTGAAGAAAATAATATGTACTCCGTTAACTCCTTCGTCAGAGCAATTGGCCGATATTCTAACTAAAACTGCATCACCGACTATGTTTTCTAAAATATATAACAAGTTGGGTATGATTGATATTTATATCCCAACTTGAGGAGTGTTAGATAAGAATATTATTTTGTATTTGGGTTTAGTTTGAGTCTAGTACCACATCGCCTATTAAGTGGTTTATGTGGAGTTGAAAGATCTATAAATATATGTAATCCTCTAACTTATGTATATGGAGATTGAGTTTTGGTTCTCAATACTTTCTAACAGATTGAACTTCCCAGCATCTTTTAGTAACCTTAAAACCCCATACCGTCTTCATATATCTTTAATTGGGCTCATAGAATCATACCATGGTTTTCATCAAAGTAAACGTTTATTTGTTTTGACGCTCCAATCACTATACAATTTTGAGCATGGGGATTACGTCAAAATAACTTTTTCGTTTGTCCAGATTCAGGTGAACTATGACGACTTTGGTCATGCCATGTCAAGCGGTTCACACTCCGCTCAAGTTGGGCAAATTGAAAAATGCAGGAAAGGCCAATTCACCGTTTGTTGTTCACTGTTCAAATTAGGCAGATGAAATTGCACTCGACCAAGTGCTGATTTTCCTTTTGACCAGGCCCATTTTTCAATAAAGGCCATTTTATTTCAGAAGCTAAAAAGTGACCATTGTAGACTATAATTGCATCAACCAAAAGGCCAAACTATGACATAAACTTGTGCTACAGCTCTTCCTGCTTTTAAACATTATTTTATAGAATCTCCACTCCTAAAATAATTTCTCAAGTAAACTTTTTTGAGTTAGATTCAAATGCTCTCCTCTGTGTTCACTACTTGCAAGTGCTTTCATCGGTTGAATGTGGTGATTCTCCAGACGAGGAAACGGGTTTCGGTGCGACTATCACACATCTAATAGAATATTAATCTTTCCATATAGTCTCTAAACTCAAAATCTAAACCTTAAGAATGAGCAGTTAACAATGAAAATAAAGCAAACTTAAAACTTCTGCATAGGGCCTTTTAGGAAACGTGAAAAGGCCTCCAACCTACTTGCTTGCGAAGGCATATGAAATGAATATAAATAAACATATTTATGATCGCAACTGACAATTGAGCACAGGACCTCTTGAAACTTTGCCCTTCAATACAGTAACAGATAATCACTTTAGCCAGAAGATTAAGCTTTAAGAGTGGCGGGCTAAAACAACGTGTCTCAAGAAAGATTAACATTTTCACAAATTCCATATTACTTGCAATTGGCATCCGTTAGAATTAAGTTACAACTATACAACTAAGGGAAAAGATAGAAACTAGCATGAGTTAAACTACATACCTGTAAACCGAGGGAGCAATAGATGCAAAGAACACAAAATATAATGCCTAAGTATGGCATCAAACTTGGTATTAAGGTTAAGAATGTTGCCACGAAAGCTCTACAGCGTTGAACATGCAGTAGCAGTCTTATTAAGCGCAACATCCTTGCAATCAGAAGGTAGCGAATCCTGTTGCCAGTCAAATGAAAAATGTAAATATCTACTCGACACCCTATAAAACGAAGCTAAAGATCTATACTTAAGTATTTCTATCTTATACAAGAACAGAAAATTAGCTAAACTTGCTGCAGTATAATTGTTTCATTTTCCGAACATTTCATTATTATCAATGTAATTGAAGTTACAATAACAAAATAAAATATTAATAGATGACGTAACATCAGGAGACATAAGTGATGGTCTGCATTCTAATGTGCTACAGTGTCAGTAGCACTAAGCACATAATTTAAGGGCATCCTAGATGGATTTATACCGTACCAGAATAATGTACCACAATACCAGAAACTAGCATTGTCCAACAGATGCAAGTTCATATCTAGTGCATCATTAGTAGTGGCACATACCTTCACATGGCAAGAGACAAAAATACATAAAATTCAAGTTATTATACAGTCCATACACAATCTTACAAATCTACTTGTGGTTCAGAATTTTTTTTAACATGTTACAATGCATTAAGTGCAGAAAAATTAAACATTGCAGAATTAACATAAAATTGATTATCTCTTTCCACTTGATTCATGGTTAAAACATGTCAAAATAATTCCACTATGTTCCGGATAGTTTTTGTTTAGTAGATCACATTCAACAGCACAAATTTCAATTTGAATTCCAGTATTTCATTTTCGATCACAGTATCCTGATCGTGGATACTGTCACACCAATTTAGCAACAAGATTTCCAAATTAAAAGTTTGTACCCTTGAATTGATCTAATACACGAACTACATAGAACAAAATTTCAAATTATTTCAGTGTGTTTTAGCATTAACCACAGCCAAAAATCAATGTTCAGAATAAACACCGACTTTATTTTTTTGCTCCATGATACATAGTGGTATGGTTTTCCTTCAAATAGTTCAAAGATGGCTTGCTCACTTGTGTATGGACTATTGAGAATTACTGTGTCCAACATGTTAAAGTCCATGCCAGACTACAACACTTGTCTCAGTGCCTAGTAATTGTAGACAATAAGAAGCCAAGATATCCTTATCAAATATTGATGCCAACACTTTACACTGGACAGGTTAAATAAGGGTCTGTTTCAATTATGCAAAAGAAAGATGGTCAAACCGCTTAAGGGTGGAACACACCTTTAGCAAGGCAGGAGACAGACCTATTCAAATGATAAGGATAGGACCCAACATACCTACAAGTAGATCTCTTAAAATCATAGAGCCGAGAAAAAACTGTTCATTGAATATAAGCACTATATAAGAAGCACTACGAGCAGGCATGCATATGGGAATATGAAATTGAATTTATTATTAATATGTCTTTCTAATTTAAGGATTCTAGAGGTTTAAATGAGAAGATATTGCTTGATAGAAATGAATGGAGAAGGACTATCAAAGTGATCGATCCGGCGTGATTCTTTTTTGGTTCATGTAGCCTACCCCAAATACTTGGGATGAAAGGCTTAGTTGTTGTTGTTGTTGATGTCTTCCTAATTTATGATGATTTTTGGAGACACAAAATAATGATATCTAATATGCATAATCATCATATCTATGTTATTTATTGTATATTACTTTGAGTTATCGAGCACACTATTTGTGGGTAAAATTTTCTCAGAGAACATCCATTTGGGGAATAGCATGGAGCAGATTAGTGCTTTCTGATTGAATATATTTAGTGGCTTATGGCAGACTCTTAGCTTTAACGAAGTGAGACTGTTTTATTAATTTGGATTTTTTTTCTGCTTGCAAGACTTGTAACTTTTGTTCAAATGATATATGAGTTTACAAATATGTTGCTATTTTGGATATGGGATTTGATTAAGGGAAATGAACATAATGCACACACAAAAAAAAGTGAGTTATTGTGGTATTTGGAATCTGGTTTTCTAAATTAAGAGAGATTATTTATTAGACTGTGTTGCATAGTCATATGACATATATATTCATTTCACTGATAATTTCAGATTTGGCGTTGCATTGCTTTGGGTTACAGCCATTGTCATGTGCCAGTCTGGCATGTGCATTAACATCCAACAAGCAGTTCATAGAAATCAGATAACTAGCTAAAAATTACTTAATACTTCTTATGCAAATCACCATGGAAAATGGGGGTGCAACAAAATTGATCATGACACATTGACCAGGACGGAAGATGTTTAGGAATTTCTGGTGTGGATTTGGTGGATTTAAGAAAGAAAAAGTTACGGTTTCAAAAGAAATAAGAAAGACAAGATTTACGTCTCGCACCAAGGCAAATCACATGTCCAATATCGCACATCGCACAAGAAAGACTTAGGAGTAGTAAATCACACTTTCAAAGAAATAAGAGTTCTTCCATAATCATTCTCTCCTCAATTGATATTTCATACATGGGTATATATATCCCAAATTACGTGCAGCTTATGTGTAATTAAAAATAAAATAAATATCTACTAAAATCTTAATAAATTTTAGTGAAATCTAAACAATAAATCCTATTTAATCCTAAGCATTCAACGTCCCAATCACATACCATTCTCCATTTGAAAGGAAAGGCAGCTCAGATGAGAAGAAGAAAGTCATTGCCTCCCCAATAACTGCATAGAAGGGATGGAGTTACAATTATCAGTGTAGTAAAATTTATGACATTCTTTTACAGAAATTTAACACAAAATTTCGAAGGAAACTTCAGCTTGAATTTCTGGGCAATAACAAGATAGAAGTTTATGAATTCTTTGTCAGAATTCCTATGCTTCAACTGCTAAATGAATCTGGAAAGAACTGTTAAAATATGCAAATAAATGGGTCATAGAGAAACAAATTAGGTTAACTTAACGGTCTCCAGGTGAGAGCTCCTTACTGCCTTAAATTGGATGTATGGCTTACAGTCGATTAACTTTGATATGTTAGAATGAAGTTAGTTACACATACAATCATTTCAAAGCAACAGCATACACATAAATAGCCAATATGATATTATCCCTGATAAAAGGCCATCAGCTGAGTTGAGTTATAATTTAGAAAAACCAGATATACTATCACAATAGAAGGCCTTGTAGCATTTGAATTTCATGTACCCAACACCTTTTCAACCAAACAGAGATGATGGAGACCCCTTGATGGGGACATCAAACAGCCAGATTAGCTGGCTAATTTTATTTACTTTGGCGATTTTTATTTTATTTATCTTTTTGGCACGTATCGTGCAAATAGCGATTAGTCTATTTAAAGGAATATAAGACTCTTTATTCAGCAGTGGAGAATAATTATTAAAGTTGAAATACTAGTTTCCGTAGAAAGCATGTGGTTTGCTTTTGAATTCACAAAATATGTGATCCATTGCGATTGGGCATGTGATTTTCTTGGTGTGAGGACCAATTTTATCCTATTTATAAACCCTAGTTCATCCTCAGCACCCAAATCCCCAATGCATATCATAATTCTGCTTCCGTGTTGTGTCACCCCTCCGGACTAGTGCCAATTCTTTGAAATTAAGACAATTAAAAAGAACCAAAAAACAGTAGTTTTAACTTTCCGTGACAGATTTTTTTGATTATTAGATCAGAGTTATTCTGATCTCAGGAATAACACAGACAACTGCCAACTTGGCTCAATTTGCAAACTATTTGACCCATACTCCTAATTGTATGCTAACGTGGGGGTAATATTGTTATATAAGTATTATATATGTAAACTAAAAGCAAGGATTTCCTCACCGATAATCCATGTGACTACAAAATCAAAACGGTTTTGACCTTCCATCCAGTAAGCATCAAATCCCAATGAAAATATTTTCAGAGCCATTTCCAACACGTAAATCCAACCTACAGAACAATAGAACTTTGTTAACGTCTATAAATATACGATATTATTCCAAAGCAGAAGAAACCAAATGCTGCATGTTGCAATCCAGAATTTATAATCACACTTTTGATAGCATATTTTACAAGAGACATAGAAAATTAGTACAACTTGGTATAGAAAAAATTACAGCAACCAATGATGGAATGTGAGCAACCTCCAATTACATGGCTGTCAGCATCCCAAATTAGTCACTATGTAAGTCCATTTTTATCTAAGTTTTTGATGCAAAATGTGGTAATCCTATCCTTTTTATCAATGAGAGATATTAAATCATAGGATCTGGATTCTCTCATTTTCCTTTCTTTGATAGTCTTCTTCAAATCATAACCATATTTATCGTTGGAATGGTGGAGATTTTCTTGAATGAAAAATAGGGATGAGTGCAAGTCATGGGGGTGTGGTGTTAGTTATGTTTAAGCTGAATGACATCCATTCAAAAGATAATGGGTGGTTATGATTTTTGATGATGACGGTCATCTTCTTAGAGGGAAGATGAGACAATCCAAACCCTAAATCATTTAATCCTAGCAGTAAGTCTGAAGACTGATAAAACCTGTTAGCTAAGTTGGTATCACTAAAGAGGATTATATTGCTAGAGTGTGCGACCATTACAGTGATCTGCTTCACCAAATGGAGCTCTGCGGAAATGGATCAGGTCTAGTAAGGAACAATTCACACTGAGACTCTCAGCAAACTAAGTGAAGTCCAGAACAAGGGCTGATGGGTAAGTAACAGATGTCACCTTGACAAGCAGAAAGTAACCTCCTTTTGCATGGGAAGTTGAGCTTATCTAACCGGTAATATTTGACATTGTTGGCCATCGGCTGCAAGCAATTTATCAGTCTGGAGAAGTAATTTACGTGATGGAAAGAGTCAGCTGACATAAATAACTGGGAAAAGCACCAGAAAAGAAGAGGACTGTCAGGGAATTAGAAGAATCACTACTATGACTGAAACATTGAAACTTCTTTGGAGAGCCAATTACCTACTTATTTTCTCTGGGATTTCTGGATTGGGCTAGACGTCTAAAAGAAAGCACTAATGTGCACATTCAGGAGTTCTACTTATTCAATAACTTGAAAGTTACTGCCACCTCTTGACAGTATCACTATCAGCTTTACATTAACAAGGAAATTGAGAATGGGCAACTATAGCTTCAATTGATCCTTGATGGACTGGAGGATGACTAATTACTCATACAGGAAGGAATCACGGCCAACAACTTAGGTATTCAACCCCATAGTAGACAGAAAAGCAACTAATTCTCAATTACCTGGTATAGAGAATTAAGTTAGGGATAGGCCTAGGAGGATATATTACGAGTTTAGGAGGCTGAGAAGATAGAATACAAACTTTAACTAGAAGAGCTAGTAAATATGCATCTAAGACTGGCTCTGAAAGTCCCACGTTGCATCTCTGACATGAAAGAGGTAGGTGGCTCTTTCAGCTGGAGGACTGCAAGGCTGAAGCGTCAAGAAAACTCCAGAGAATATAATTATTGGAACTCACAACAGTGAAATCTAAAGCCAGTGAGGCATCTCTACCTACTTGTAATACCAGCATAGCAAGAAAAGAATAAGCCGAGAAAAGTATTTTTGTGTACTTCCTCCTTATACTGTACTCTCTTTGTCTGGTTTTAGTAGTTGTATTTTGACCCAATCATACAATAAGAAAACTAGGTTTAATATGAACAACTATTCATTAGAAAATTACCAACTTTGCTCATACTGAAATTGATGAAAACTAAAAAATGTTGGTATATTTTAGTGATAAAATTAAAGCATACGGGTACTACTCGAATACATGCATTAAGAAATAATATAAGTTGTTTAGGAACTAAAAAAAGGTTGCATTAGGATTCATAACTGACTACTAATTTGGGATATTATTTTGGTCAAAAAGAGACCGTAATTTTCAAACGGAGGGAGTATTATTTGTACCATATTTTGCAAGCACATACAGATGCAATTATACAGATGTAGTTATGAACCTACGTCATCCAGTATTTGCATGCACATAATGGGGTTGTCTATGGAGTGAAAATCTAAGGCCCCACAGAAAATTTGACTACACAACATCATATAACAACGTCATATAGAGAGGCTCCAAAGTTAGCTCAAGATTTTAATTTAGGATTTGAATTTTGTTTTAGTTTGAATTAGAAGGAAAAAAAAAAATTATGTTTTGAGATAAAATTTCCTGATAAGATTTTTTATAGTCTCCAATAAGTAGGACAGACAGTAGCATAGTACAGATCTTTTCAAAGTGAAAGATTCTGTTTCTACATTTTATCTTAGTTGATCAGTTCAGGTCCTTAGCAAATTAAAGCTATTGGATCATCAAAAATAGTGAGAGTAAAAATGATCAGATTAAACAGTTATGCAGATAAGATAATGCAGTTGTTTTTTTCAGTATTTGTTGATGGTTTTCATACAAGTACTAGGTACGGACAGTCAAAATTACATATCTTTTCAAAATGGATAATTTTCTATACTCAGTGAGGGTAATCTTGATATAACCCAAATCCTGAGCAAATTAGGGCCTTCAGGTCTTCAAAGAGAGTAGAAAAACAATGATTGAACGCAACTGATCCATGGATACTGTATCACAAACATCTTTTCGGCATTCACAGCTAGCAGCATGTAAACAGACCATGGGACCACAACATGACTCTTCTATCATTTCAGGAAAATACTACAACATCTAAGATTGATAGATGCTTAGATCTCCAGCCATGGCACCTAAAGTTAATCTGCTACTGTTCATCCGGCAAACTCCACTTACTAAGTGATCAGAATTCACAAACCCAAGCACAAATGTCACATTGTCAATATACCCACTTTGATCCCTTCCATTCCCCTGTTTATCCTCCACCTAGACCCTATGAAGCAAAGGGATTGGATGAGATGTCTCTAATTCAAGGAATCTAACCAAGTACCTCATCCAACCAGGAGAGTAGGCTCAACTTTATTCAAGATATATCTGTTACTAAAACCACTGCATATGTGTTGGTATATACTAAGTTGCAGGGATAGTTCAAGTTTCTTAAATAGGTATCAGTTACTAACGATGCCCATTGTGTACGTTATTACTAAGCTGCAGGAGTAGCTATGGCTGCAACAAGAAGATAATAGTGAGTGATCAGGTTATCTTCATGTCATGTCTCTATTAACAATTCTTTTTTCCTCGAAATTATAGCTATAATTATTTGTGGAACAGTACCTGCTACAGCAGAACGAGAAGTGACAGAAATCCAACGATGAAAAAATAGAGAAACTATAATTCATGCTGTGTGCATGGTTCAGGTGCACAAGTCAGAGGAGACATTGAGTAGAAAAGTATATTGCAGGGTTGAAGCCTTATACATGGATTGAATTTGGAATTGAAACCATCTGTTTAAATAGGTAGGAGAAGATTATCATCTATCTACATGTGAATCAACCTCAACACATGCAACTGTGGAACCATTTATTGAAGCTTGAGCAAGTGTTCAATGTTTTCAGGACACGTAAGAAAGCACACATTGCCAAGGCTATGCCTCAACAACCATTAAAGCAAGATTAGGGAGGCTAATGGTTCCAAAGATGAGCAAGCGGTAGGTCACGTTCTAGAGCCCTTGGAGGAACTTGATTGATGGTTACAGGCTTACTTCACCTAGCTTTATGTGCATCTAGCCATTGTTTCTACTAAGGTTTTAAATATCAGTACATCAACCAGTGATTTTTCTTAACGTTATCATATATTAGGAGATATTGGTGGTATCATATCGGTCATATCAGATGATACCAATGGACATTTTTTTTTAATTACTAATAGTTGTTAAAAATAATTATCAATGTATATTTTTTATAATAATTGATGAAGTTTTAATCAATTTCAATGAATCATCGAATAACACAGTATTGCAAGTACAATATTTAAACAAATACAATTTAAATATTTTCATATTATTTGACTAATTTGTTTAAGTTAATTTTTCATTTAATCATAACAGTACTACTATTACTGTTATAATAATAGTTAATTGATTGAAATTGGCCTATATAGTTTAATTAAGAAAGTAAAGTATTTTGTAAACAATTATAACTAGAGTATAATAAACATAAATACATAGTTCAACTTGTGGATATATTTGTAAAGAAAACATAGTGGAGGGGTTAAAAGTAAAAAATCCTAAAAATAAGCTACGGGTTGGGTTTCAAGTTATGTTCAATACAAAATCCAACCTTTTTAATCCATATTGAAGCAGAGCCAAATCTAAATGAACCAAAACCTGACCTGAACTGCATTTATTCATTGTGTTTCTCCATCAATCAACTGCCAACCTTTAAAACCTAATTTGTGAATTGCCAAAGGAAGCAGCTCGTAATGTGAACAACAGGTAGATACGACGATGTTCCTGACAAGTAGGTGAGCCTCCTTCCCTTCCATTCTTTTGATCTCCCTTTATCTTCTTTCTCTTGCTTCTTTTTTTTTTTCTTTCAATTTTAGGGTTTGAACTTTGATATTGGCTGAACGATATTACATAGGTAATGTCGTACCAGGCAATTTGAAACCTAATATGACATTCCAAACGTACATCAGTAACGGCCAATATTTAAAACCTTGCTTCTACCTTGTCAGCTAATGCCGCCAACGATGCCAGTCAGTGAAGCATATGAGATCCTGCAGGCAATAACTCCAGCCACACCCACATTCATCAAGGTCATCTCCTCGAAAATTTGAAAGGAGTTGATGCTTTTGCTTTATGGAACAAAGTACAGAGGCCACCTAATCAAATGCCATATCATTTGTTTGAATTGAAAGCCCATTGAAGTAGGTTCAAGATTAATGTTTCAAAGTTGAATTGAGATATTAAGTTGGATTGATTGGTTTTCGTTATGGACACTAAATTGTTAGGACAGGGCAAGGTCATATTTGTTTGCATTCAGAGAAAGAGTCAGTGATATGACTGACTAGGTTCCTCTATGCTTCTTTATAAATAAGAGTTAGATGACTTGTTGTACCCTCAACATTTTGTTTCAACTAATAAGAATATTTCCTTATAATGACTGTTTTCATATTGTTCAATTTTGCATTGTGCTCTACACTGTTAGAAGCACAATACCAATGTAGTATAACCTCAAAATATTGTTCGCTTATTTTTCTCTAGTAAAACAACAACTAAGCCTTTTACTCCAAGTACTTGGGGTAGGCTACATGAACCAAAAGAGAATCATGCCGGATCGATCATGTTGATAATCCTTCTCCATTCATTCCTATCATTTTATATCACCTCCATCTATATTTTCTTTGGTCTTTCCTTCGCTCTTTTAACTTGTCCGTTGATAAGCTCCCCTCGTCGAACTGATGCATTTACTTTATCTCTCCTACTGTTGCCACATATCCAGTGAAGCATGCGCATCTCTGTTACACTTATTTTCTGTGAATGACGTTTCTTTATAAATTAAATGACACAAAGACAATATTTGAACATATGAAAAATTTATTGTGCACTTCTCTGAAGCTAAGACAAGGTGAAAACACCGTTCTCCCCATTTCCAAACATGAAATAATTCTTAAAAGTAACAGATTAGGGACAATGAATCCATATGAATAAGGGATCTAAAAATAACTAAATCTTTCCTAACAATAAACAAGAAAAATTGTGATGACTAAAAATCAAATAATATAACAGCATAATTTATCAAACATTTACCGAAGCAGAACTCAACTGCCTGCCAAACTCCCTGCCCAGAGCTGTTCTCTATATCAAGCTGAAACAAATAATACAAATCTAAACTAATGAGTGGACAATCAAGATAAATGAAATATATCAAGTAATTAACAATTCACATTACGCTCCTATCAAAAAATTGACACCTCAAGAAATGATTTCATTAGCATATAAAAGTTGACTAAATCTTGCAACAAGCATTGTGGCTGCAGCTGACATCTTTGTGTAATTAAAGATTAAAAAAACACTTAGAAAATTGAAGAAAGTGAAAACTAACAGAAAATTTCTAGACACATGCACCTCTGAATCGAAGAAATCAAAAATAAATTCGTAGTCAACAATGAAACCAATGAGGCTATTAACTTTTACAAGAAAAAAGACATAAAACCAGTATGACAGAAAAACAGAAATTTTAAACTCTGCAATTACAAGGCAGAATTATCCTAGATGAATATTACCAGATTATTGGAGAATTTCACAAAAATGCCACAAAGTTTGGCTTGGTCTCAACTAAAATATCTTAATCTTAATCGAACTCACTACCATCAATTTTGTTCTGGCTTTGGTTCAAATACTTACTGTATTTGTCATTTTTGTGTACATACGTGACTTAAATTGGTAAAACAAGATATGCTCGACTTGTTTAAAAGTTGTCTTTTCATCTATAAATAAAACTATAATTCTAATTAAAATTTAATCTTCTTCCGACCTTTGCGACCCCTTCTCCTCTTATCATGATCACGATCACACCTCTTCCACCATCAACTCTATCTCCTCCATCTATACTTCGTAAATTTGCCCTCTATCTCTCTCCATCTAAGAAACATGGATACGCTAATGGGGATGTCGTGTTTGTATCGGACGCATGTCCAACACATACACACCACATACACGACAAAAACCGTATTGGATGTCATGCAGCGTGTCTAATAAAAAAAAATGTTGTAACATTGTCGTGTCTGAGCCTTTTGTAAATTGTCTGAAAAAAGAGTTAAATGGTCTAGAAAAATAAAAAATAATTCTTATTAAATTAGTAACATTTATCAGTACCTAGTTAGTTTTATAAAGTTTTACTTTAATATTTTCTTATGGACAAGAGTCTTGTTTGGATTCTGTATCTGAAAAAATATGTTTTTGCATTCACAATTTATGTTGATCTGTGGCCTGCTGTAAACCACTTTTTCTTGAATCTTTTTGCATATAGAAAGGGATGGAGGGAGATAGATGCATGTTGCTAGCGAGACTTGTTCTATGTAAAGAAATGAAAGAGACACAAATACATGCATTGCAAGTACTTTCTTTTTTGGATATTTTTAGTAAAATTATTATGTTAATAATAGAATAATACAATGTTAAAAATAACGCATTATGAAACCCGTTATATTGCGTTACGTAACCTAACGGAACCCCAGCGCTACATAACAACTTGAAATAACTCAATACACCGTAACAGTACGTTTTTTATGTTATTTTACGTTATATTACATAACTTTTCGTTAAATTACGTTATTTACAATTATCTTTTTAATAGTTTCTATATTGTTGTTGAGTATTATTTTGATTATTACCGAATTATTATAATTTTATTACCTGATTAGTTGTTTGTTTGATTACTTGTGGAATTGTTAACTTGTTAATTTGCGATTATTTTCTTGTTCGCTTGTAATTCCTCTTCGATTGCTGAAATATCTTGTTAATTGCATTGAATTTTTAGTTGAACTGAAATCAATAATTACAAATAAGATAAATTAAACATTACAAAATATAAATTATAACAATGATAATAACTGGAATTGAAATGAAAAATTAGAATATTGTTTTCTTGTTTAAATGATGACTGGAATTATGGTTGCATATTTAATATAATTTATGAGGATAAATGTGTAAACTATTATAAAATTCAATATGAAATTATAATAGATTATGATTATAAAATAATTTTTATATTCTTTTTTTAGATATCTTAAATTTATATTTCAATTTATAGAAATTATTTTATATAGTTTATATTTATTATTATTAAATAAGTAGGAAATTGCATAAGCTACGTTATGTGTTACGTTATATGCGACATAATCTAACAGAGGCAAAACGTTACGTTACCGCTATCGCTATTTTAAACATTGGAAGAATATATGCTTATATTTATATTTTTTTTACCGTGTCTTTGCCATGTCCATGTCCTCATATTTTCACAAGTGTGTCCCATGTCCGTGTCTACATCCGTGTCTAAATCCGTATCCATGCACGTACTTCTAAGCTCTCCACCAACATCACCACTCCATACTCACAAATAACATCCTTCCTCTCCACCACCATCTTCTTGCCCATCCTGTAATAACCTTAACTTTTTTATACATAAATAAATAAAATAATAAAATTTGACTATTCTTTTCCTAACCATTCACATTTTCCAACCTCCCAACTCATTCATTTCTCTAACCTCCCAACTCTTTCATCTTCTCCATGAATTAACCATTTGAAACTCCAATTTAATTTTAAAAAATAAATTCCCACTATGCTCTTCAATTTCCTCAAACACTTCATAATCTATACCTCCTAAATCCAACACTATTTAAACCCAATCTTTCTTCTCAATTTAATTCATGTACTTATTCTCTAAAATTCTTCTCTCACTCTCACCTCAATGGAGCATCTCGTTTGACCGTTGCCAAAACACCACCCCCTCGTCGAAGCCATCACCCCATCGTTGGAACTTCGCCGGAGGAACCTCCATCTTCTTCTTTCTCTTGGATTCCCGTTAGTTAAAGTTGGTTAATCTATCTTATTTAATTCTTATTAGATTTATCTTATTTAATCCTAAAATTAGCTCACCCACTATCCAACAACTCTAATAACTTAAAAACAACATTCACCATCTTATACACCTAATAAGATGGAATCGGACATGTTTATTGATTTCAGACCCGCTAACCAATTTAACTTTAAAATTAATTTTGGAGCGCTATATAAATTTAAAAAATCCCTAGAAATTATATAAATTCATGTTAAACAATTTTTAACAATTATATTATAATTTTATATGTAGATTGCTACATATGATTGTTACTGATAGATAACATGACACGAATCGAGGTGAGATAATTTTCGACTTACTAATCATTCTATTCTACTTGACTGTTATTTCAATTATATTATTTCTACAAATTGATTGGCTATCTTTTATGAATCCATCAACTACTTATGATTGCTCATATTATCGAAATTCTATCCTTTTTTGTTATGCACTTGTTATTAAATATGTTAAATTACATAGTATAGTTAGATTTTCAAAACAATCGGATATTATATAATATTTGATAAATTACGTAAAAACTATAATAATGGAAAAATATTGTTTGCGATATATTTTGTGTTAATATCTAGACAAATTATCTTATATGCGTGGTGATTTGCTGAATCACACCTGATTATTCCTTTTTGCCTGACGGCAGGTCTGATTCAACATCGAATAATCCATGGGATCATTTTATGGATCTGTACAGGAGACAATCGAACCAGTAGAATCCCATCAGTTAGCCTATCCAATTACATGACATTCCAAGCAAAAATTACTCATGTTATAATTGTGACTGCATTACATGGCATTAAGTTTAACCTATAATGGATAATTGTACTGTTACATATTATTATAATATTTTTATATTATTTCAGCTATTTCTACATATGTAATTTTGGTCGCATCTGCCGACTTGGGTGTGCATGTCCAGACTTACCAATGGACATATTGGAAACTTTAACATATTCAAACCGAATATGTTGTTTGTATATGTTGCATGTACTTGTATACTGTATATCGGGAGTGGGGCATGACACATCCTCTTTCTTCTCCGCAACTTATTTCACCTTGAAGTACCAAAATTTTCTCCCTTTTCACCATCCTTATCAACAACTCCCACATCAATTCCTTCCACTCCCACCACCACAACAATGTTCTCGTCTCTTCCCAACACCAATGCCATCTCCTTTCACTAATTCCTTGCCGTCCACTTTTCTAACTCTTAACACCAAATTTTTGTTTTCCTCTTTGCTATCATCACCAACACCCTCCTCTCTAATTCTTTACTCTGTCTCTTTCACTGCAACTATCATATTCATGTTCCTTTTTCACCATCACCCCCACCAGTAACTCTCCCTTTGCAGTTCCTTATATCCCTTTTTAATCATCATCACCTCGTCCCCTTTCTGCTTCCTCTTGTCCATCATCAATCCCTCTCCATCATCATCAATTCCTTTCCCACCACCACAACTAAACTCCTTTCTCTTTGTCCACCAGTACCACTATCTCAACACCCATCAATGCCCCCACCATTACCACTATCTCCACACCCATCAACTCCTCCACTATTACCACTATCTCAACACCCATCAACTCCACCATTACCAAATCCATCCTCCCGTGTCGTGTCACTATCTCCTAATGTACCAACTGCTACTCTGTCACTACCATCCTCTTCTTCTGCTCAACCAGCATTGTCATCTTTTCATTTCCTTGTAAAGGTGGGATAAGATCACTAGTGCTGGAATAATGAAAAAAATGAGCATGAAGCTCAACAGAAAGGATATTCCTGTCATTTGGTGGAGGTGGTGAGTCTTGTTAGCAAAGAATTGATCCATAGTAGTAAATTAAATCAAAATAAACTTCCATTTATTTTGTTGAAAATAAGGTACAGCTTAGTAGCGAAATTTCCCTTAGGTCCTCTTAAAATTTCAGCTCAAAGACTTCTATGGAAGCACTTAATATGAGATTTAAAAAACAACCTTTATGTAGTTGTAATTTGATGAAGATCCTTAATATAACTTTCATGTAGGATGAAGCAGAAAAAGTTTAAAGTTTGATGTGTGCTGAATCAAACCAATGTATTCCCCATCTTATACCTGCAATTGTTGGCTTACATATGAGAATTTGCTACTATTGGCAGAACAATATACTTATGCCTGCTTTCATACTATAATACTATTAGTTAAAAGATGAGAGTACTTCAGCTTTGCCACGTATAGTAAGAGAACGAGACTAAAGCCAGGCATAAACCTGGAAGTAGCAGATGGATAATTGGCATCGGGTAACAGGTACACAACCATTTTTAATGCATTGTGATAAAAGATTATAGAATGGCAATAGCACAACATACAAGATTATGAACAGATTGGAAAAAAGTGCTGGATTAGGCGACCAAAAGGAAGATATTGTTTAGGATAATTTAAATGCTGCAAGGTGTACCACAATTCAAATTAAAAAAAAAAAAAAACAGAAAACATAACTTCAAAAATGATGCAAAAGGAGAAGATAACAGGGGTTACACGGAATAAAAATTGAGACATGTGAAATCACACAAGAAAATGGAAAATAGAAGAACAATGAAGAATAATGAGACCCAAAATGACACTATTCCACTGGACCTATTACATATAGAGGAAGCTGATGAGACATATGCTAGCAAAGTAATATCTGGATAAAATTAATATATATGCTACGGGGACATACATAAAGAATGAAATTAAGTTATATAGAATAGAGAAATGATGAACAACCGTGTAACCGTCATGAGACAAGTGAACATGTCATCGTGATGGAGTAAGCATCACCAATCAAAATTAAATGCACATACTTGGTATAGATGAATCATCCACAGCAACAGCAGCGCACCAAATTACATTATGAGAATTAAGATGACATCAACCCTGAGTTATTTACTGGAATTCTGACTGCAGAACCAATAGGCCAGTCAGAAATCTACGAACCCCAGTTTTAGCACGTTGTAACCAGTGAGCGAAATCCCAAAATTTTCAATAGAGCAGGGAAGAGTTAACTATTCAAAGTAGTACTCATATTTGAGGAAAAAGGTATCCCAAAGGAACAAGGTAAAATATGACCTAACTTATTGCATAGGCAATCTTATTTGCAGATGATATTATACTGCTTGATGGTTCAGGAAGAAGGTTAGCTGCTAATTTAGTTCTTTGAAGAAAAACATTTGGTAAAGTTAAAGCTCAGGAGAACAAAGAGAGTATATGACTACAATTTTATGATGTCTAAATTATAAAACATGTCTTGAAAAATTTAATAGCCAGGATCCAGGAATAGACATTTTTACTATCATGAAAGATGGAAAGATGAAGTAGAGTGGTCTTTTAGGTCACATTTAGTCAAACAATTCCTTGGCAACTTAAAATTAATAATTATAAGAAGGCAAAAAAAAAGGACTTGAAACATTGCATAGGTTAAAATATTAGGAACAAGATAATCTACTAAACATTTTCTTCATTAGCATTAGCATTAGCATTCTAATGCAACTCATTGACAATTAATCTTAAAGTAGATAGGTAACTCTACAAATGAGTACCTCCAAAATAAAATGATTATCAAGATGTGTACGATCAAGTATATGTAATAGTAAACTAAAGTTGGCTTGAATCACAATACAAATGAGAATATGTAGTGCAAAAATAAAAAATATGCAACAGCAGGGAATCCACTAGTTGCAGTTTCAATCTTACCGTTGTTTCAATGATTACAGTAACTAAGTTGAGTACAAGTACAAAAGCTATGATATTTCCAAACATGGGGCTTTGCACAAAAGCTTTCAACTTTTCACATTGAGGTGAATGGTAAAACGTTGGGAACTTCTCGAAACAAGATGGCTGCAAATATATGCATCGCGTCAGAGTTACAAAAAGAAACATCGCGTATAAGCACTCTTCAAAACCTCTCACATGGAGGAGGGGGGAAGGGAGAAACAGAGAGATGAGACAGATTTAGTTTCAAAACAATACCAGGTAAAATAAAATTTCTGAAAGGAACAAAGGCTGACTTACAGAAGCTTCCTTTTGGAACCTCAGGGCGATCGCATTACAAAGATCAGTAAATTCTTCTAAAGTAATCTGTCAAGAACATTAATATCATCATCACAAGCCTATTCGAATCAAAATGAGGTTAAGTTGGAACACACAGCATATGGATAAGTGGATAAATTTTATGCGCAAATATCAACCTTACATCAAACCTCTATGTAGATGCCAGATTCGTAGCCAAGCAGACTGTTGACAAGATCGTAGCTCACAAAAAAATCCTCAAGGCTAATTTGCAGGTATAGTACTTACTGGTTACTTGTTTAGGTCCATGCAATTACACAGCAACAATCAAAGATGTCCCTACACTATTAAAGAAATCTCGAAGGAAAACAAATGATGCAAAATCTCTCATAAGAATTTGATAAACGTTCCATTCATAAGTTTGAAATGAAAATGTCTGAGTAAGCCTGTACCCTAAAAAATTGTTTCAGTTTTTTACCAAGGCCGAAACCTTCAGCCACATTTGAATATAGATGATGCCAGAAGTTCACAATTCATTAAGTTACTGCTGCACAACCTAATAACCCTTACTTCTCATAAAGAAAAAAAAAAGTAGCTGCTAAATTAATAGGCATTTATTTAGAGTATATATCAAAATATGGATTTCAAGATGACTTATACCAAAACATGTTGCTTGTTAGGGACAAATTTTAGGATAAAGCTCCTTATTAATACGGGATGTGCTGTCCCTCAACAGTCTTTCAAAATCTATCCACTAGTATTCCACCATGTTGATATATTCAAGTTCTCTAACTTATAGCTTTCTGCAACCAAAATATGCTAAATCTTTCTTCCAATCAGCAAGCATGCTTATTCTGATACCTTTTTACTATGTGCTCCAACATTCTAAGTGGCTAACATAATCCATTCTCAGGTAAAATACTCTTGCCCCTACTCTCCTATAACTGATTAGTTTATGCTTATTTGCACTATGTCTGAATATGATCCAGCATCATCGTTGGACTAAACTAACTTTACTCACTTCTAATCAAGGCATGTAGCCTGCCGGCACGTGCCTTTACCCAAGGTGGGCATGGGTCAGCTCGGATTCACATCAAAAATTAGGACGAGCCTGGGCCCAGCAAGGTGGATCACAGGCGTGTACTGACACAAGCATGCATGAGCCCGAGCCTAACTCGTGTCAATGCTTGGGCATGGCACATGCCCGCACCCAGCATGCGTCTCCCAATGGCTATTATAGCCAATAGATGGGTTTTTTTTTTATGTTTTTGCATGTATATGTAGAGAGAATTGGAAAAGAGCTGTCAGCACATAAAATTTCCTACATTGGTAGCCCTTTCCATTATCTCCAATTCAAATATTTTTGGATTATGAGCTCAACCTCCTAATATTCACCTAGTTTCTTAGATTTTAGTTTTTACTTGGCTAAAGTACAAGAAACTCCAATCAAGTATCATATTTTTTCTAGAAACTCCCACAAACTTTTTTATATTATCTAAACACCGACGTAATTTCAAATTTCCTGAAAATCCTCAAATAGTATTAATGAAAAGATTAATGATTCAAATTAAAAACGCATCATATACTGATTCCCCAATATTTTCAAATATACATTTTTTGAGTAAAATACACTAAATCAACAAAGTGAATATTTAGAAAGGTCATGGAGTGAATATTAATTGCATTTTTAAATTGATCTATTAGTGGTTTCTATGAAATTTGAAATCTCATGGAGGTTTATATAACATTAAAAAGTTCATGGAGGTTTCTAAAAAAAACGATACTTCATATGGTTTTTTCTACTTTAGCCTTTTTATTTTGTCTTCTCTTAAGGAGATACAAGATTAATAATTTTCGTTACATACATTTTGTATCCACTTGATCGAAAGACAAATGAACTCCAAAATCTATAAAATTTAATACTAAATAAGTCAAGGAGATGGAGATCATGATCTTAAAAAAATTTAAAAAATAATAGGCTACTGTTTCTCATTTACAATAATACCTATACATGCAGACTGGTAGTACAAAAACCTATCCTTCCATTATTTTTAAACTATTTTTTGATCTTGATCTCCACCTACTTCTTAAGACCAAATGGCAGAAGTTTTAGAGTTCATTTTCCCTCCCATTAAGTGCATGCAACATGTTTCACTTATCGAAAACCATTAATTTTGTTCATACTTGATGGAATGTCAAATTAAACTAAAACCCAAGCAATTGGGTATGACTAAACCCAAAGGGTTGGAGACCATTATTATAAAACAAATTTGAAAAAAAGAAAACTCAAAGTACAGTTTTTCGGTGTTGCCAGTGCAAGATGCATTGTTCTCACCACACACACAAACACACACACACACATATATATATAGAGAGAGAGAGAGCAATTTTAACGTTCGTAGGGCGTAACTAAGCTAGTTATAGCCACCCCCAAAATACACCATACAAAATGATATTCGGCAATCTAATCTACCAAATTCACCTTGTTCCATAATGTCTTGAAATATCTATGTGCCAATATTTACTAGGCTGTAAATGTTGAACAGGTTTGAGTGGATTGAGACCAGATTGAAGTTTAAATAAAAAAAATTATGCGTTTTAAATGTTGTTCGTCTAGGTATCAAAAGGTTACAAATAAAAAATTGTACATCTTAAGTTTTTAAGGTGCCTCTACATATTACTATCAAACAAGACATCCTAGGCACACTTTTCCCATATGGGCATAATACATATGTATAATAATAAAAATAAACTGACAGCTCACGTAAGTTATCTGATTGCAGTCCATTTCCATTATTTCCAATACTTTTTTTACAAAATTTTCTTATAGATTAAATCTCAACCCTTAGGGTTCACTCATACCCCATTTTTTGGTTCTATTTTTGATTTGATTTTTCATCAAGTAGACATAAAATTAATAATTTCAGCAAATACAACCATTTATATCCACTTAATGCGAGATAAATAAATACCAAAAACTATAAAATTTAATACTAAAAAAGCTAAGAAGATGGAGACTATGATCTCAAAAAAAAATTTAAAAAAAAAATAATAAGATCGTTATTTTTTTCCGTAGCTAGCTCATATACAGCAGTCTTATACACACACACACACACACATATATATATATATAATTTAAGAAGTCACTCTAGGTATATATATATATATATATATATATATATATATATATATATATATATATATATATATATATATATAAGGTAAAGTGTGCCTCTAACCATCAAACAAGTTTAATTTCAGGCCGTTTTAAGCCCATTTGTAAGTAGTGAAAATACTAACTAGAAGGCTTGAAATTGTACAAGATTTTAAACATCTAGATCCTATGACATGCAAATTAGATGGCCAGTGCAGATTCTCAAATTAACTAATTGTGCCTGCTTACAATAAAAATCTTAGTTCACCATCTCATTTTATCATTCACACACATATACAAAGAGAGAGAGAGAGAGAGAGAGAAAGGGACCTTGACGTCACCACTATCATCAAGCTCATTGAATATCAACTCAAAATCCTCCCGCGAAGTTTTTGGCAAGGACCTACCAAATTGAGTGGCAAAATTGACAGCTAATGTTAAGAGAATTGCCACAGAGTAATAGAAGGTTGTTAATATACATCTTTGCATGAAATAACTCATTCAATTGAGAAATTGCATAAATAATTGAGAGAGTTGAGTATTGACAGAACAGCAACTTCAAACTAGTAGAGTCAAATCTGCACTTTCGGCACATGGAATCTTAGAATGTTCTGGTACATGTCTCATAAAATTGAGATAAATCTTAAATATCGTTAATATAGATCTTAACACAAGATCAAATATATATTGTTAATATATTTATTCTCTAAATAATATAATATCGACAATATATTTAGATTTTTCTTGCAACAAATAACTTGTGATAATAATTCTTAATTTAAAATCTTAGATGCAATTAACTGAAAGCTTAAGTAACTTTAACAAATTTATTCTTAGTCTGTCCATATCCAACTGTGCATCCCATATAATCTTAATACAAATATCATTTTTTTTCTAGCTCTTAAATATTCCTAGACATTTTTGTACTATGTTTACATTAATTTCATGCTTTTTCACTATTTGGATGTTTTTTGAGTTTAAATAACTGCAACTCATGACTACATACATTTCAATCCAATTTTTGATTCCATATGTTTTATGTATGATAGGATATGATCAACTCACATAATTTTTGAGGGATCAAAAATATATTCAAGGATCACAATAGGATATTGGTGAATCTGGAAGTGAATGAGTAACAACAAAATCTAGACAGTTGGATGGTACTCTATTACTCATTGTCATCATGGGAACCCATTAACAGTGAAGCTCGAGTGAAAGACACTTGGATCAGCAACAAGGAGACTTAAAAAAAAAAAAATTGGTTAGACTTCCAGGCTATTTACATTAAAATAATGTGTGTACGCATGCGTGTGTTAGTGTGAATGAACTGGTGCAATCAATGATCTTGTATCTTGTAGAAGATGCCCATTTGCCAGAATTATTACGCTGCATGTGAATAAGCTAAGTTTTTCATATATGAGAGATGCATAAAAAAAGGAAGAACCGTCTCCAATGATTATGCATTTGATGAAGAGCTCTATATTATGTGGTCTACGTACAGATTTGCATGTAGCTAATTTATATCCATGCTAAAGGAGAGAAATTTCTATTGTGAAACTCAGGTAAGTATCATTTTGATGTATCTAATGATTTCAAATTAAAATGTACAAGTTAAAGTATTATAGCTAACTATCCTGGGGATCTGCATATAAATTCAGAAGTTGTACCTGTAATTGTTTAATTCTTCAAACAGACGGCTGCATTGTTCTTTGTTCAGGAAACCATTCTTCTGGTATTAAAACAAGAATAGTAAGTTACGAGAATAAAGAAGAGAAATGCTACCTCGCAGCTATGGGAAAAAATTTACAAGAAGAAAATAAAAACAGTCTCTAGCTTTCATGTGTGTGTATATATATATATATATATATATATATATATATATATATATATATATATTACAGAAATAACCATCAAATATCAGTAGTTAAGGTTTATACAAGTTTAAGGCTAAGTTGCAAAAATAAACCTACCCTAAACTATGTATGGTTTTGCATTAAACTACCCTAAACTCCTAACCTAAGCTATTCCAATATTATGCAAAAACTACCCTCTGCCAAAGGACCATCTACCCTGTTAATCACATAAGAATATGAGCATGATATTATAGACAAAATTACCCTTAAAGATCACGGGCAGAGCACATGTTTTTCAAGAGCTGCTATATATAAGGGGGTATATTCGTCCTTTTCTTTTTGTTGTTAACAGCATTAGGGTACTTTCTTTTCTGTTAGATAGTTTAGGATGATAAATCGTAATTTTAGCAGTTAAGGGTAGTTTAGCACAAAATCATGTCTAGTTTATGGTAGTTTTTTTACAATTCAGCCTAAGCTTAATTATAAACAGATCAAGAATGAAAACCTTCACTTTTAGGCTCGAGGAAAATTATAGGATCTTAAAGGACGGGAAAAACTTGTGTACTGCTGTCAAACTACTAGAACTCTATATTTGTGAATAGAAGCTCAATTTGGTTCCTGATGGCACATTAGAAGATACGACTCCACCAACAACAGGAGAAACTTTCAATGTTCGAGGGTCAATTATCCATTTTGCACAGTAGGATAGCGGACACTGTAGAATACTACAAACCTATTATATTCACTCGTTGAATTACCAAGAAAATGTGTAGCAAGAAGATGGTTAAGCCTTCCCAAGACATTTTCATTTCTTTTCCTGAGAACTAAAACTGACTATAACTTAAACAAATTGGACAGGTCATTGTCAAGACGTCCATGTGGCTTTTCTTAGATATTGAATTTTTTTTTCCCCTACCGCTTAACAGCAATCTGTATTCATCTCTTACAAAGGCCTCCTGGGTTTTAATTTTTCATATATTACAATGCGAAGAAAAAAAGGGTAGAGAAAAGGGCTTATCCCAAATATATGAACTACTAGGAACAAGCCCAAATAATAAGGGATATACGACTCAAATATGCAGAATTAAGATTATTCAGCATAAAAAATATGCTGAAGTACAGCATAGACTGAGTATGGATCTGGCATAGAATTGATGTGAAAGAAAGTATTTGTGAGGATACAACAGATAGTCTTAACAATGTTGAAAATACCGTGTTATGAAACCCGTTATATTGCGTTACGTAACCTAACGGAACTCCGACGCTACGTAACAACTGAAAATAACTCAGTGCACCGTAACAGTACGCTTTTTATATTATTTTACGTTATATTACGTAACGTTACGTTAAATTATGTTATGTTACGTTATTTACTAGTTTTTTTTAGTAATATCTATATTTGTGTTGCTTATTATTTTGATTATGAGCGAATTACTGAATTTTATTACTTGATTTGGCTTGTTTGACTGCTTATAAAATTACTAACTTGCTAATTAGCGATTATTTTCTTATTCGCTTGTTGTAATTCATATCCAGTTGCTGAAATATCATACTTTTTTATTCTATTGAATTTTTAACTGAACTGAAATTAACAATTATAAATAAGATAAATTGAATATTTGAAAATATAAATTACAATAATGATAATAACTGGAATTGAAACAAAAACTTGTAATCTTTTTTTTTTTAGATGATAACTGGAATTACGGTTGCGACTTAATATAATTTATGAAGGTAAATGTGAAAATTATTGTAAAATTTACTATAAAATTTGAATAGATTATGTATTATAAAATGGTTATATATTCTTTTTAGAATTTTTTAATTTATTTTTCAATTTATAAAGATTATTTTATATAGTTTTATATTTATTTTTATTAAATAAATAGGAAATTGCATAACCTACGTTATGCGTTACGCTATATGCAACATAACCTAACAAAAGCAAAACGTTACATTACCGTTATCGCTATTTTAAACATTGGTCTTAAGATACCGGCACTACTGCCTCTTGGTAACACCATCCACTTGCATATGTTATGATACTAACAATTGAAAAAAGTGTTGTGAGAAGAACCAATATCAGCTATAAATCTAGATTGCACTCTCATGGAGTTCATAGGTTAAATTAATTTAGACAACCAAGCAAAACAAGCTGCAATTAAAAAACAGGAAGATATTGCACATATGAGACATACACAAATGAGTAGTTAAAGTATATACGATGGGAAATGTGAAATGAACAAGTTAAATATGAAATTATTAAACAAGTTCCATTACAAATGTAACTTCATATCATGGGCTAAACACTATACTCATATACCATATATTATCAAATGTAATGTCCCCATTTTTCTTCTATGATTATTTAGTCATTTAATGAATAAATTAGAGTTACCAAAGACAAATTATATTGATCAGTGACGGGAAAAGTTAAGGTGGTATCGTAATTTAGATCAATAATCATTCAATTATGTGAATAGCATGTTTGGAAGGGTAGTATGTGAAAAAAAAAGAAGAAGAAGAAGAAAATACTTCACTATTTTGAGTGAGATAACCAACTACTTAAATGAAGGAGGGATCAGACGCATACAAAGTACTGAAAGAAATAAAAGGAGAAGAACCCGTGTAGCTATTTTATCACAGAAATTAGGGGGAGATGATGACTGCAAGAACTAGGTTGTACTGACATTTCAGGTGCTTCTCCAACACGTCTGAAAAGGTCCCAAAAAATTTAATTAATTTAAAACTCAACACCTCTCCAATACATCCTGATGTGGCTAAAGCACCTTAGTGAAACAAGCAACAAAAAATGATTATATAAATTCTGTTTGAAGGGCCTTTTCAAAATGAATTGCCACTTATGGCATACTTTTGAATTGCTATGATGATTCTTTTTTTTCCTTTTGCTAGTCCTCTTTGTGATTACTCTTGAAAGAGTTTTTAACAGTCCTTTTTCTTTTTGCTAGTCCTTTTTTTTTTTGCTAGTCCTTTCTTTGATGACTCTTGAATGATTATAGGAATAGAAAATAGGATAATAAGAGCAAGGAGGTTGGCATGGTAGCTCAGACTGACATCTATAAATGGGAAGTCGGCTACGCTCAATGCAGCTAGTAGCTCTTAAACCAGAAAGAAAAGCCCTTTTCATCACTCAGACGAACTAGCTAAGCTACTTCAATTTGCAATATATGTATTGTAAGGATGGCAGATAGTCATAGTATATCACATCTCTATTTTAAACTTTTTATTAGATTTTGTTTTCTGTTTAATCAATAGTATCAAGTTTGAATATAAATTACTCCGACATATCAGGTTTCCACCATGAATCAGGCATCCTCCCACACCATTCACATCCATCACATTCCTCCCACACCATCCACACCATTCACATCCATCCCATTGCCATGTACCACCAGTTGCTTATTCAAAGCTGATGGAGGAATGTGAATACCGCGCCAATATTATTTGATGGGAAATATTAGGGGTAAAGAAGAAACAATTTTCTAAACCATTTGACTGATCTGGAACGAGGCAGTGAAAGACAAAAAATGCAGGTGGGTAGCAATATGGAGGCTAGCCTACATGGCCTCACAGTAAGAGATACAGGGAGAGAGGAGGAAGCCAAAGACAGAGGAGAAAAAGAAAAATAGAGGCGGTACCAGCAGAAGCGGATGAGATGAAGAAATGGAAGAAAAGAAGGAAGAGAAGGATGAGAGGAGGAGAAGAAAAAAAAAATAGGGAGAGAGAAAAATTCTAGACAGAAATAAGAAATGAAACCAAGTGAAAAAAACCTGGTAGTGGCTGTTGACTTCAGCACCACTGCTCCTTAGAGCACCACATCTGACCTGCTTGCTCAGTGATGCACGCGGCACCGGCAATGGAGAAGAGAAAATGGTTTATTATCAGGAATTCAGGAGAAACAATAACCCCTTTAATTAAAAGTTTCACTGATGCTGGGCCAGTTTCATAGCCCATGCTATGGGTCAGGGCGAACTGAGGTTCATTGTTTAGAATCACAATCAGAAGGATGATTGGAGGCTTGTCTTTCATCAAATTTTAGATTACAGGACATGCACGAGAGTGCAATGATGGGCAAAGGATACATATTTCGTTAGTTATATTCTTTTCCTTGGCCAACTAGGCTCCTTCCATGTGTTTTCATCATCTTAATCACATGCATGATTTCCTTTCATTCCAAAAGTACTAAACCTCCATAAAAATAGATGATACACAGTTCAATTACAACATGCATAATGTTGACAGCAAATTTCTGCAACTAAAGATAGGCTTGCCTATAATATCTTACTATTATACCTAAACTCCTTTGGCCTCAAATTTGACTTACGGTCATCTAATCTCATCCTTTGATTTTATCACACAAGAAAATATAATGTCAACCTTGCATCTTAGGATAATTCTTAGTCGTAATAAAATAAATGCCCAATTTCTAAGGCTTTTCGATTGCAAGAAGTTTAAATTAATTTTTGACATCTCTTTTGGCCATGAATTACTAGTGGTTTCCATACTTTTTCAAGTCCCACAATACTTTATTTCCTTTTAAAGAGGCATCACTCACTTAAAAAGTAAAATGCCACATATTTTTATGCATATGTGCATCGCACGTGCCCAAAAACCATATCAAATAGTATTTTCTTATTTTGGTACAGGCAAAACTGACAAAAAAACTATGATATAAAACTACAAAGATTAAAGATACTTACATAATTATCAATAAGACTGAATGCCTTCCCCAAGATCCTAACCCTCACGGCATCCATCTCACCAACTTGTTTTGCAAGCTATTGTAAAAGGCAAGTACACCAATATGAATATACAAACGTAATCATTTACCAAGTAAAGAAAGCATCTCCAGGTCAGCATATAATATTATAAATATGGATGGCTGATTGGACATGATCAGATATCCTTTACAAAATCACAAGTCCGGCATGAAAATACCTGAGCTTTAAAGCTATCATATACAACAGCAAGAATAAGGTTCGTAAGGAAGTAAACTCCTAACAGCACATAAACAACGAAAAACAGGCATGACCAGCGAGAATTCCTGTTCGAAAGGGCATATTGTCAAAACTCAACAAAAGATAATAGAACAGGTAACTTTCACTGGATATTATTCCTCAGGAAAAAAAAAAATTGAATTAGCCTGCACCATGAGGAAAAATCAAGACTATGATATAACAGATTAGCAATCCCTACAAATAAGGATGAGATTCTGAAAAGTATTTGATAGAAAAAACTACCAGAACATACATAATTCCTTAAGTAACCACAATAATTATGTCGACAAAATCGTCATTGCTTAGTATAAAAGATTTCTGATGAAAACTTGTCACTTTTGGCACATGACTAGGAGGTATGCCAGCTACTTCAACTGAAGTACGAATCTCTAACCTGTATAAAGAAGCTCCATTGAGTGCATATATACAATTTTATGACTTTCATATTTTACTAAAACCAGTTTGATTCTGAAGTTGGTTTCCTCTCTTTCCTATAAAAAGGACTCAGCTTGCATGTTGTATCTGTTGAAAATGTTAAGATATCAGAAAGCTCTCAGTTTTTAAGTGAAAGTTCAGTAGATCTCAGTTTTTAATGGGCCAAGGCAAGATTGAGCCTTCGCAAACCGCAGCCCCGAAATTTTTCAAGCCTTGGTTCAAGGCCCCATGCTTTAATACTGTTATGTAATAAGATAATATGAGAGAAGTTTTATGTAAAAAATCAACATATGCTATATTAATAAAACGAGGAGATATGGAAATCTAACCATCAAACTTTTCATTCCAATTTCATCTGTAATTCTAACTCTAATTATCACAGTATCAGAGTCACCCATGTCTTAATTATCTTTTCAATCCATTAAATAATTACTGTCATCTAAACCATAATTACTTTATCTTAAATCCATCGATTTCTTTCATCTGTTCTCGTCCAAATAATCATCCTCATCAACTACTCTCCTTGACTCTTAACGGAATCAGCATCAACTTTGACCGATCCCATATCAATCAGCATCGACAACATCCCAACCCCACCTCGATCAATGTTGACAACATCCATAATCTTCTCTACATTCTTCCGTAGCATCAATCGAACCTATCAAAGTCGATCAAACCATCATCAACTTCTATCGAACTCATTGGACTTGTCTTCAGAGCTTCATCAAAATTGATCGATATCATCTTGGATCGACCCATCGATCATCAACCGTCATCCAAATCACTGCAACTACCATCTATAAAACTCCTTGAACCCATCAATATAGTCGCAGTAAACCTCATTATCAACCTTGCCACCTTCATCTACTATAACAACTACCAATGTCGTCGATGTTATCACCTTCTCTTCGTCACCAATGTCGTCTTCTCTCCGTCACCAATGTCGTCTTCTCTCCTCGATACAGACCTTGCCATCTTTCATCGACCTCGGTAATCATATCAAATCTGATTAGATTTGATTAGTTATAAGATCATATCTAATCCCTTATTTATTATTTTTTAATTATTAAAAAGCATGTATCCTATACGTAGTAGCAACAAAAAACTTTCTTTTATTCTTTTGTCTTGATATTAGGGATGTAAACGAATCGGATACGGATTCAGATATGGATATTCTATATGTATATTTATTTTTTGTGTATACAAATATGGATGCATATATACTTCGGATAGAATATTTAATATCCATATTCACTAAAAACAAATATGAACAATATTCGGATATCATAAAAAATATATTAGGTGTCAAAAGATATGGATGCAATCTGATTTTATAAACATGAATATGATATGAGATATTATTAAATATTAAACTACTGTGATTAATCCTGCATCTCCAATCGTTGATACAATATCAGGAGATAATACTATCATTCCTTCAAATGCTGATATTCCTTCATCTTCTGTTGATTTTTATGCTTTATCTGATTTTCATATTCTTCATATTTCTATTGCTCAGCAAAAAAGAAAATGTAATTGCACTTTACATCCATTACATAACTTCTTATATTACGCCCATCTTTCTAACATTATCATGCGTTTGTTTTCTCTATTGATCTTCATCCTATTCCCAAAGCTGTTTCAGATGTCCTGTCACATCTAGACTACCAGGCTGCAATGGAAGATGAGATGTACATCTTAAAGCAGAATGAAATATGGAAAGTTGTATCCCTTATAGCTGGAAAGCAAGTAGTTGCATATCGGTGGATGCATACTGTCAAACTGAACCCTGATGGCACTCTAACTCGTCTTAAGGCTTGTCTGGTGGTGAAGGGATACTCCCAAACACACGGTGTATATTACTTAGACATATTCTCAGCAGTTGTAAAGATAGCTTCCATACGATTGATTATTTCACTTGCTACTATACATCACTGGCCTCTGCACTAGTTAGATATTAAAAATGCATTCCGTCATTATATCTTTGAAGAGAAATTATACGAAGCACCGACCTTGATTTGTTACTTAGAAGTATAATAGCAAAGTCTATTGTTTGTGAAAGTCACTTTATAATATGAAACAATCCCTTCGAACCCAGCTTGGAAGTTTTAGTTATGTTGTTCAGGAGTTTGGTATTCATCGTTTTTCAAAAGGATCATTTCGTTTTCTCACATTTATTAGGGAATATATATTTTATTGATAGTCTACATGGATAGCATTGAAATTGATGGAGATGATCTTCAGGAAATTCACAACTTAAAGTCACACTTACAACAAAAGTTCCAGACCACGATCTGACGATATATTTTTTGGAAATTGAGAAGACTAGATTAAAGAAGAGGATCTTACTTTCTCAGCGAAAGTATGTATTGGATATATTGTCAGAGACAGCTCAGGCAAGTATGCTCGAATATAAAACTGTTGACACACCTATAGATCCAAACTTAAAAGTTGTTACCCGATACGAGGAGTTTTTAGAGGACCAAGGGAGGTATAGGAATTAGTTGGGAAGTTTAGTTACCTAACAATGACTCAACTAGATATTGCATATCCAGTTATCGTGAGTCGGTTCATATCAGTTCTATAAACGAGTCATTAGCATGATGTGATAGGATATTATAATATCTGAAGATAACTTCATAAATATGAATTCTGTATTCATATTGCAGTCATAACCATCTAGTTGGATTCTCGAATGCAGATTAGTCAGGTTGTCTAATTTACAAGAGGTCGACTATAGATATTATGTCTTTGTTATAGTAAACCTTATCATAGAAGAGTAAGAAGCAGATTGTTGTCTCCAAATCAAGTATAGAGTCTAAATATAGATGGTTGATCATACATGTGAGCTAGTATGGCTACAAGATATACAGATCAAGATGAGTCTTATGCCAAAAACTCCGACGAGCTTATACTGCAACAA
Source organism: Dracaena cambodiana (assembly GCA_036321105.1). Taxonomy (NCBI): domain Eukaryota; kingdom Viridiplantae; phylum Streptophyta; class Magnoliopsida; order Asparagales; family Asparagaceae; genus Dracaena; species Dracaena cambodiana. The sequence continues at coordinate 53,184,287 of JAYEPQ010000003.1, forward strand.
TGTTGAAAATAACATGTTATGAAACCCGTTATATTGCGTTACGTAACCTAACGGAACCCCAGTGCTACGTAACAACTGAAAAAAAAACTCAGTGCACCGTAACAGTACGTTTTTTATATTATTTTACGTTATATTACATAACATTACGTTATATTATTTACAATTTTTTTAGTAATTCCTATATTGTTATTGTTTATTATTTTGTTTATTAACGAATTGCTGTAATTTTTTTATTAGTTGTTGGCTTATTTGATTACTTGTAAATTTATTAACTTATTAATTTGTGATTGTTTCCTTATTCTGTTGTAATTCCTCTTCAGTTACTGAAATATATTACTTGTTGATTTTAACCGAACTGAAATCAATAATTACAAATAAGATAAATTGAACATTACAAAATATAAATGATGACAATGATAATAACTGGAATTGAAATAAAAAAATGAAATATGATTTTCTTTTTTAAATGATGACTGGAATTATGGTCGGAGACTTGATATAATTTATGAAGATAAATGTGAAAATTATTGTAAAACTTAATATAAAATTAGAGTAGATTATGTATTACAGAATGGTTTTATATTCTTTTTTAGATATTTTAAATTTATTTTTGAGTTTACAAAATTTATTTTATATAGTTTTATATTTATTTTTAATTAAATAAATAGGAAATTGCATAACATAAATAAATAAAAAATTACATAACCTACGTTATGCGTTACGCTATATGCGACATAACCTAACAAAGACAAAATGTTACGTTATCAAAGTTTAAAATAGCGATAGCAGTGACATAACGTTTTGCCTCTATTAGGTTATGTCGCATATAGCGTAACGCATAACGTAAGTTATGCAATTTTCTATTTATTTAATAAAAATAAAGATAAAACTATATAAAATAATATTTATAAATTGAAAAATAAATTTAAAATTTCTAAAAAAATATACAACTATTTTGTAGTACATAATCTATTCTAATTTTATATTAAGTTTTACAATAATTTTTACATTTTTCATAAATTATATTAAGTTTGCAATTGTAAATCCAGTTATCATCTAAACAAGAAAATAAGATTCCAATTTTTTATTTCAATTCAATTATTATCATTATTGTAATTTATATTTTGTAATGTTCAATTTATTTTATTTGTAATTGTTGATTTCAGCTCTAATAAAAATTCAATAGAATCAATAAGCATAATATTTCAGTAACTGAAAAGGTATTATAACAAGCAAATAAGGAAACATCGCAAATTATTAAGTTAGCAATTACACAAACAATCGAACAAGTCAACAACTAATCAAGTATGAAAATTTAAGCAATTTGCTAATAATTAAAATAATAGTCAATAACAATATAGACTTACTAAGAAAATAATTGTAAATAATGTAACATAACGTAATTTAACGTAATATTACGTAATATAATGTAAAATAACATTAAAAAAACGTATTGTTAAGGTGCACTGAATTATTTTCAGTTGTTATGTAGCGCTGAAGTTCTATTAGGTTTCATAACACAATATAACGTGTTACATAACGCGTTATTTTCAACATTGGTTATCGTTATTGCTATTTTAAACATTGTATTGCAATAATCAATCGTTTATTTATATTATACAAAACCTTGTGTTTTATGAAAGAACAAAACATATTGAATTAGATTGTCATGTGGCATATAGGGAAAAAATGATGTGAGTATTAGTGACCCAAAATATGTATCTTCTGTTAATAAGCTTGCGGATTTGTTTACTAAACCACGTAAAAGGTAGGGTATAATTCATTTATAACAAGCTCAACTTGAGAGGGAGTGTTAAATAATAAGATAATATGGGGGGTTTTATGTAAAAATCAACACATATTATATTAGTAAAAGGGGGTGAGATTGGAATCTAACCATCTAATATTTCTTTCTAATTTCATCTAAAAATTATTTTTTTAAACATTCTAGTATCATATGCAGTTGTTCCCTATGTCCTTAAATAGTTTTCCTAAGGCATGTCTGCTACTCAACTCCATGTTCGTATCTATCATGTCTGCGCCATGTTCATATCTACATCATGCGTGCACTCCATGTTCGTGTTTCTTAGTACAAAGGAAAATTGGTGTCAATTAAAGAGTACATACTAGTATCATCTGAGGTTGATCTAAGTGACGAGGTCCGGTCAATATTCCATCACATTTTGCACCTTCCCTTTTCATTTGCTAATATTGTTCAAAAGATTGCTTGGATCCAATCTAAGAAAGAAATATTTCTAAGTAATTACAAAGAATTGTAATGAGTACACATCTACACCATTTTCATATCTGTCATTTATGTGCTCCATGATCGTGTTTCTTGAGTGTAAAGGAAAAATCAGCGTCTAATAATTGCTCTTAGTCATGTCGTCCAGTTAATATTCCATAATATTTTGCACCTTCTATTTTTCATTTTAATATTGTCCAAAGAAGGACTGCTTGGGACCTAGTCTATATCATATCATTTCATAGTTTGACGTAACTGTAATATGATATACTGCAGAAAACTCATGTTTGATATTGATATTTCTAGTGCCACCAATGTACACTTGATTTTCCAATTATTATTGTTACATAAATGATCGGTCGATACCAATTCCGATATTTCAAACCTTATTAAAAAACCTTGCCATGGTAATAGAAAAAAAAAAAAAAAAAAAAAACATTGCAATGAAGTATAAGACTAGTTCTAAAAACCTTGCCATGGTTGAGGTAAAAGGCACTTGTACAAGCTCATAAAAATATAAACATGCATTAGAATCAGTGATGAAATATTGGTCAGAAAAGTTTGGGAGCAAATGTCATATAACAGATGACATATCGAGATATTTACTAAATATTTGATGTTATATCGGACATCATATCAGAAGATAAATATGGCATCATACCCACATAGATCATATAAAGCTATTTTAGAACACATTTACAACCATAAGCAATACTTATTTTGGTAATTAGTATTGAGTATGTAAATAACTAACTATTTCTCTAATACGCCATCATAAACCAAATGACTGTCCAACCTTCAAAATACAATAAACCAATACAAATTGTGCCGTTGTTCAAAACCGGTGATGTTACTGCTCACCCATGCTACTAAAATAGCTCACAATTGTCACTTTTCGCGGCGTAGCTTGAAATGGAGAAACAAGTTGACAAAAGTGTCTCGAGACTACTAATCGACCACTAATTCCATCTCTTCCTCATAAGCCAGGTCAGGTTATGAACTAACAGGTTAGATCAAGTTTTAGACATGATATTGTTGCATGCTAGATGATAATATGAGGCTAAAATACCACTCTGACATCTCACTTTCGAGCTGATGTATTAGCCAATTTCAGTCCAAAACGACATTCAGTATAAAAGCACACATAACATAACCTAGGCGTAAAACACCGAGATTTTGGTCGATATATGGTACATCTGATATATAAAATACTCATTAAGATACTTAGCTGGCTCAAAACTCCTATAGTAAGCAACAACTACATGGCTATCAGGAAGGGGGAGATCCAAGAAAAAGAAAACGCCACCACACACATTTAAAATCCACTATATCTGACCAAGTAAACAAATTATGCAATGCAGGAAATACATCCAGATCAGGAAAAATTCCAGAATAAATATAATAGTGCCACCTGTTAGCTTAAGTTTTTGGAAAGAATAGGTTTCAGTTCATATTGTGTCATCACTAAAGGGGGCGTCATTTATCATATAACAAGCATGTTAGTTAGAAATATAATAATACTACCGATACTCAAATTTTAGCTCAACAATTGGCAAAATTATGAGTCATTGCAAGAGTAAATCATGTCCAGTGTGCAGATATAAATAAACAAGTAAAAGAAACATTGCTCTGTTTCTAATCTAACTTACTTGTATGCAGGAATCCATACATCCGGATTATTAGAAGTGGTGAAAAGCACAAACATCTGATACAGTGTGGCACCATATGAGTAAAATATAAGCTTTCCCTGTTGGGTGTCCTCAAATGTGACATATGCTAACCAGCTGGCAAATAACAGAAACAATAGCCAAAGTGCCTGAACTCGGAAGAACAAGCAGAGGAAAGAGTAAATATTAAGAAGCTCTAAGTCACATATATAGAAGGGTAAATAAAATTAAAGGAATAACACTCTAAGAACCATAACCAGCCTCATCCCATCTATTCAGGCTTGATGCCATTAAAACTTTACCCAATGCAACAGAGTCAATGATTCTAATTGACTTTACTACCTAATTGGCTTGATGCCATTAAAACTTTACCCAATGCAACAGAGTCAATGATTTTAATTGACTTTACTATCTACCTGGGCAGTATTAGATGATACTTGATATGAGCAATATAGGGAGATCTGCAATCAGTTTAGGGTAATGATAACTTGGTAAAAAATGATATTGAATAGCTAACTTACCAAAACATTCAGGTACATCCCAACCATGCCTGCCAGTGTGACTATACATGTTCGCAGTTCCCTAACACAGAAATTAATCAGTAGTAGAATAATGGAGATATGAAAAGAATGCTTTTAATCTCATTTGTAGTTCCTAACTCAGAGATGCTTATCGTTATTTGAATAATGGCAGGATACAAGTGTGCAATGGTGAATGTTACCAACATTTCAAATTTTTAATGTTTTTTATGTGCCATACACTCAGACACTCAAGAAGATTTCTCGAACACTACAGTGGCACTTGAACAAAAAAACAAATGACCATATCACGATTCCCTTGAAAATCTTGGAGTTTTTGTATCCAAGATATTAATACAATAATACTAGATTGTGTCGGAAAAAAACCCAATCCTGTTTGTTTTGAACTCTGAACTAACTACTTAATTAATCATCTAATACATGGCTCTGCACATATTTGCCATCTAAGGAATAAAGTCATTACACATTAGAATCATGGAAGGTTCTATATAGGACACTTTAGGACATAGGGCCACTTGACACCCTTGTCCCCTGCCCATGTAACCTGATAATGACTTGATTTCCAGCTATACATTAAGTTGTAGAGTGATTGCCTCCTGATAAGGTAAAGTTTTATAGTGCCAGTTCCAATATAACAAAAGCGTGTCAATAGATAAGGTTTAATTTTGTTAGAATTAAGATTAAAACTCTTCATCTATGTATTACTGCTATGATTTGTAGACAAAGTATTGACAGTCATGTTTCCCACATGTGGATGGGTAGAGGTGGAAATTGATAGAATAATTGTCAAGTTGTTCAGTGATCTTCTACATATCCGTTCAAATTCAACTCAGAAGATTGTTTAAGAGAAATCAAACATGCATATTTGATTTATTTGATTAATGAATATTAGTTTTTGTACATATACATTTAACCTCCTATATTTCTTATTACCGAATATTACTTTTACATACGCATTTAACCTCTTATATTTTATGTTATTATACAGACAATTAACAATTAACGTTACACTTTGAAAACACACACATCCCCCTCCCCAAAAGAAAAAAGAAAAAAAACTACCCATACATCTTTTTTATCTAGATTCTAGATATATCTTTAGAGACTAGAGAGTGCCAATATTCAACCAGCCTTAAATCCTCCTCCTCTGTCAGTCCCGCAGCCCCTCTGAAACAAATATTACTGAATTAAATTCTTTAATGAAGTACAAGTCATGAATGAATACATCATTTATTTAAAAAAAAAATCCAAGTGAATGTAAATAATACCAAAGGTCCCTTTTTATTCTTGAGAGAAGGCCATAGCCTGGAAGGAATTCATCTTGGAAATAACTCTTTAATCAAATACTATCCCGAGAAAAAAATTCTTAACCAGAAAATCACAACTGTAATTCATTATATCAAATCAATGACAAATATATTTTGTCACTCGATAAATGACAAACATTTGACTAAATGCGGATTCGAAGAAGCAAATTCGAAGTCCAATTTAAAGTCAAAAGACAACCTCAAATACAAATGGCATAGTAGGTGTCAGCACGGCTGTCCAGAATATACACAATATATATAAATTTCCTCTAAATATATGTAAATCAACTCATATAATATATGATGGTTGTTATTCACATGTTTGCTATTCACTGAGATACCATGGAGTAATACTACTTGGTACTGATATTGTCTTAGTGATAAGACGAGAACAGAAGTAAATACTAGCTAGAAAATATGGAAGTAAACATTAGAATCACGAGATTTTAGATCGAGTAGATTTAAAACAGAGTATATGAAGTGTAAATTTAGTAATCGAAGGATCCAAGACAATAGTGCTATGACACTTGACAAGCAAAAAATACAAATGAGTATTTAGTTTAGGTACTTAGATTCCATTATTCAAAATGAGGGAGAAATCAATAGTAACATCAACCATAGAATCCTAGCAGGTTGGTTGAAATGGATAAATGCAATGGGAGTTTTATATGACCGTAACATTTGTTAAGGCTGAAGAAAATTTTTTATAGGATAGTTATTAGGCCAGTTCTTATATGACACGGAATATTAGGCTATAAAAAGACGTCATTCATAAAAAATAAGTGTAGTAGAGATACACATGTTTCATTAGATACGTGGCAACACTAAAAGAGATAAAATAAGGAATAAGTATATTCGTGTTAACGTATGCATAACCTCCATCGAAAAGAAGATACGAGAAAATCACCTACGATGGTTTGGTCATGTGAAATATAGATCTACAAATGCACCACTTCGATGAGTGGAGCTTATCAATGTAGGATAAGAGAAAAAAACGAAGGAACAATCGAAAAAAAAAAAACATGGATAGAGATTACACAAAAAGATAAGAATGCTAGATGCTTCAATGAAGACATATTACTCGATAGGAATGAGGGGAAAAGGATCATCCATGTAATCGATCTGCTTTTTTGTAGTCTACCCCAAGTCCTTGGAATAAAAGGTTTAGTTGTTGTTGTTGCTATTGTTGCTATTCACATAGGACATAATCTGATTTTAAGTCGTTTGTTCTATGAAAGAGTAGCTTATGCAGAAATGAGGTGTAAGATGCTAAACCATAAACACAATGTGAAGGTGATAGCACTATAAACATCTGTAAACGTGGGACATATCTGGATGTGTGTTGTGTCCCCGTGCATCGAGCATATCAATTTTTGGTCGACGCAAGTGTCCTACAAATCACAGTTGCATCACCAGTTGAATTCGACCCCACCATATTCCTCTTCCTTCTAGGGTTGACGAATAGGACTTTTAAAAGGTAACATGATTGAGATAATCCATTGGTTAAGGACAGGTCATATTAGTGTACTTCCAAAGAGAACAAAAAAGGAAATACCTTTACCTTATCGTCAAGGCCACAAAGGCCACACGAATATACGGAGCAAGTCTGAAAGGTAGATAAGTCACCGGCAGGGGAGAAACATAAAGAGCATATACCAATGCATCACAAATCAATACCAAGACAAGAAAGACCTGCCAATCCAAAAGATACTATTCAACACCACAAAATATCAACAAAAACTAAGCAGATATTTTACATCCCACCCAATAGAAGCTGTTAGAAAAATTAATCAATCATGAGAAATTCATCAGCAACCTGTCACAAAAAGCCAGAAAGAACTGACCAGTCAATAGGTAACCATCACCAAAAGGCCTTAAATTCTTCCACATGGTTGTCTCATAGAGTTGGTGTTATGTATATGGCTCATTATCATCTAAAGGGTGTGGATGATTATATGATATAACAAACCCTTTTACGATTTTAAATTAAGGGGGAACCTCTACATTTCATAAAATATAATTTCTACCGTTAATCTACTTTTATGGAACTATTTGAAATAACAATAGATGGAACAATCGAAGATAATATGTAAAGGTTTTGATTAGTAAATTTGAGAGCACATAAAGTCCTACAAATTATCGTAATCAAAATTTTGGAATTTGAAAATTGAAAACAGGACTTAAAAAGTAGTTTTCAAATTGAACTGGAGTTGTAATCTCAATCCACCAGACTGGACAACGGTAGAGACATCGTAATTTTTTAGCTCGGAATCCAGTCCATGCTGAACTTAGCAAGCTACAACTTCCATTTAATGATAAGACATATAATAACAATGATTGCGAGGTCTGGACTAGTACATTGAACTCTTGTTGAAGGATTTGGTGTCAAGACTAAATGCCACTAAACTTGATCATAGTTGATATAATAATTGTTCTCAACAGACAACAATGTCAAAGAGGCACTCAAGCCCCCTTCTAGTCAGTTAAATTTTGGTCATTGATAGGTGAAGCAGGTACAGCAGCAGGCAGACCCTTTTAATCTGAATTATGGTCCTCCTTACTTCTATTATATCAGTCAATTCCAACTGACTACAAAAGGTCTTCTTCCCCCCCTCCCCCCTCTTTTCTGCAGTGTAGCTGGAGTGATGTTTGGGAAGCTTTTCGAGTACTAGCTTGAAGTAGATAAGAAAATAATAAGAGGAAGTGGCAGCAATTCAGGAGGGTTCCGGACCCTCTGGTTGCGCACATAACTTTCACCAGATATGTTATGCTTGCAAATATTTATTTCAGACGTATAACATCTAAAAGAGAGGCTACCTCTCCCTCATGCAAGGGCATGGAATTATCAAAAGCTTCATTTTCTAAAGATGCAGACAGTAGGACCATTTCCAAGTTAGATCCAGCCTACAAGGCACCAGCTGTTCAAGGAGAAGATTACTACTACGTGGCTTTTATTCAGCCACAGTGGAGAATTTTCTAGAATTTTAGCCAGTAATATTAGGGTCAATTTTGAGTATTTAATCATTTAAATAAGGCTGCTATCATGAAGTTTGCATTCAGGTGCTTCTTCAGTAAACTACAAGACTAAATTTTATATTATATGTAAACATCATTTTTTTTTTTTTTTTTTTTGTTAACTAAGACTGAGGGCTTTCTCATATTCAGCAAGGAGAGTTCAGTAAAAATTATTCACTTTGCTACATATACTACAGATTTCTGCATCAGACAATCAAATTCTGAAATCGTGCATATGCTGAAGAGGACATGTCAAAATGAAACCAGCATCAAAATAGCTACTTTATAAACATTATTATTATGTTATTGTTATATGAAGTAAACGCAACTCTATTAGGTTATAGCTTAAAGGTCATTAATTTATGTTCCTGGACAGAGACAAGTTAGCCTGCAAATTGCAACAAATGCCGGTGTCAAACACTTTATTTGTATTTCGAAATCCTCAAAAAACGCAGAGTAAGATCATTTCCAAGCACTGTATAATCGATAACAAATTGGTCATATACTATAATCTTTATAATTAAGTGATAAAACTACTGAAATAACAACTAAGAAGGAAGCCATAAGCTTACCTTTAGCTTGTTGAGGTGATTCTTCCAATAAAGAAGAAAACCTTCATATGCAAGTGGAAAAAGGGTATGTAATATGAGTATTAACAGAGTGATTCCCTGCAGAGAGAATTATAATATATGAGTTTCCTTCTAACAAAATCAACTATATTTACTTGTAACAGATATCTTTAGTTACTACCTACACCAGTACCTTCTCAAAATAATATCTTCTAATTTGCCTATAGCTATCAGTTTCGACATAAGTTTCAATCTTCAAAATAATGAATTCTCAAGCACTATAATAAAAGAGTTGACAGTTCAGAAGTTATGCGGGCTTCAGATCTCTATACAAATTGACTACTTGCAGTTGATGAATAAAAACATATTTCAGAAAAAAACAGCTGAATAAAATGCAGATGGTGTAGTGAGATAAGTCACATGCAGCATGCATGGTAAAGAAAATAAGAGATTAAAAGAGTTATTATAAACCAATTGGTGATTAAAGCATCCGTAGAAAGCAAGTTTCACAGTCTGCTATCTACCCAAATTTTGACAATTGGTAATGGTGAAAGAATGAGGATTATCACATGATCCACATTCAGCCTCTAGTCCAGGACCTCCCAATTTTTTTAAAACTTGGAGAAAGCTCCTTGGCCAGTATTTTGTTCCTCTTCTTATCTCATTCATCTTTGATAAGATTGTTTCACTTGTACAGAAAGAGAGAGAATGTAGAGCAGTAAGCTTTCGTGGACCAGAGACCATCAGGGCAAAGCTTTTCACCTGTTGTACATAGTTAGAGTTAAAGGAAGCAGGAGTCCATAATATGCAATCCTCGGCAATCTCCCAATAGCATTCTGAATATATATCATTTTTGGGCTTCGCATAAGTAGTAAGATAATGTATTGTCCTGTAAGGCATGCATAATTGGTAAGTTATGCTTGTTTGTCATCAGTCAATATATATTAGAGAATATTGGTCAGCATATTGGCATGGACTATCAACTGTAAAGTTCCTGATTTACCCCCAACAAAACTGATCCTCATCCTTTGAGATAATTGGTTTCTTGACACAGGATTAAATTGTTAAAAGACCCAAGAACTGAACCCTAGAAGGTAAAGCATAACATCATACCAGTTGCAGACTCTATGCGCTAGCATATCATCTTTCTCCTCTACTATACTGACTTAAGCACTTATTTGATCATTGCCTAGAACTAAAGCAGTACAAGTTACATGTATCATTACATATGATACGAAAACATCAAATGTTTTGGCAATTCAGATGGAAGTGGTACTGCAGGACAGATGGAAAATGTCTTCCTCATCTATATAAAATTAAGAGAAGACAACATCCGCATATTTGAGTGCTAGCCACCAAGTCTAACCAAATCCTAATCAACATAATGCCTCTTCATTTTTCAAAAAACAAGAAACTCTAGAGAAGATAGCATGTTTGGTTCACCAGCCAAGTTGATGGGACCAAATTTGATTAAGACTAGTTTATTTAGTTTTTAGTTCATTTGAGATATTACTTAGAGCTTGATTATGATTTTTATTTTATTTGTGCACGAACATAGTCTCTCTCTCTCTCTCTCTCTCTCTCTCTCTCTCTCTCTCTCTCTCTCTATATATATATATATATATATAAGGAAAGTGTAAGGCGTCTCCACAAGGAGTTGCTCAAGGAGGTGCCCCTAAATTTCAATATGGAGGATTTATGTGGACAACTAGAATTGTTAATTGTGACCTCAACGTCTTTTCTGCAGTTGAACACTTTCATGCCTATTTAAGGAAGAATTGGCCAGCTCTGGCTACCTTGCAGAGCAGACAAAGTATCCCCAAATCACATTGCTTGTTAGAACAAACAATGTTTGCACAACTAGCTTCTATAATATATATAGCCTTGTGGACCTATATTATTTTGATTGATTAAATATTGAACCCTTTGAAAATCCTAGCTTATGACATGTTGATTTGCTATGCATCTTTTGAGCAAGTTGCAAAAAATGGTGAGGAATTCACCTAGCTACAAGTCCCGAATTTTACCCCTCTGTATCTTTTCTATTATTTTGTCAAATATAAAATTAATGTTCTTCCTCAAATCACCAATTTCCCATCACAAACCCTAAAATTGCATCTCTCTTGCTTCAGATTTTGGTACTGAGCTAAAGATGATATGTATTATTTTCCCAACTTCCATCATCTTCTCTAAAAAAAAAAAAACCCTAAAATCTACATCTCCATCATCTTCTCTGCCAAACCTAACTCTAAATCCCACCATCTTCTTCCAACATCTTTTATCGTTTTATATAAGAAAAAAAAAAAACACTAGCAGATCTGTGACTGTTCTTGGAACCTAGATCTCTGATCTCAAAAACATTGCCAATGCTACAGGACCACGACTGCTACTGTACTGCATCTGAAATTGTACCATGGCTGCAATGGTACATCTCTAGTTCCAACACAAATCTGAACATGATCTGAACCAGGGCCAAAACTAGTTCAGTTTTAGCAAAGATCAAATCTGATTCGAGTTAGATTCGACCGTGAATCAACCCCGATCAAGTCTAATTTGAAAATACTCTGACGTTGACGAGGTGACACTACTCCTATTTGCATACAGTCATGATTAGAAATGATCACAAGCCTTTAAAGCTACTAATTCTTAATTCTCGTGCAATGTTCCATCTTTGAGTTGGTACGATTCTTCAAAGACTTCTACAAGATCCTATGTTCATCATGAATTACTAACCTCCTCATGTGAAATCTAAGTTAGAGCTAAACTTTTAATTGCTATTCTTCACAAATACAATTACATTATGATGATTTGTTTGTGGCACTGTTATTTGCTTCTTTCTAGTGGATCACTTTATTGTTTGTCATTTTTCATCGCTTTAAGATTGCATATCCTTCCATTCAAAGATCGAGTATTTTAGGATTTTAATTTTATCATTTAGTACACACATTTAGCTTTGTTGGTGTCTAGGATTTTTCTAACCATCCATGTGTTCATTTTCTTGTGCATTGCATAGAAAGTATTATATCATACACATGGCAGAGTTTAACACACAATTGAGACGTTGTTAGAGTCAAATAGGTATAGGCATACTTATAATTGACATGCTGCAAAAAAAAAGGAAAATGACATGTAGGTTTAGATTAAACCATATCTCATTTGATGGTTATTGTGATCCTTATATTTTTATGATTACCTAGTCGATATGGAGAGTTACTTTAACTACTATGGGATGTTTGGATGAGTGCAAGATTTGATTTACTAGGATGAGGATAGAAGGGCCCTTCAAAATTTATTAGACTTTGATAGAAATAAATCGCGAAAGCCATCTGTAACAATCTAATTTCTTTCATAACTTATATTCCTGATATCAAATTTATCTAAGAGTGAATTCGTTGTGTTCGTCTCATTTTTCTATATTTTTGGTGATTTATTTTTGAAATTTTCTGGATAATCACTTAAAATAATATTATTTTAATCACCGGTGGGCCTTACACATATTTTGACTAGTCTGTCTTCTTTTAACTTGTAAAGATGAAGTTTGACTTTATTTGGATTAGTTTAATTTGAAATTATAGCCTTAAACAACTCTAATAACCTATTATTACTAGTCATTTGTCCTATTCCAACTTTGTTTTTATTCACCCATATCTTACTTTCACCATACTTGTTCTTCGGCCAAGCATGACAAGCCATCATCTTTCCCCCATATCTCTCTTTTGTCTATTATATTTTTTTCTTCCCTTCCTTTCAATTGTTCTCTCTCATTCATTTTTCATTCTTCTCTTCCTTTTTTTTACTCCAACTCTCAAGAAGAAAAATAAGAAAAGAGAAGAATAAGAAAAGGAGAAGTTATTTAGCCTCAAAATAGGTTTATCTTACATATTTGTTTATATTACACACTCGCTACTTCTTATTATTTCACTTGCCGGATTTGACCCTTAGCTCCTCCACACGCTCAGATACTGAAGATGTGAGCGAGAATCCGTCATTGCACGGCCCGTGCTTTCTGGAGCAAGCCGAGTAGCAGTAGATTTATAGGCCTCCGCTTTTGTATTTTTAGTTTGGTATGTATCACCCCTTTGGGACTTTATTTCCAACTTTTGTATTAGTATTGTACTTATTGTTTCTTATCTTAGACATGTATATCTTCTCTTTTATATGGCAGTAGACTAACTTCCAAGATCATGATAGATGACTAGTACTCAGTTCTATTCATTTCTTCTTTTACATACTTATAGGCCTCGTACACGTCGACTTACACGTGCCCGCCAGTAACGCACTCCGTTTCTGTATCCCTCTAGGAAATTGGGCGTTATAGCATCATAAGGACTCTATGGAGTCGTGAGATGAGATGAAAGACAAGTTTAAAGACAAATATATCTATCTCTTAGATAAGTTGCACAACCTCCATGAAGATAAAATGTCTAATCAGGACCAAATGGCTAGATTTAATTACTTAACCCTTTATTGTAACATGAGAGAGGCTCATTATCATGTGATATCTAGTTTTTACTTAGGTTTGAGATCTAATATACAACGTACTATCTTCACTAGCTCTTACCACATGGACTTCGTTAAAGAAATTTCATTTAGCTTTAGGATGAAGTTGACTTTTAGAGACCCTTCGTATGGGAGATCCATTTCCAAAGCTAGGGGCAGTGTTCTAGCCGTAAGAGACATGAAAACTGTGATTATTAATGCCCCTCAAAGAGAAAACATATTAATATTACGATACTAATAACGTTGATGATTTGATGGTTGTCAAGGATGTCCATGTTCCTTCCAAGGTTACTAGTGATATGAAGGATGTATTAAAAAAGTCTAGTATTTCTATTTTTTATAGGAACTACATTTCTTCTACATGTATTCAGGATGTTGTTGATTCGTTAGTGGAATTATCTAGTACATCCATACTTGATGATATATGCATACATGAGGATGATGATACTAGTAATACTAAATATGTATTAGTAGAATACAGTTATGCATGTAGAAGTCGTTAGGTTTTAACAAGCCACATTTAGGATACAGGAAGTGATTAAGCATGTGATAGTCATTATTAGAGTCACCTCTTCAAGATTGTAAGATTCAAGCATACTTCTTGTACGAGGAGACGAAACCGGTTCATCTTTTGAAATTGGATCCTTTCCCTAAAAAACTTAGGTTTGAGTCCATTATGGTCCCTCGTAGTGTTTCATCTTCTAGCAAGTCATTGAAATTCTTTGATGTGCTTCATCATGTTACTCCTAGTGATTCTTCTGGTAAGTTTTTGGAGTTCTTTTTAAAAGAGGTATGTAATAGATGCCCTCCTAGAAACCAGTATATCTCATTTCTATTCTATTAAAAGTTGCACCTAGAAAGTTTGTTAAGTTGTAATTGCTTGATTTGCATGATGAGCCCATGATCTGATAGCAAATTTCCAATATTACTGCAAATTTATTGCATATCCATGTAATATCCTGCAGAATTTTCCCGTTAAAGATATGGAGATGGTTATGATTATAACTGAGAGGTTCCTCTAGAAACAATGAGAAAGTTACGCATTGGACCAGCAACTCCTTGTATAGTTCCAAGGAGGATTGCTTCCACCACCCACGGATCAAATATTCCATGGGATCAGGGCATCAATTTGTCATTCAGTGAGGTTGATTTGACACTTCATGATGAAAATGTCTTTTTAATTAGCCATCTACTTCTGCTAATAAATTGCAGAAACTTGTTCCAACTCCAACACCTTGGCTCAGAGTAGAAACGCATGTGCAAGTTCTACAGCAACCACCATGGCCCAATTAACATGCTCCATTCTAGGAGACTGATTAGTTAAATATGGAAATGCTTAATGCATAGTATTGCCACATTCCCTAGAAATGAATGCTTTCAAGTAGAAGGGAATTGATGTGATGGGACTAAATTTGACTTGGACTAGTTTATTTAGTTTTTTAGTCTACTTGAGACTTCTAGTTAAAGCTTAATTAGGATTTGTATTTTTTACTTGGTTTTCGTTTATTTGCACATGTTATGCACATAGATACTGTTATATAGATATTGCCTTATAGACCTATTTTATTTTAAATTATGAAATACTGAACTTTTGAAAATCCTAGTTTACTGGCATGTTGATATGGTAATTTGCTTTGAATCTTTTGTGAACGAGTTGCAAAAATGGTTGAGGGATTCACCTCAGTGTGAGGCCCGAATTTATCCCTTTTATGCTTTTTCTATTACTTTGTCAAACACTTGATTCGTGTATTTCCCAAATCCACCAAGTTTTCACCACAAATCATAAAATCACTTCCGTCTTGTATCACAAGTCATCCATAAAGCATACATGACCTGAACAAAGAGTGGTAATCAACCCTTGCATCAATGTCAAAAGAATGACAAGAACACTGATAGCAGCTTGGCACTCCACAACAATGAGATGCAAATAGGTCCTATGTCTTGGGTTTTAAATCAGTGGAAAGACACTTCAGACTATATGTAATAACCCTTAATTTTCTTTAGACTTAAATAAATTAATAAATAAACGCAATTATAAATATGATATTTCACTTTCTATAACCTCCAAAACCTTTAATCTTCTCTGCTCCTAAAATTTTCACCTTCTCCATAACTCAATCATAAAACCTCCAATTTAATTTTCCTATTAATTCTAAAAATTAATTCTCTAAATTAAATAAAAACCCTTTAAATTCTAAACCCCTAATTTAAAACATATATAAACTCTTAAACCATACACATTCTAACCATATATTCATCTTTAAAATTATCCATCCCTCTAAAATTCTCTCTTCTTTTCATCTCGCCGGAGCCACCTTCAAAAACGTCGGAATCACTGTAGGAGCTATCACCGGAGCCGCCACCACTTCGGATATAATGAGCACATTTTTCCTCCTCTTTCTACATTTTGGACTCTCACCTTTAGTCAAAAGTTTATTAACAAATTCTCTTTTTGTTATTGGGTTAAACTTTTATATTGGATTTTAGAACTAGTTTACCCATTACCCAATAACCTTAATATCTTAGAAATAATATCCAATATTTTATAAACTCAAAAAGATAGATCCAGACTCGTTTGTAGATTTTAGACCCATTAAGACTATTTAGCCTTAAAATCAATTTTTGAGTGGCCAAAAAATACTGGAAAATCTCTAAAAATCATCTAAAATTATACTAATATATTTTTGATAATCTTATAATATTTTTAATATATAGATTGCTCCGTTAATCGACATCGGGAAACAAAATCCAATAAGTTCTTTTTGAACTCACTAAATATGCTATTATATATAATTGTTGTTCAATGTAATTATTTACTTTGCATAAAATATTTGAGAAGTCATCAATTACTTATGATTGTTCTTATTACCGAAATCTATTATTTCTGTTATTAAATATGTTAAATCGGTCTAATTAGTAAACAATAAATTTGTTATTATAATTACAGTCATTGACATTCATATTATTTTTTTACGCTATTAAAAATTAAATGAATACTTGTTCAATTACATAATAAAGTTAGATTTTAATATTTAATAAATCATGAAAAGGCTATAATCGTGAAAAAATGCTATTTGTAATATCATTTTGTATCGGCATCTAGAAAAATTGTCTTATATGTTGTTCTCTAATTAAAGAACATGCATCGCACGGAAAACCTTCCTATATCTATACACTTGCCTGATCGATATATTTATAATATCTCAAATCAGTAAATTTTTTATATAGCTAATTGTGATTTATTGAATAAAGTATAAACTGAACTAATTCTATAAATCATATTGTTAACAAATTAATAAAAATTTAATTGAAATATTGTACTTGATATCATCCATATACAAGTTATGAAAACCAGAATTTAGACATACATGGATTATACTTAAATGACACCGGGTTATGGGAGAAACTAAATATAACGCCCCACTTTCCATAATGTGGAAAACTGGAACGTTCGGCATCGAATGATAACTCGACAAGTCTCAGTAAATATCACGGTCATATTAGAGCAAAAATATGAGCAAAATATAAAAATAAACAATAATTTTTTTATTTAAAACAATAATATTTTTCCTCCTTACATAATATTCAAGAAGAAAATAATAAACTAGAAAGGCCGTCAATCTTGTAATTTCGTCTGCTTCTAAAAATATATTGTATCATGTTCTGTCTCCGGCGAGTCTACCTCTAAGTAATAATTTACATCTGGCCATGCATAAGTAGAATCGTCAGTAAAGCGATCCAAAAATATATAATAGAAACATATGAAACGAAAATATCTTGGCAATACAAAAAAAAGCCAGTACAATTAAAATAAGTAAGAAATCTCAAATCTTAACATATTAGCTGGTTTATCATTAATCTTTCAATTAATGTCTTTTAATTACGGTATTTAGAAATTTAGGAAAATATTAACTTGGCTGTCTGAACGCATCCCCGTGTACCCCCGAAAAAACGGAACAGTAAGTTGATCGGAGCCTATCCCGATCCTCCCAAAAGGAAAACAGTGGCAGTTTTGATCGAAGTCTATCCCGATCCTCCCGTATGGAAAACAGTGGCAATTTTGATCGGAGTTTATCCCAATTCTCCCAAAAATGAAAAACAGTGGCGCAATTACGTTCAGCCATTAGATCATATGGATCCTCAATTTCTCCCATAAACCTAGTATATGTCAATTTCATATCAATTTCAGTATCAATTATTCAGTTCAGTAAATTCAGTTCATTATATGGATTTGTGATCATTAATTCAGTATTCAGTAACAGCAGTAGTAACATTAAGAAATAAGGTAACAGGTCGGCTCAGAAAAGTCAATCGCAGCACTACTAAAAAAAAGAAAATCCATGATACCAACAAGAGAAGTTACACAACAGAAGGTGTTGCGGAATAACGGATAAAAAGTGCGGGATACGACCACCTATCACATATTATAGCAATCATGTCTTATCATATCTTGTTCGGTATTCATTAAGTTTTCACGTACATAATTAAATCTTTAATAAAATAAAACAGGGAGTATAGAAAATAAAGTATAATTAATAGCATGTTTTTGAGTGAGTTGGACTCACTTTAAAATAAAATATAAGCAGTAGCATTCATATTAAAATAAAATATAATCAATAGCATGTTTATAGTGAGTCAAATGACTCACTTTGGCCTTGATTTAGGATGAAATCTTCGACCTGAGCCACGAAATCTCCAAGGTTCTCAAAAACTC
Source organism: Dracaena cambodiana (assembly GCA_036321105.1). NCBI lineage: Eukaryota > Viridiplantae > Streptophyta > Magnoliopsida > Asparagales > Asparagaceae > Dracaena > Dracaena cambodiana. The sequence continues at coordinate 53,202,843 of JAYEPQ010000003.1, forward strand.
TCCTTGATTAAACTCTCTTATCTTTCTTTCTCTATTTCTCTTCTTTCTCTCATATTTTGCTTCCCTTACTTTTTTTCTTTGTTTGGAAAAAGAGAGCTTGTTGGGGGCCTATTTATAGGGGATTAAGATTCCTATTCCTGCTTATAGAGGAAAGTCAAATATGAACTCTAATCGGATTCACTATCCTAATTACATGTCGAATCCCAAATTTAAATAGCAATCCTAAAATATATGGAAATCAAATTTAAATAGGAATCCTAAAAGATACCAAATTTGAATCAGAATCCTAATAGGTATAGGAACCAAATTTAAATTACATTTAATTAATTGGATGAGAGTTGAATCCTATATTAATTAGGCTAATATATTTTATACCTCAACTAGGATTTGAATTGGTTAATATTTAGATTCAATATCTAGTCAAATTAGAATCTAATTAGTTAAAGAAAATCAAATAAATTCTTGTCTTAATTTTTTTTCTAGATAAGAATTAATCTAATTTAGTTAATCCTACTTGTTTTCTCAATCATTATTACTTGATTAGGCAACTTGATTTGGGTGTGGGGTGAGTGTTATATGATCAAAATATGTTTTTAAAATAAAATATTATTTTTAATAAATTGTAAAAAATTGAAAATCCAACGTGAAAAAGTGGGTGTTACACTAAATGATGGAAAAATACTCTATTTCGGCTGTAAACTTGTTAAATTGTACAACTGAATATTTTGCATACCATAAGTGTGCGGTGATTTGTTGGATCATATCTAATTATTCATGTTTTCCTGACAGCAAGTCCGACTCAGCACCGGACAATTCTGTGATCATTTTGTGGGTCTGTACATAAGACAATTGAAACAGTAATATTCCACCAGTTAGCTTTTCTAATTATATGATATCCTAAGTACAAATACACATGTTATAAATGTGACTACACTAAAAAGACATGAGGTTTAACTTATATCATTTAATAATATCGTTACATATGAATTTAATATTTTATAAGACTTGTGTCATTATCATGTTTGGACATAACTGTTATATTATATGTTCTTTCTGCGTATATTATATTAGTCGCTATCTGACGATCAGGATATGCATGTCCAGAGCCTGAGATGGACTTTGTGGATCCTACTAAGAAAAACTTAGAGTATTTTGTTGAAGTGACCGAAAATCATTAGTTATCTATGTGTTTAGTTTATATTATATGTTATCTTTTCACATTTTCGGACATATCTTTCATTAATGAAAGGTATCTCAAGTTATCCTGTATTGTTCTCTTATTTTCCGTTATATAATAAACTTCATGATGTAATGAATGTCAGTTTACCTATGGATATTTATTCTCTGTGGCTGTGATATTGTAATTAGATTTTAGCATATTCAAACCGAATATGTTGCCGGTACCTATTGTACGTACTCGTATACTGCATATCGAGAGCGGGGCGTGACACTGTAAAGTGGGACACATCTCTGCAGGCTTAAAGGAGATTTAACAATGAGGAGTTCTAAATGGTGTGAATCTAACTTGACAAGGAAGCTCTGCAAGGGACGGTGTTGCTATTCCTGATTAAAGATTAAATGCTTGAAAGGGAGACATGTTCAGGATATCACCTACCGGTTCCATCATTGAAGTGCACGCCAAGAAAGGAGCACCCAAACAGTCTCCCATACTAATGACGTTGCATATACATAAATATTTGCCTCAAAGTGAGTTTTCTCGTTACTTAAAATCAATTATTCATCAAGATTAACATCGAGGAAGATAATGTACATAGTATATGTTATGAAATTAGAGCCAACCAATATATTTATTATGAGTCAAGAGGTACATATATTTATATATATATATATATATATATATATATATATATATATATATATATATATATCAATATCATACAAACAATCCTCTTTCAAGTTGGAGTATAAATATTAATTATACGCAACCTGTAAACAGATTGGAAAATATTGCCTCTTTCAATAGTATAGATTAACTCGAAATGGACGAAGAGCAACAGTAGCAGTAGTAGATGAATTATTTGAATTATTAGAACACATCCGTATCACCATGTAGGACTTTATCCTACCATCAAAAATTGATATGTAGCATTAGCAACAATAGTGGCAGAGCAGTAAATAAACTTTCTACAAAGAAACGGTAGTATCAGTAAATAAACTTCTTACTTAGAAACAGTAGTAGCAGACTAGCAGCAGATAAAATTCTTTCTTAGAAGCAGTAAAAGGTGGCAGATAAACTTCTTTTTTAGAAACAATAATAGGCAAAGGAAGAAATAAAGAGCTGCATCAAACTTGATTATACCCTTACAGTCGAGGAAGAACCAGCCAGAGTCCCTGCAGTTACAAAGCAGAGAAGAAATAGAAACTAGAGTAGAAGCAAAAGCATAGAAGAAAATAGAAACTAAAGTAGACGCAAAATCGAATTGGCAACGCAATTGCGGAGTCGGAATCGGAATCGGAGTCGACATCGAATTAGTAACACGATTGCAAAGTCGAAGTCAAAATCGATGTCAACGTCAGAATCAGAGTTGGAATCGAAGTCGACCATCGATTAGGATAGTTGAAATTGACGAATGAGATTTAATTCATAACGCATTCTTATACCATATTACGAAATAATCAGAACCAACTAATCTATTTATTATAAGTCAAGAGATACATATATTTATAGGTATCTGTTATAGAAAAATGAGTGAAAAATAGCAAATAACCAAAGAAATAGACACAAATATTTACGTGGAAAACCCCTTAAAAGGATAAAAACTACGGAAAAGACAGAAAAATTTTATTACTAGACAAAATAATAAATTACAAAGGAGGGAGAAGATTGATTTTGGGATGTTTGATAAGGGAGAGGGAGAGGCCAATTTATAGCCTTCCCCTCCCTTACCTCTTTCTCCCACTTCCAATATGGGACTAAACATTCAACATTCTCCCACTTGAAGATTTAATTGAGTTTCAATTAATTTTCACATCATCATTTCTGCCTTATCATCATATTGCTTTGCCAGGCCACAAGAGGATCGACACCAAATGAACTTATCCGTGTTGACTCCTTTTGTCAAAAAATCTGCTAGATTCTCTTTAGTGTGTATTTTCTGTACATCCACCGTTTCTTCTTTCACTTTCTCACGAACGAAGTGATACTGAACTCGGGTATGCTTGGTTCTTGAATTAAAGGCTGGATTCTTTGCAAGGTGCAAAGCGCTCTGATTGTCACAAAATAAAAAAATCTTCTCTTATTTGTGTCCGAACTCCTCCATCACCAACTTCAACCATATCGCTTCTTTACTGGCTTGTGTAGCTGCTACATATTCTGCTTCTGTAGTTGAAGTTGCAACAACAGACTGCAATTTTGAAACCCAGCTTACAGCCCCACCAGCAAGAATGAACACATATCTAGTAGTGGATTTACTTTTGTCAAGATCACCTGCATAATCAGAGTCGGCATATCCACGAACAATTACATCAGATCCTCCATAACATATGCAACATTTGAGGTTCCTTTGACATATCGTAGAATCCTCTTTACCGTATTCCAATGCTTTCTACCAGGATCTGCCATGTACCGACTAACCACTCCCACTACATGTGCAATGTGTGGTATTGTACAGATCATAGCAAACATTAAACTACCCACTACTGATGCATACGGTACTCGAGACATCTCCGTCCTCTCTTCTTCATTGCTAGAACACATATTTGAGGATAACTTGAAATTAACAGGAAGAGAGATAGAAATTGACTTACAATCTTACATATTGAATCTCCAAAGAATTTTCTTCAAATAATTTTTCTGAGTAAGCCAAATCTTCCTATTACTTCTGCCTCGGTGAATTTGCATTTCTAGAATCTTGTTTGTTGGTCCCAAGTCCATCTCAAACTCCCTAACCAACTGAGCCTTTAATTCTTGAATCTGATCTTTGTTAGGGCCTGCAACTAACATGTCATCTATAAATAATAGCAATATAACAAAGTCGTTATCATCAAACCTCTTGAAATATACACAAGGGTCTGCATAGAGTCTATTGTATTCCAGGCTCATGATGAAAAAATCAAATCTCTTATACCAACATCTTGGCGCCTGTTTTAAACCGTATAGAGATTTGTTCAACCTGCAAACCAAGTTCTCATTTTCTTTTTCTTCAAAACGTTCTGGTTTGAGCATATAAATCTCTTCTTCAAGATCACCATGAAGAAATGCTGTCTTTACATCTAATTGCTCTAGATGTAAATCAGAGATAGCACATATAGGCAGAACTACTCGAACTGTAGAAAGTTTAACCACAGGAGAAAATATATCATTAAAATCAATACCTTCCTTCTGAGCGTAGCCTTTGACCACCAATCTTGCACGATAACGCTCCAGTTGATCATCATTGTTCCTTTTGATTTTGTATACCCATTTGTTGCCAATGAATTTTCTTCCTGGTGGTAGCTGCACAAGATCCCAAGTCTTATTTTTATGAAGAGCTTCGATCTCCTCTTGCATTGCTGCCATCCACTGATATATATTTCAACTGGTCGTTGCTTCTTGGAAAGTTGATGGCTCTCCGTCTTCAGTTAGAAGGCAGTATGCAACATTACTATCCAAATCATAGTCAGAATGCCAAACTAGAGCTTTTCTTCATCGGCTTGATCGTCTGATCTCTTACACACCAGAATCAACAGGTTCTGGAATCTGATTTTCTCTAACTGCTTCAGAGGAATTATCTTTCATCTGTATCACAGCAGTTTCTGCTTTTAAAGTGCTATCATCTTGGACCTTCTTTTCTGTAAAGATGACATCTCTGCTGATGACAACTTTGTAGGCAGTGGGATCCCACAAACGATACCCCTTTACACCATCAGCATACCCTAAGAAAATACACTTTCTAGATTTCGGATCCAATTTAGTAGTTTCTTGGGAATTATACATCATATATACAGAACATCCAAAAACATGAAGATTAGAGTAATCGACTGGTTTACCTGTCCACATCTCCATCGGCGTTTTCAACTTAATTGCTGTTGATGGAGTCCGATTGATCACATAACAGGCGGTGTTGACTGCTTCAGCCCAGAAAAAATTTTCTAAGCCTGCTGCTCCCAACATTACTCTTGTACGTTCAAACAACGTTCTATTCATCCGCTCTGCCACTCCATTCTGTTGAGGGGTGTACGCCGTCGTGAACTGTCTTTTGATGCCTTTTTGCTTGCAGAATTTATCAAATTCATTACCAGTGTATTCTCCTCCATTATCCGACCTGAGACATTTGATCCTTTTACTAGTCTCAAGTTCCACCTGCGCCTTGAAAATTTTGAAGGTTGGAAGCACATCTGCTTTATTTCTGATTGGATACACCCAACATCTCCTGAAATAGTCATCAATAAATGTCATAAAATATTTTGCTCCTCCAAGGGACATAACCGGTGCCTGCCATATATCAGAGTGAACCAATTCTAGAATAATTTTGCTTCTAGAATTTGATGTGCTGAAGTTTAGCCGATGTTGCTTGCTTGTCACATATTGCTCATAGAATGGTAGAGAAACCTTCGTGAGACCCGAAAATAGCTTTCTTTCTGCAAGAATCTTCATTCCCTGCTCCGATATGTGGCAAAGTTTTTGATGCCACATCGTTGCGGTCTTCTCATCATCATTGTTTGTGACAACTGATACTTCTCCTTCCTGCAGAGTCTCTCCCTTAACTAAGTACAAGTTTGCAGCTAACTTTTCTCCTTTCATAATCACAATCGCGCCTTGTACAATCTTCATGATCCCCTTCTCACTTTCCACCTTGCACCCGAGATCGTCAAGCTGTCCTAAAGACAATAAGTTCTTCTTTATTCCCTCCACATATCGCACTTCTTGGATAGTGCGAACTGTCCCGTCAAATATTTTCAATTTGATAGATCATTTTCCAACGATCTTTAAGGCATGATCGTTACAGCTGTAAACCATTCCCTCAGAGACTGGTTCATAGTGATGGAACCATTCTCTGCGAGAAGTCATGTGAAATGTTGCTCCAGAATCGAACAACCATACATCCTGTAATCTTTTTCTGCCTTCATGTGATATTGCTGCCTCACATACTAGGGCATTTCCATCATTTAAACTGCTTGCCACATTTCCTTGAGGACCGAAATTTTGTTTCAAATTCCAACAATCTCTTTTATAGTGACCCTTCTTGCCACAACTGTAGCATTTGACATTCTTCTTACTCCGTGATTTAGATCTACCGCGACTTTGACTCCCACTAGGGCCAGGCTCCATTGATCTTCCTCTCGTCACCGTCAATACTTCTGCTTGGTGTGAACTTGCTTGCCTGTCTTCCTTGTTTTTGCACCGCTTCTCTTCATCTAGGACGACTGCAGCTACAATATCATCGAAGTCGATGCGATCTTCAACCAAGTTGCTTGTTTTGTTGATGATGAGTTGATCGTATGAATCCGGTAGACTCTAGAGTAGAACTTCAGCACGTTCACCCATCTTTATATCATAATCCAAATTCTTGAGTTGTGAGAGTAAAGTGTTGAGGGTATTTATGTGCTCCGTCACTGGAGTAGATTCTGACATTCGAATGGTGTATAACTTCCTCTTGAGAAAAATTTTATTGTGAAGAGATTTAACCTCGTACAGTTTTACGAGATGATCCCAAATCTCCTTTGTTGTCTTCTTCTCTTAAATGCTGGACAATATAGCATCTCCTAATCCGAGGTGGAGATCTGAAACAACCTCAGCATCCATCTCCATCCATTTCTCATCTGAGATATTTTCTGGCCTTTCACCGATGGCAGAAAGGCACTTATCTTTTACCAAGATGCCCTCGTCTTCATTTTCCAGAGACCAAAATTGCCCCCGGTGAATTTTTCAATCTCAAATTTGCCCGTCATTGCTATATCCCAACTCCAACACAACTCCCACTATTCAACGTAAGTGGGCCCCATGAGAGCACTATTCTCGAAAGTGGACCTCAAAAGAGTCCCGAGTCCCGAACAGCCAAAAGAAATTAATTTCGGTACTTCACGAAAGTGAGCCTTACAAGAACAAGCGGGAGAAAGTGGAAAAACAAATGGAAGAAAATGGGCCCTACAAGAACAAGAACAAGAACAAGTGGGTGAACCCCGAAAGTATACCGAGTAGGTCCCACAAAGAAGCAAATACTTATTTTCTGATGTGGAAGGTGGCAACCACTAATGTGGAGGATCCACGTTATAACCACAGAACATACGATAAGTACCACAACCTTATTGGCCTTACTCTGATACCACTGTTATAAAAAAACTAGTGGAAAATAGCAAATAACCAAAGAAATAGACACAAAGATTTATGTGGAAAACCCCTTAAAAGGGTAAAAATCACAGACAAGACAGAAAAATTTTATTACTAGATAAAGTAATAAATTACCAAAGAGAGAGAATTGATTTTGGAATGCTTGATAAGGGAGGGGGAGAGGCCAATTTATAGTCTTCCCCTCCCTTATCTCTTTCTCCCACGTCCAATGTGGGACTAAACATTCAACAGTATCTAAACATTATACAAACGATCTAACAGGCGATGTGGGACTAAAGCTAAACTAGACCCAAATACAAGAGAATTTTCTAATCTAACAGTATCAAAACAATATGGCTAAAATGGAGAAATGCTTCAGAGTTCTATATGATTATAGAATATCCATGAAATTGAAGTGCAAATTATATAGGACAGCTACAAGACCAATAATGTAATATAACATTATGCAATTATGAAATAAAATGGACTGAGTTAGACACGTTAGCACGCGAACCAAGATGTTGTTGTTGCTACACTCAAAAATTGAAGTAGCAATAGCTTTGGGCCTTCAATACCTATGTTTCTATGAACCAAAGAAGGGATATTTGTTCCCATAGGTCATGGAGCAGCAGATGCTTCAATACCCATGAACCAAACACACCCTAAGAAATAAGAAAGGAGTGCATCCACATGAAGTTAAAGGTTGCTCCACTTAAGGATAAAATGAGGGAGGACCGATTGAGATTGCCTGGGGGCATATATACCAAAGGCTAATAAGTGTGCCAGTCAGGATAAATGACAGGGTTATAGTTACTAGAGTAATAAGAACTACACGTAGGGCTAAAAGATAGAAATGAATGCTAATTACTAACTTAACCAAGTGGGCTCCTAACAGAGCCCAATGGACGAAAAGGATTAATGTAGGCAATCCTGAAACAGGATACAGGTGTTATCACCATTGTTGTTGCGGAATGGCACATAATGTGCTTAAGCGTAGGTTTCACTGCTCAGTGCAGCTCTTAGAAAAAGCCATGAAAGCTATCTCCATTCCTTTGGGACAGAGTATATGTGAAAGTTGTGCAGTTTATTGCTAATTACAAGGTCAAAGATGAGATGCCTGCTGCTTTCTTCAATACGTTAGGTGTAGCCCATGGAAACACTATAACTGCAGACTATATAGCTCTGCAGTCTGCAGCTTGCAAATAGCACATTGCACACCTCAGGCAAGAAAAAAATATGAGATAAAAAGGAGGAAATTGAGCATAACTAATGGAAGTAATAAGAAACTAATACCTATTGATGACATCTCTATGCTTATAGAGGGTTGCAGCCACTTAGACTGCTTCAAATACAGCATCTCTAGCTAATTGGGCATCAAAGTTTCATAACAACTACTGGATAAGCGTATTTATTGCTTTGATGCAGATGAACAATGTACAAATTTGACAAATTAATATAATTACCCACTTCCTCTTAAACAACAAAGGGAGGAATCAATACATATTCAATATACTAAACACTCAAAATGTCACAGTAGAAGCATTTGAATAACTAAATAACAGGAAAATTTTGACAGGCGGTTTTGCAGAATAAACTGATCAACTAGTCATCATACTGCCAAAATTTGTAAAGCAAGAATGGAGAATAGCAACAGTAATAAGATTGAGGCCAATTTATTGAAAGGAGTACCAATATAGTAGACTATAAAAATGAGAATATACATTATTTCGACAGAACAGTTTTTACCTCATAAATTAGAGACTCCGCTTTGGTTAGGTATGGCAACTGTCCAAGAAAAAAGTAATCTCTGTCCTCACAAGAATATCGGCTGGACTTTCCACACCATAGAGGCTTCTGTAATGTTTTTAAGCACTAGTAACTTTATCTCAATAACTTTACAAAAAATAGAATAGAATATCAGTACGCAAAAAGAATATGTATCATAATTCCCAACATACAACGAGCATCCGAAATGTTGCCTTATAAAATTCAAATTGATGGTAGAACCAGACTGCAGACTTCCTTGTTTCAAGACAGAAAGGAATGATAAAAAGAATCAGAAACTAACCTCGAGAAAATTGAGTAGTACCAACGCAAACAGATTCAGCGACCACAGCCAATCAAAACGAATATATGTAAAGTAGTATTTAGCAGCCCTATCAAATCTTAGATCATTTAGTACTTCTTCAGGTAGACCAATACCATCTTCCGCCTGCATGTACATGTCAAATAGAACTGGTCAATATCACAATGCAAATGAAAAATTCATAGTTCAGAGGGGGAAAATAACATAGAAACAGCACAATCAAATTTCTTCTAAACCATCATAGTCAAAAAGACATAGGCAGCAAGCCAATATGTTCTGAACAATAACATAGAAACAGCACAATCAGTTTTCTTCTAAACCATCAAAGTCAAAAATACATAGGCAGCAAGCCAATAAGTTCTGAACTACAGCCTCATCTAAGAATTATAAACATTAGTCCATGGCAGAAAGTTTGCATATGATTATGTTCTTTCTTGACCAAGAATTTCAGGTAGTAGTATTTAGCATTTTACTAAAACAAGCCATAGCATCATTAAAACTTAGAAAAACAGACAGGTTCAACATCAGTTACTTTCTTTAAGCGGAACTTACACCATATACTAACAAAACTGGAAATGAATATTTAAGAGAGAGGTCATTTTTCCTCTACTATCTATTTCAGCTAAAATCAAGAAGCCAAAAGAAATTCACCATACCAGCGCATCTATCAGTGTAGTAATAAAGAGGAAAGACATACAAGCGGAAAAATGACAGATGGAGATAATGTGAAAAAGCTTCCAGAAGAAGGCACTTCTCTGGAAACAACCAATATAAGTTAAGACCAAAACTAAAAAAAAAAAAACTAAAAAAAAACAAAAAAACAAAATGCTAGATGAATCCACAGATGTATAGCTTAAAGTTATTATTTACTTTATCGTGCTTAGATTCCAACCTCCAAGTTTGATTACCAAACAAGCAATGTTCTGAATGGAGACAAAGTCTATATGTCTGTTTGAGCAAAAGGCAAGAGAAACAACGCTAATTGTGTTAGCTTTTCTTTAGTCAATAAGAAGAACATGCCAAGTGATAGAGATTTAATTATGATTTGATTAGAATTTGGTTAGATTTGGTATTCTTGTTACATTAGGATTTGATTAGATTTGATTAGAGATTTGGATAGATTTGGTATTTTGTTACTTTAGAATTCTCTATATATATGGCTTGTAAAACCCTAATTTGAATATAGAGTGAAATATTATTTCTTTTGAGAGCATGTGATTTGCTTTTTCAAATCTTTCCTCGAGTGATTCGTGAGAGAGTGGACGTGTGATTCGCCTGGACGTGAGGTCCAAAACCCTAATTTATCCTCCAAAACCCTAAATTCTTCCCCAATTCCCCACCACAAACCATAAATCGCTTCCGTCCGCCGTCAAATTGATATCAGAGCTCAAGATCCACATCTTCAGGTATCAAAATTCAAATACATCTCCATCTTCTTATCTTTCCATCATCTTTTTTTTTTTTTAATTTTCTTTTAGAATTGAGAGAAAAAAACAGTGAAAAAAAAAAAAAAACAGAAAAGAGAAGAAGCAGGAAGCATCAGGAAAAAAATAAATAAATAAGAAGAAGAAGAAGAAAAGAGAAGATGCAGTAGGAGGGAAAAAAAAAAAAAAAGAAGAAAAAGAAGAAGAAGAGAGCAGGTGCAGCAGGAAAAAAAAAGAGAGAGAGAGAGAGAGAGAAGAAGCACCGGAGCAGCAGGAGAGGAAAAAAAAAAAAAACCTTCTCTCCAACAACCTGCCCTGTTCCTCCTCCCCTTCTTTTTTATCCATAACAGCAGCAGCAAAAAAAAAAAAATCTTTCCCTTCTCTCCAACAACCTGCCATGTTCCTCCTCCCCTTCTTTTCTACCCGTAGCAGCAGCAGCAAAAAAAAAAAAAAAAAAAAAAATTTTCCCTTCTCTCCAACAACCTGTTCTGTTCCTCCTCCCCTTCTTTTCTACCCATAGCAGCAGCAAAAAAAAAAAAAAGTGACAGATAAAAAAAAGAGAAAAAAAATCGAGTGAGAAAAAAAAAAAGGAGAGAGAGATAAAAAAAAAAAGAGAGAGAAAAAATTGAGTGAAAAAAAAAGTAAAAAAAAAAACCAAATTTCCCCTCTCCTCCTGCAGCAGTGCAGCACCAAGCAGTTGTTCCAAACCCGTTAAGAAGAATCCAGACCTGTTAAGGGTTTTTTGTGATTTTGAAGTCATTTTGAGTCCGATTTGCGCCCAGTTCGAGCCAAATAATCTACACTAATTCTTGAGCTGATTTGTGGGATTTCTACTCCAAAGTCTGTGCAAAATTCCCAACAATCTGAGAAGGAAATTCGTGCCTAAGTGTGATTTGCTTTACATCGAGGTAACTTCTAATCACACTGTCGATTCAGTTAGTAACATCTTGCACCCCAATCTTGTTATTTGCATAGACTTGGAAAATTTATTGTTACTTATAATTTGCAACGAGATTTATTTGTGTGCTACATTATATTGCATAAATAAGAAGTGCATTTCCTCACATATAGCAACTTTCGGACATTAGAATATTTTATTTGATCATATAGTCACATATTTAGTTTGTGTCTAGGATTTTGCATATTCATCTGTGTGCTTTATTGCAACTGCATATAGATAATTATTGCATGCTTCGTAGTGGCAAAAATTTTAGAGAAGTCATGGATCTTACTGAGCTTTTAAATAAATTAAATGAAATAATGGACAGTAATAAAAAACTTCAAACTGGTTTAGAAGTAATAAATACACGTTTAGATAATCTAGAAACACAAGTCAATGAGCAAAAACCTGCTGAAAATAATCAGAGGAATGAAAGTAGACAAGGAAGATATCATAATATTGGAAGAAATAATAATTTTGAGGATGAACATCCACACGATAATATCATACGTAAAATTAAAGTAGATGTTTCCTCTTTTGATGGCACTTATGACCCCCAACGTTTTTGTGATTGGTTAGCGGATATGGACCATCTTTTTGAATGGTATGGGATGTCTGAAGCCCGAAGAGTCTGTTTCGCTAAATTAAAATTACAAGGGTCAGCTAAAATCTATTGGATGTCAGTTGAGAGACGGTTAGTAAGAGAGCGACAAGAACCAATTGAAACATGGTTTGAAATGAAAGAAGAATTTCGAAAGAAATATCTTCCTCCAACTTTTAAGGATCGCCTTCTTGATCAGCTGTCTAATCTAAAACAGGGAAACATGAGTGTGACTGAATATATGCATAAATTCGATGAGCTCTTAGTGCGATGCGACATTCAAGAAGACAGTCGTTTAACTCTTTCACGATTTCGCACTGGACTTAAACCCGAACTCAAACGAGAAGTGCTTACACACTCTTTAGATTCTGTTGAGAATGCATTTCAGTGCGCTCTTAACTATGAGGCATATTTGCGCACACCCTTTGACAAAAAGTCCACTTTCAGAACCACGGAGTATACCAAGCGACAATCTGACACTAATGCTACAAATACTAATACTGTCCTTAAGGATATAAAAGGAAAATCAGTCGCTAGTGAGTCGTCAAAACCAGCCACAAAACAAACTGAGTGCTTCAAGTGTCATGGTTTTGGTCATTTTGCTTACCAATGTCCTACAAGAAATTTGTTAATAAATGAGAATCATAATACAAATAATAGTGAGACTGAAGAAGAAATTTACGAACCTCAAGGAAATTTTAGTGATGTTGAAGATGACCTAATGAATACACCTTTACACGTTGTTAGGTGTTTGCATTCTGTATCAAGAAATGAGGATTGGCGTAAATCTAATGTGTTTCACACATATATCACACACAACAACAAGAGTTATAAAGTCATGATAGATGGAGGTAGTTGTGTAAATATAATTTCTAAATCGGATGTTGACAAGATGGGCCTCAAAGCTGAATTACACCCTCAACCGTATAATGTAACCTGAGTTGATAAGAGTTGTCATGCTATTATTCAGCGTTGTCTCGTGCCTATTCAATTTTCAAGTTATAGTAATCATATTTTGTGTGATGTTTTACACATGGATGCTGCACATATTTTACTCGGTAGACCATGGTTATTTGACCTAAATGTTAAGAATTATGGAAAGTCCAACACCTATGCATTTGTGTGTAATGGAAAGAAAATTGTGTTGACTCTTTCTCCACCCAAGAGTCCATCTAAAAATAAAAAGAATGGGTTAATAATACTAACTCAAGATGATAAATTGCTCCATTTTGTGCATAAAAATCCTGAGCCTATCAAGTCGAGATCCATATCACTTGACAAGTCTGATCCACCTATAGATTCACTTGCACCACTTTTGCATTGTTTGTGTGTGAATCTCCATAGGCAAATTATATTTAACAATGATATTTACAAGTTTATTGCAGATATTCTTGATAGAGTGCAGGTATTTCTAGCTGGATCCGTACTGATTAGGGTTCCACCTACGAGGTTCCCTTTTGGGAATGTAAAGCAATTTCATACCCAACGTACGAACCCTTTCAGGTTTTTGCGGGAATTTGTTATGCTTTCTTTGGAGTTGAATGTTCCAACAGCCCTTGATTTTCGCTCGATCGTGATGGTTTCACGTGTGCCCTGGTGCTCTACTCTAGAAGATCATCGAGCTTCTGCTTTATACCCGACATTCTTCACGGCATCAGATTTTCAGCCCGCTCCACTTCTTCCACATCCACGAGTTCCACCGCCATGGATAAGCACAAAAGCTGATATTTGGTTTCGGATATGTCTGATTTATACATATTTGGTATGGTGGAAAGGTTTTCCGGATTTTGGGACGCTTGTTCGACTTCATCCGATATGCTTGATCTTCTTCCAGTTGCCATTCACCGGTGGTGAATGTTTCCAAGCGGGGGAGAATTGATAGAGATTTAATTATGATTTGATTAGAATTTGGTTAGATTTAGTATTCTTATTACATTAGGATTTGATTAGATTTGATTAGAGATTTGGATAGATTTGGTATTTTGTTACTTTAGAATTCTCTATATATATGGCTTGTAAAACCCTAATTTGAATATAGAGTGAAATATTATTTCTTTTGAGAGCATGTGATTTGCTTTTTCAAATCTTTTCTCGAGTGATTCGTGAGAGAGTGAGCGTGTGATTCACCTGGACGTGAGGTCCAAAACCCTAATTTATCCTCCAAAACCCTAAGTTCTTCCCCAATTCCCCACCACAAACCCTAAATCGCTTCCGTCCGCCGTCACCAAGTCTGACCTAACATACCATGAAATATCATGCTTTCACCATTTTTGGAGACAATATGTAAAAAAACTTCAATGTTTGATTAAAGCTAATATTAAGTGAATGCATATGTAAGTACAATTTATCTCAAACCTTATTCAAAAGTTTCCCACTAGGGTTCTCATGTCATCTCTCCTCTAATAACCACTACCAAGTTTAAAAGCTGACAGTCATGAAACCGGTTATTGGACTATCAGAGATACCCAACAACCACTTTAGTTTCATGTAAGTTTTTGACTTCAGAGGAGCTGTTCTTTTACAACACAGTTCCTAACAAAATACCTAAAAACCAATAGCCTATTGAATACAATATTCAAACTAGAGGTGTTAGTTATATAAGTCGTGGCTGTTTTAGCCCAGTACTAACATAGGACAAAATTACTTGCTATTGTACGGAAATTTCACAAGAGTCGGCCAGTCCTTGGTAGCCGGCAGCCCAGCAATTAGCAATGACACATTTGGGGATACAAGTTTTATCTCAACATGAGCATTCAACTCCTTTTTTCTTTATACAATTGTAGATTAAAAGGAAACTTCGAGGTGAAGCATTAGCAAAGTCTTTTTAATGTTATCCTTTTCTTGGACTTCGAGATCTGGCTTTCTTTCTAAATATGTTCCGTTACAAGAGCATCTGTTATATTCTTTTTAATAATATTATTATTCATTTTCTTCTAAACAATCAAATCACTGAACAAAAGAGGGGTTCATAAAATAGAATCAAGAACTCGTTGAAGAGACTCACCAGATCGACGAGGGCAGCGGCCTTCTGGTAGCGCGTGCCGTAAGCTATGGCATCGGACCTCCTCTGGTACGACCTTTGATGGACATTTCCGCCACTCCTCCTCCTGCCGCCGCCGCCGCTGCTGCTGCTCTCTTCAGTGATCAAAGGCTCTTCCATTTCGCACTCTTACACAGCACCGACAACTGTAACGAGAGAGATCCAAATCCAAATTAATATATTAGAACATTTGGAAGAGGTTGGAATGGACCAAACTTTTGCGTCCTATGTAATAAGGATGGTGAATCCACCGAGCACCTCCTTTTGAATTGTTCCTTTACAAGCGAATTGTGGGTGAATTGTGCCCAAAAGTTTGGGATTAATATCAACATAGGGGTATGCACTAGTTTTGAGGATAAATTATGTGTTAGAGGCAAGAAATCACATTTGGCTAGATCCCTAGTGGCGGCATTATGTTGGAATGTTTGGAGTGAAAGAAATAGTAGAATATTTAAGTCTACTGCACGCCCATCACACTCATGCATACGTACAATTATTCATGATGTCTTTCTTTGGACAGATATATCTTCGGACGAAGAGAGGATTCAGCTTTCAGATGGGACGTCTGGAGATGAAGTCAGTGATATTCCCCCATCTCCGGCTCAGACTTGATCATTGGCTTCTGAGAACCTTATGGTGATTATTCAGAAGAGCATGTCGTGCGGAGCTTGTGATAAACTGTTTAGATTCTGTTGTAGTCATTTGACCACTTATCTGTACTCTTTTTTCTACTTTCTCCTAGCTTAGTTTTTATGTTTTCATCTATGTACTTTTATTTTGAACTTTTATAGTTCTATTATCAGCTTGTTAATGGAAGGCGGAGGGCTTCTACCCGCCGTTTTTGCTCAAAAAAAAAATATATATATATTAGAACAAAGTTTGGTGACCTGATATTCTTGAAACTTTACTGTATTCTTTAATGAATTTGTCCCCCGTCCACGTCGCTTTGATTGGGGTTTGGGCGAGGTGTCTGATTTAGATACACCCGGTATTTTCATGACCAGTTGTGATGCGTCGGGATCATCAAGGACAAAGAGACAGGTGGACTACTAAAAGTCGTCGGTCGTACACTGCATATCCAAATTATTCAATACAGAGATAAGGCAAAATAAGTCATTATCATTCTAACCATTTTGAAAGCGTACTTATATGCACACCATTTTGAAAGCCAAACTATTCATGATGAAGTGTTTCCGAGAAGTATGTCAATTTGATATGCTAAAACCAAATTCAATTGAAAAAGAGATTGCACATATTAAACAATAAAGATATTAGCCCCCCCCCCCCCCCTCTCGCTCTCTCTGTATATATGGTTGGACTATAACCATTCATTAAATTAAAAAAAAAAAAAAAAGAGTTAGTTTTGACAATTTGTCCTCCACAAATTCACTAATGATCTATCATTACTTTTATTCCACTATTCACCTTTTGAAATCTTTGTCAATACATATTTCAAGACAAATTGATAGTAAAAAAATATATTAAATCTAACTTTTTAAATTTTATAAAAAGTTTGTACCAACTCATATGTGTGTGTAATTATTATTAATGAGTTGCCAATTCTGGTAACAGTAGAAAAAAAATCTTTATCAAATTTTTTATAATCATGATCTCAACCTCTATACCTTATTTAAGATTAAATCTAATAGAATTTGAAGTTTATTTGTCTTTTCTATCACATAAATACAAGATATTATGTTTTATCATAAACTGTTAATTTTATGTATACTTGATAGGAACTCAAATCAAAACTAAAATACAAGAAATAGGGTATGAATGAACCATGTTGAGCTAATAACATAATGGAAAAAAATTGAGAAAAATATTAGAGTTAGTGGAAACGGAGAGAGCTCAAGTAACTTACATATATCTATCAGCTCATTATTATTATTATTATTATTATTATTATTATTATTATTAATTATATATATAGATATATATATATATAGAGAGAGAGAGAGAGAGTTATGCAAAGCTAGAGAGAGAGAGAGAGTTATGCGAAGCTACTGTCGATAGTGGATGTGAATACTATCAACCAAGGTCTAAAAAATAATCATCCCAAAATGAAAATTTAATCTAATAAATATGATTTATCCTTCATAAACTATCTAAAAATAATAATAATTAGATTTTATTTACTAAGGGATCATGCATTCAAAAACTATTAAATTTTATGATATTTTTGATGTGTTTGTTTTGTTTGCACTTGGATCTATGATTAAATAAAATTCATTTTTTATGAAAATTTGTTCGTCTATGGTTTATGTTATGTGATTGCATTTACTGAAATGGATTTTTATTTTGGATTACAATTATAAAATATTGGGTGATAATATTTATACCCGTACACACACTATTGATAGTATTCTAGTGTCAATATCATCAGTCAAGATCTAAAAATAGGAAGCGAAAAATGAAAATCTATTCTAGTAGATTCAATCTATCATTCATAAACTATGTACATACAAAACCTCATCAGTATACGATATTATTTACTAACAAATCAAACACTCAGAAATTAATTAATTTTATGATAGTTTTGATGCATTCATTTTGCTTGCATTTGATACATGATTATATCAAATCCCAATCATATAAAGTTTATTTACAGATAATTTATGAAGGATTTATAACATCTACCAAAGTATATTTTCAATTTTTAATTGCTCATTTTTAAGCAATGGCAGATAAATATGCATTCAAATACTATCGATAGTAGCTCTCTATGTATGTATACATACATGTGTATGTGTGTGTGTACGGAAATGGTGTACATAAACTGTCTCTATATGAAAAGGTGTCCTTAAATCTCAACATAGAGCATATATCCGGATGATTTCAATTTGTTAATTAAGATCTCTAAACTCTAAATTGGTGGTCTTATTTATTCTATTGTTGGAAACTCATTCATTTTGTACCTAATATATGGTAAAAAAATATCGAAAATACATGATTTTTATATCATCATTTTAGGACATGAAAATTACAAAGAACAGTGCAGATTATCTATATATACTCTCTATATTGAGATTTATGAACGCACCGATATGTAACTTCATATTGAGACACTTTATGTACATCATTACACTCACACATATTGTATGCATGTATGTATATGAAAAAGCATATTTAAGGTGACTCTATAGGGTGTTGCCGTCCCTAAATTTTAATATGAAAGATCTATTTAATTTTTCTATAGCAAAATTTTATTATGGTCTGCCTTGTATAAAAGGGATTCAATCCACAAATTTCTTACCCTCCCACTATTAAGAGACTTAGCAATGAATGTGCTAAAGTAGTTGTAATACCCAAAATTCGAGCTATCTGTATTACTTTCTTGAGACCAGCGGTATCAAATAAGTCCACCGAAGTCAATTTTGGATACCGAAATAACTTTCGGTTAATATAACTTTAAATCTACAAACACAAATGATATTCGATTTTCATGATTATTAGTTTTGTAATATTTAGGATTTTTGGAGATTTTTCTTACGAGACCGAAAAATACTCCCAAAATTGCTAATTTAATAAAATTAAAATTATCCTTCTAATTATTTCATAATTTCGGTTCATTTATTCCGGACATCGAAATAACAAACAGATAATTTTGTAGTGTTCCCCTCGTCGAGCACTATGTCCTACATAAACTTGGTAGTATTTGGAGAATATTACACGAAACCAAAATTATTAAATTATTAAATAAATAAATAAATTTAAAAATAAAACAGTGAATCATGTGTTCATATGTCATGACGAAACAAAAGGAGAGTGGCAGTTAGGTGGCAAAGCCAAGTGGACTGGGAAGAAAAGAAAAAAATAAAAATAAAATAAAATAATTAAAAACCTCTCCCTTAGCTCCCTCCCTCACTCCCTTTGCTGCACCAACTCCATTCTCACTCCCCCTTTGCTGCACCAACAAAAAAAAATAAAGAAAAAAATAAAATAAAAATAAAAGGAGAAGAGGAAGGAGAAGGAACGGATTTGAGAAATCGAAGAAAATTAAAAGAAATCCGATGTAAGTAACACACTTCTCTACTTCTATTAATTATTTTTCTTTTAATTATATAATTTTTCTTTTTGATTATATTATTTAGAAGGGATTAAATGTTGGTCATTTTGTCAAAATTAAGTTTCGATTTGGAGTAGAAAATTTATTTTCGGTATGAGCATACTCACATTTATAATTGTGTACATTACAATAAATTTTGCAAATAGGTAAATAAATAAAAATAAAAAATAAAAGAAAAAGGGAAAAGAAGAGAAAAGAAGAAAAAGAAGAGGAGGAAGAAGCAGCGGCAAGGGAAATTTTGTGGTGGGCCGAGAGATTAGAAAGAATAAAAAGGAACTGGGTTTGGCCCAGCTCAGAAGAAAAGGAAAAAAAAGAGAAAAAAAAAGAGTAAAAATAGGGATCTAGGCCTGGCCAGCCCAGTAAAAAAAAATGAAAAATAGAATAAAAGAACTGGACTTGATTTAACTTGGGCCAGAAAAAAAATATATAGAGAAAAAGATAATATAGACTGGGCCGGCCAGCCCAGCCCAGTAAAAGAAAAAGAAAAAGAAAAATGAAATAACAGTGGGCCTGGGCTTAGGTCTAGGCCTGACAGAAATAATAATAGTAATAATAATAATAATAAGTGGGAATTTAGTGGGATTGAGCTTGGGCTTGGGCTTAGGTTGGATTTATTTGGAAATAATTGATGGATTGGAAATAAAATAAAATTAGTAACAATAATAGTAATAAAATAAATAAATAATTGATGGATTGGGTTTGGATTTTAATTAGACATTAATCAAAGAAAAATATATGATTTAAGCCTAGAATGGAATAAGTCCATAAGTTTGAATTTATAAATAATGCAGTGTTATTATATGATACACTTGGTTCCCAAATTGGGTCATTGATTGACATTGAGAATGAAACCAGATTATTAAAATAAGTTCGATGATATGCATTGTGGTACAATTGTGCACTAATATCTATCATGCTACATGTCATGTATTTTGATATTACAAATCATGTGTTTTACATGTCATGTGCTTTGATATTACAAGTCATGTGTTTTAACATTGCATATCATGTGTTATGATACTACATGTCATGTACAGTAATGGAAATGCAAATATGTTATCATGAATTGAAAAACAATTAAAAAAGGGTTATAAAATTTTCATGTGTATAATTCATTATGAATACGGAGACGGAAGAAACTAGATGATGGATAAGAGTCTTGCCGTATATATCGTATAAAGATTGATTGTATTGCTAGGGCTGGAATTCTTTTACTGCAGCGGCCTGGGTGATTACTGGATTACCAATTGATATTTACCCGGAGTGGTATGTCCGTTACTGTAATACAGTACGGAACTTGATTGTAGTGCCTAGCGGCATGTCATGGTTTAGCGCCATGAATATTGTGGCCGGATCCCGGGTATGTACGGACACTTATAAGACAATGGAGAATAGTGTTATCTTATCCATTAATACAATTTCTATAATTAAATTGGACGATGACCAAAACCAATAGAATATATGATTAAATAGATAGAGTAGTTATTGTCATGTTTATTTATTTATGCATTTATTTATGTTTGCCTTCATGTTAATTTATATGCACACAAACAACACTGACATAAACATGCTCATGCACACTGATATTCATGTACTACACAATTTCCTCTTTTTAAATGTGTTACTTGCTGAGTTTAATTCCCTATATTTTGAATCCAGATTTGGAACGTGAAGAAGGGGATCCAGCCCCAGTTGAAGACCTGTACTTCGTTGGACAGATCGAGTGGCAATAGGCAAGCGAAGTACCCTGGAGAACTTTTGTATATTTGTTTATATTTCCTTTTGTCTGGGCACTACTTGCTCTTTTGATTTTTTTTTTTTGTTCATATTTAAAGCAGTATGCCATTTTATGTAATAAACTTTTTGTATAAATAAAATCTTTTAAGTTTCAGACATGTTATTTATTCATCTGATTGTGGCAGTAATTACGGTTATTCTAAAATTCTGTGATTGTTGGGTTGTCTAGTGCAAGTAATAAGTAACGTTCTCCGTTTTGGGAAGCAGTTGAAAAACGGGAGCGTTATAGTAGTCGCTTTCGTTCATCTCAAATTAGTTAATATGTTACTCACGTATTTCAGTATGTAATATAAAGAAAATGATATCGATAGAGAAATACTCATTCTTTGATATATACTATAAATGTTAGTCAGAAGTTTAAAATTTTCATGCTTATACCATAACTTTATGCTCAATTACCTAGTCCGGCTTTATCCTTTTTGCAAAGCCCCACCAATGTTGATTTAAAAATCGGGAATAAACTAAAAAAATATTTAAAATTTATATAGTATTTTTTCTCTCTATTGTTTTCACAATTAATTTCATATATTTTGTTCATTCAAAGTATATTGCGATACATAAAGATAATGATGAATAGATTTATCCTAATCTGGATATATTATAGCGGTAGAAGATATTTACAATATCAATAGGTGCTCAGATCAAATAAGTACGTGGAGACTAGAACTATTTTTTAGTGTTTTACGTGACAAAATCTGGTAGGAGCTAAGAAGTTGCTTGTCTTTCCCAATTATCTTGCTTTTATTGTGCCACTATTACTATACGTGTTTGGGCTTGGGCTGTTGGAAGTTTCAAAAAGAAGATCGGAATATGGACTTTGTTTTCTTAAAGACGATAGGAAAATATTGTCATTCGTACCTTCATAACTTCATTAAATTTTAATCTTATATTAAATTCCTAAGTATGTTAATGAAATACAGAAAATGAAAAATAAGTCTAATGGGTCTCCATATTCGAAAACTATATTTGCAATGATAAGACCCTAAAATTAATATAAAAACACAAAGGATATAATAAGACCAGACAAATAATTTTATGTTTTGGAAAGCACAATTCAATCCATAAATATATATATTATATAACCAGCACTATCAGGCCCAGTTGAAGCCCACCAACCCATCAGCCCAACACCAAACAAGGGTAAAATCGTAATCCCATGCAGCAAAACCCTCAAATCCCTAGCTATAAAATCCCCATTCCCCATGAGTTTCGCCTCTCATTCTACCGTGGGCGGCGAGAGGAGGCATCATCACCAGCATCGGCAGTTCGACAGCAGCAGCAACAAAAATGGTGAAGTTCCTGAAGCCGAACAAGGCGGTTATCATCCTCCAGGGCCGCTTCGCGGGGCGTAAGGCGGTGATCGTGAAGAACTTCGACGACGGGACCCGCGATCGCGCGTACGGGCACTGCCTGGTGGCGGGGATCGCCAAGTACCCGAAGAAGGTGATACGCAAGGACTCGGCGAAGAAGACGGCGAAGAAGTCGCGGGTGAAGGCGTTCCTGAAAGTTGTGAACTACTCCCACATCATGCCGACGAGGTACACCCTCGACGTCGACCTCAAGGACGTGGCCACCCTCGAAGCCCTGCAGAACAACGACTTGAAGGTGACGGCGTGCAAAGAGGCGAAGAAAAGGTTCGAGGAGCGGTTCAAGACCGGCAAGAACAGGTGGTTCTTCACCAAGCTCAGGTTCTAAAATCTGTTTTTTATTTTTGTGTCGGGGCTTTTGGTTGATTTCTAAGACTTTTTGATTTTTTGCTTTTAACTATATTATTCAGAATTTTGGATGTTATGTTGTCTGTCGGAGGAGTATTGTTATTAGATCTGGAACTTGAGTAATGAGTAATGGTAGTTTGGGATTTGATCAATTTTATATACGGATTGGATGTTTATTTAGTTATTGATCTGATCTGAAATTTGTGTTGATTGCGTTGAGGATTATATATTCAGCATAATAATTATTTGTTTTATTTGTGGGCATATTTGTTGAAAATTTTGAAATTCTAGTACCATTGGATCTTGTTGTTTATTGAGACAATCATAGATTTGTAGATTGATCAGTAAATTGTCCATATATTCATATCATATTAATTTGCTTATTTACTGATTTTGGTTATGGTTGTTTGTTTTATTTGTGGACATATTTGTTGATATTTTCGAAAGTCTAATACATTAGATTTTTTTTTAATGATCTAATTCTGTTGTCATTGATTCGTAAATTGTTCATGTATTCATCTCATATTAATTTGTTTTGCTCGTTTACCTACTTTGGTTCGGTTAGGCACCATGCATAAGGTTATTTGGTATGCATAATGGATTGTGCCTTGTTCTTGGGGATGTGATTCCCAGGAATATTGAACTCTTATTTTTTGTTTAATATAAATATTCTTGGGAATATTGCATTATTATGGTTGGTACGTGTTAAATATTTTCTGACCCCTTAAACTTCTATGACCCATTCTTCTGTTATAAATGCATGCCATGACAATTATTGTTAGCATCCGAATTGACTTGATCAACTGGAAGTATACTACAAAAGTGGTAATAATTCTTTGAATACAGTGTGGAGTTACCTCATCCATCTTGTTGCATTTAGAACATATTATATGTTACTACAAATTGTTTAACAAGTTGAACATGGATAATATAAAATGCTATACGAGAGAAATATAAATCATCAAGCATATGAATTGCATATAAAATCATGTTGTTACACATAGTTATTTGGCAATCGAGCTATTCGAACAACTTGTTGTGGGTGTTGAGAGCTGAGCCCCTATTCTAAAAATCATGTTTCTAATCTATAACGTTCTACAACTTGTGCAAATTTATAGCATTGCAATACGAATATAAATGTTCATTTCATATACTATGATATATGAGTAGAATAGCCTAGTCTAGAATTTGTATTTCTTTTTAATAATTTTTTGTGCGATCCAAGAACGACGGGATACCCAAATCATATTTTTTAGCACCAAAAAGTAAAGCAAGTGTGAGAATTTTTCTGGGGAAACTATACATTATTAGAGGATAAAAAATTCTCTAATTGAATATTCGCCTCAATTTTGATGATGAAAGAATTTTTGAAAAGTAGTTTTAGCAAAATGCTTCTTTTGATTTTGGTGAGCAAGGATTTTTTTTTTTTTGGAAATTAGGTTTAGCAAGACATTCTTGATGAGCAAAGTTTTATAATTCCTCATCTTAACCTTAATACAAACTAAAATTATAAAAAATCACATAGAACTTTGACCAAAGTAAGGCAAAAGTATTGAGAAATCATAACAGTCTGTCAAGTGGATACGGAGTAGATTAATTCGAGCACTTATGGAAGAAACAGAAAAACTAATCTCTTGTGGGAGAAGATTCATCTTTGTTAGTGATGTTAGGTGATGAGCAAGACATTCTTGATGAGCAAAGTTTTATAATTCCTCATCTTAACCTTAATACAAACTAAAATTATAAAAAATCACATAGAACTTTGACCAAAGTAAGACCAAAGTATTGAGAAATCATAAAAGTCTTTCAATTGGATACGGAGTAGATTAATTCGAGCACTTATGGAAGAAACAGAAAAACTAATCTCTTGTGGGAGAAGATTCATCTTTGTTAGTGATGTTAGATGATAGGCATCAACGAAACACCATTGTGGATGATGGAGGTTGAGGAGACAGGAGATAGATTTGAGAGAGCCAAAGCAGCTAGGAGGAGGAAGATGAGAAAACATGATATATTTTTGTCTCATAGGTTTATGATTCTCTTAATTGATGGGAATACAATGCCCTTGGTAATGATGTATTCTCAGAAATATTTTCATGCCTATTTCAAACATGGGAATAAGACATGAGAATTTTATATTTCCAAGTGTATTCCCTCTTACTATACATAATGCGAGGGTAATTTCAATTTTATATGAATAGACATTGCTATACGAGATGGTTCAATAACTTTATGTAGTAACAACATTCTGGATGTTTAGTCTCTATTGATAGGGATTTTTTTTCCGTTTGTTTTTTGTTGAGTTGCCAAAATTTTCTCCATCTATGAGTGCTATTGAGCATTATTGGGGGTTCCAGTTCAGCATTGTCTAGTTTTCTGGAGGGTATAGTCTCAACCTAGCTTAATCTGCACCTCCGTATGTCCTCCCTAAACGGAGTTTCGTTCCTAATTGTTCAGAGCTTGTTTGTTAGGATAAGTTGATTTGTTTTGGATCGTGATTGTTTGGGTTTGAATGGTGAAAAGAGCATACCTGTAGAGTAGCCAAAGGTACTCGGACTGTAGAGTTGATGTTTATTTGTTTTGCAGACTGAAGGTACTAGGATTATGGGTAATGGTTTTGCCCAGTTTAGGCTCTGTAAGAAATGTTTGCTGTTCAGCTAGGGAGTTTCTTGGATCTAAGGAGATCTATCCATGCATGTAATTGTTGGTAGTAATTGGCAACTGCAATAAGATGTTCAGGAATGTTTTGTACTTAATTGTTGAAGTGTGGTAGTGAGGTGATTGTTATTTCACTTATATGTAGTGAAGTATCAGAATGTGTGTTAAATGCTGGTTGAGGGGTTAACTATGGATGTATGTTGATCCCATTTATCTAAGCGAGTTGTAATTGTGAGCCAGTGAAACTGTTTTGTTTTGGGGTTTTATGTTCCTATGAATCCTGTGCTGAATTTTATCATGGGGTTTATGTAGTACTGGCTCTCTATCTCTCTCTATACACACACCATAGTCCGCAGTACATCAGGAACAACATAAAAGGGAAGTAGAGAGATCATCTAAAAAGGAAGTAGAGAGATCATCTTGGCAATGGCTAAGCACTTCGGTTGGAAAGTTACTATACAACATCCTTGTGCATTGATGTGGCAGAATATGATGAGTAGTCGGTGACCCTGTTGCCTTTTGAAGAACACACACAAACCTCCATTCCTGTAGTTGGCAACAGAGGTTTTGGATTGCATGATGTGATTTTACATTCCAGTGACTTCTTATATCACGAGATTTTAGATTGCCTGAATATATATGAGTAAACATTTAGAGTTCCCGGAGGGTAGCATAAAGGTTGTGTTGATTGTGTGTGAAGTCACCATTGATCTTCTTATCCCTTCAACCAGTATGCTGTCACCACAATTCCTCATTCCCTTACAAGGAAAGCAATCTCTTTGCCTATGTCGTTCCTTACACTATCAAATTTTAGTTTCTGCCAGAAGGGTTTCCTTAATCATTTAACCTGTTTTGGTAGCCTAGATTTTACTGAAACCCCATGGATGTTCCGTGTCCTAGCTAATGACTTGTGCCTTTCTATTGTTGATATCTATAGATTTTATGGACAAGCTAGATTGCTCCCTCATCTGCAAGAGGCATTGGTTCTGTAGAGTGCCCAAGTTTGGAATTTTGTAACAGCACAATCATGTTGCAGCACTTTCAAATTAACCAAATTGTGTAGCGAGGAATGAATTGATCATCTTCTTGTGTGTACCGATCATATTCTTATATTTTCAGGCATTAGAATGATGCGAAAACAGATAAGAAAGAAATTGCCATAAATTTTCCAATCTCAACATGCCCTATTTCGTTGCTATTTTGGCAGTCAGGAACTTCCATAAGAGACATGATCCTTCAATGCATCGGTGAGATTTCTTGGTGAGATTTCTTGATGAATGTGAGAGAGATGGTGCAGCCTTGTGTATGACTTGTTTGTTGGGTAGCCTACTTCAGATTTAGTAAGCAAGAATAAGCTGAGTGAACAGTATATTTACCTGTTATATCAAGCGGCCGTGTTATATTGTCATGAAGTTGCGGCTATACATGAAATTTTAGGAGATTGTCTTGCAAGAAAGGAAGAAGAAGTGTGTATTATATTGTCATGAAGTTGCGGCTATACATGAAATTTTAGTAGATTGTCTTGCAAGAAAGGAAGAAGAAGTGTGTATCTTTCGAGGATACCAAGTGACTGTATCTGTTTTTTTTTTTTTTTTTTTTTTTTTTTTTTTTTTTTTTAATTTTTTGTTGCTAGTCAAACTCACACACAAACATATTTGTTTGCAACATTGCCCAAATTATGTCTCCACTAGTAGTCGAACTCAGAGCTTCTCGCAAATTGGAGAGATGGAATGTCATTTGAACCAAAACTCATTGGCTAGTGATTGTATCTGCTGAGATGAAATTCTTTACCTTAATTTCAGATTGTATCCGCTGAGATGAAATTCTTTACCTTAATTTCAGAGAAGTAACCAACAATATTGATACCGGATGGTATTCTAGAGGTCTGTCAATTGGCCATGTATTTTTCCAAAAATCTCGTCCTATCACCTGAGCCAATCTCATGAGTAGTATTATCGCTAATGAAATTCTTGTGCTTGTATTACATTTTCCATGTCCATGAGCTGTCATTATAACGCAATGTCATCTTGTCTCGTAATCTTGGCTGTTACAGGATTACAACAGGGGAGATATTATCTTTATGGAATTTTAAGTATTTTTTCCCAAACATGGCTTTTTAGAAGAGGCGAGTGTCCCTGAGATGAGGCCATTTTATTTGTGCATTCGCAACGTCAATTAAGAGAGAAATCTGAGGGTGTTGGTTAGCATGTCATCTTAAGAAAATCGAAGTTCACAAATTTTCCATCAATGTATCTGTCTTGAAGATTTCTCCAAGGGAAGAAGATATCCAAGAGACACATTATTAATGTCCATACAAGTATGTGATTTCTCACGACTTACAAGCTATCTAGAGGCTGTACGGTGTAGATCTAAAGCAGGACAAAAGTGAATGTGGATCTGTTTTATTAGTTTTTCCTAAAGCAGGACAGAAGTGATTGTGGATCTGTTTTATTAGTTTTTCCGAGGAGTTTCAAGTCCATCTGTGAACAAAGGGTGAATTCTCTTGTTCATGGATTTCGTCTTAAATCCTGATAGTTTTTGTATAGAAACCAAATATTTAAGACAACATGAGAAAAAACATAGGCACATATCATCTTTGATTGAAATTTTTTAGTGTATGAACGATACAAGGAAAATGCTGGTACAGTGGGAAATTGCTCCTTACAATAATGTTGGTGGCTTGGTGCACTTGTATTTGTTGGTGATGTCAGATAATTTGTTCTATTATTTCTACTGGAAGCTAAATATGGTTGTTTGGTTTGCAAGAGCATGTGATTGAGTTAGATGTGTATCTGAGACAGCAGTGGCATGCTGTGCTTCGTGTTGATGGTAATATTGTTTCCTTTTCTTTGTTTGTGCTCGAATAGTTGCTCTTGTGCCTTGGGTCTGTAGACCGTTCCTAGTAATTTGTCTTTGGTAAATGCTAGCAAAAGTCTACTTGGTTGTGGTTAGGGGTAGCGATGGGTCAGGTACCTGTGGTCTTTATATCCACATCCGATGAGCTCTAAAGATGTCCATATCTAATCCATATATATGAAGCACTAATATATCCATACTATGTCACATCCGATGAGCTCTAAAGATGTCCATATCTAATCCATATATATGAAGCACTAATATATCCATACTATGTCTACTTTATTAGGATATGGTTGGGTTTTGAGTATTTATATTAGGTTTTAAATATTATTCTATGTTATATAAACCAATTACTTTCTAGATGAGAGCAACAGAAGTAAAATAAAATTAAAACCACCATTTACGATAACTTTATGAACAAAGTGAGTATAATTGTATTAGGACATCATTCTTGCAAAAACTATAAATTTTAGTGACATAATATCCTCAAAATTTCGGAGTACGTGCAATTGTTTAAGATTTTGATTGGTGCTATTGGATAAGCCCAAATCTGATAAGGTTATTGTTAGAAAGTTTAAATCTAAACAGGGAAATTCGGGTCAAGTTCAGAGCAGGTTAATGGGCTTATCAGCATCCCTTGCCATCCTTAGTTTTTTTGAAGTCACTGTGACGGGTATAATCCATCCCCCAACGTCCCACTAATGATAGTTACGAGAACAAACTACTATTGCAATTTCTATACGAGGACCTGCGACCAAAAAAGGTCCAAAAACCAATACAAACCAAAACTACACCGACAAAAATAGAAAATAACAACTAGAGAAGCACCACCACCTAAGAGGTAGGGAAGAAAGAGGACGGCGATGATCACTCCTCGACGTTGAGGCGAACCCCTTTCATTTGGATTGGATTATCTAGCGCCAGAGACTAGTTGGCGGAGAGATATCAGTATCATTGGGATTATCCAATAACATCTAGATTATCTGAGAAGTGAATGCGCTTGCAATGTCAAAATAGATCGAATCCTAACAAGAATCATGTGAATGTACAGTGTCCCTAATCCTGTCGTTACGCAACGACCAAAATAAGGCGCAGAGACTATGATGCATTGCATTGCTTGTGTGGAGAATATTATGTTATCCTTTGGACCATAATAAGGTAGCATCATCCCTTTGTTGTGGTGATTGAGTTAAAAGAATATCATCGCATTGCTTGTGTGGAGAATATTATGTTATCCTTTGGACCATAGTAAGGTAGCATCATCCCTTTGTTGTGGTGATTGAGTTAAAAGAATATCATCGTATGCTTTGGAGAAATCAAACAGAATTCTCTCTAACTGGCAGCATTGCTTTTATACGGATTTGCAATAGAAGAAAGAGATTATGCGTTCCTTGTGATTTTAGTTGAGTGCTTCGTCCTGGCATAAATCTATTGTTGCTTATGAAGAAATTCTAGATATGACTACCTTGGTGAAGAACCCTTAACTTCAATTTGCTTACAAGTAACCAGCAACAACTAAATTCACGACATTGCAGAAAATATTACATGTTTTGCCGAAATAAAGTACAACAATTCGAGTTAAAACATCAATTGCAGCACATTTCAGGCTGCACACCTACCACGATAAAGACTTGCAGAATCAAGCAAGAATCGGCAAACTTAACTTCCTCTCCATCCGAACTCTTGGAGGAGCCATTTCTGGTGAAAGATGGATTGCTCAGACGTGAACCTTGCTGCACCGGAAGAATATGTCTGTCAATCAACATATTGAACTTGTTTCTATGCCAACCTCGCCTACCTGTTACAGTATCCAAGGACATGATCCCAGTATGACCCTATATCAGATAGCCCACCACATATTTGATCGAAACCTACGTGGGGACGATGAGGTGCCTATGTGCGTTTATCCTAGAGGCTAGTAGAGCTACAGGTGAAGAATGAATAGAGGAGATTAATACAAATTGCTGAATCCAGTTCCCATCCTGGTTCTACAATTTAGTGCTTTATAATGTACTGATTTTTTATTTATATTTTTTGATTTTCAATGGTTCCTTCCAAACTAAACAACCAAAATAGCAGAAATTTTTTTGATTTTCAATGGTTCCTTCCAAACTAAACAACCAAAATAGCAGAAAAAGAAGAAGAATTATTCTGGGCAACTGCCAGTTCTGTTTCCTGGCAAATCCTGAGATAACCTTGATCAGTTTTTCAATTCATCACATATGAAAAAAAAAATTAAATTAAATTAAATTATTAAAGAATACTGCTTGATTTCCCAGTACAATCTTGTGTTACATAATTCACTAACCCCCACTCTACTCGTGCAAACCACCGATTTGTGGTACATTCAACATCCAGTCACCAAGATCAAATCACCAAACCGACGATACGAAAAATAAATAAAAAGGACTGGTGACTAATTGATAGAATAAGGTTTTTGACATATTTATCCTTAGTATTCAGCCTTTTCAATGTATAATATGGATAATACTTTCGTACTACTGGTTAAAATGACAATTAATGCCCAAATACCTATCTAATTAAGTGTTATCCTACCCAATACATACCACATTTCATTCTAAGTAGTGTACTATGTATACATACCGTGAAATCGTAGCATATCACGAATCCGGTAACACTGCAGGAATCATCTGTGCTTGTGAAGAACAGGTTCAAAAGAAGTTGTCCAGCTTAGAGGAATTTACTCACTTGTAAGCTTCAGAAGGAAAAGGGGACACCTTGTTCATTCAAAACAAAACAAATATACCCGTTAGATGCCTGGAAAGTTCAAAGGACTGCAGACTATCGCAAAGATAATTAAAAAAGAGGGAAAGAGATGGAAAGGAGAGCCTTTAGCAGCTCCCTTCCTAATTTTTTGAGCTCAAGAATGTCTTAAAACAATACAATACTGAATTATAATAATATCAACAAAAAAAATAAAAAAAAAACACCAATGTATAAAAATTAATGCTGAAAAATAATTTAGAACTGAAGATTATACAGAACCTGTAACATATATGAATATTGGCACAACAGAAATGATCAGTTCCTGTACAACATATATCGGGAACAAAGCGATGATTCAACTGGGACCTGATGCAAATAAATCGCACATCAGATCCCCAGGTATAAATCTGCTCTAAACACCAAAACTAGGACTTGAGAAACATGTAAAAAATGTACGGCGCTTGGGTAAGATGATCGGGAAGAATATACTCGCTATAATGGAAGATTGGTACACCATAAATATCTCAGGAAAACTGCCCTCTCCGCTTTGTTATATCAGCTAAAATCCGGATCTGGTATTGATAATTTCCCAAACCCTAATCTCCCAGACATCTGAAAGCAAGAAGCAACTGGGCAATGGCGGCTAATTACAGTAACATGTGTTGATCATCTAACCCAGGGGGGGACAATGGGGGTATTGCCTCCTCAAAAGTGCCAGAGAACTCCAAAATCTTCCTGTTTGTTGCATGAGATTCTTTGCTACCTGATATTTTCTGAGTATTTGCAGATTCACCAGCAATTGAATTGCGAAGTACAGATGAGGTTTTTCTTTGTGGATCCTCCAAAGATGACTTCTTTGAGTGGGAGTTTGCAGACGCAATTGCTGAGCTGAAAGTCCCGGCTTCCCTCAGGCCTTGAATGATGGACTGAAATTGTGACGATATGGATTACAAGCTAGTAGAAGAGGGCATAATGCAATGTGTTGAGCATCTGGAAGAGTAGAAATTACCATTGGTGCATAAATACGAGTCAAGATACCCTTTCTTAGAAGTTTGAGATTTAGTTGTTTATCAGTCCACACAACATGCTCCCGGAACCTGACAAAAGGAAGGAAAAGTTAAATTAATGACAACACTGTCATAGACAAGCGGGACTAGTAGTCCTCACGAATGCAAATAAGAAAATTAACAGAACTGTACGTTTGTAACTAATGTACATTATGCCAAAACATACTCTATGAACATAATAGAAATGCTTGTTAGTTAATGGAAATGCTTGTTAGTTAATGCTTAGTTCGCTTTATAATGAAGAGTCTGAGTTCACTTCGAGAATATTATTGCAGCTTCATTTTACTACACTCACTACTTTGACATGCTAAAAAAGGTTGGCATACATGTCAATTACCAATGTAACAGGTGACTAGAAGAACACTCAGTTGCATGTCCATATTGATGGCAGATTAAAACCAATAAAAGCACTTCTCTCTAGTGAGATCTCAACAATTAGGAAAAATTGGGCAACGCTCTTTTTCTAAGAGACTAATGCAGCCAATAAATAACAAGCTACTATACTGCAATGTTCTAAATATCGGAAATTGGATTCATACCGGGTTGGGTATTTTCATATAGGATAGCTGGATATGAGGATATTGGATGATATGCCGGAGATATAAGCGAATTTTAAGCTTTCATGTCATATTGGCAGACCCCTCAAAAATGATAGTAAAGGCCAACGTATTGTGCATAGCGACCGATATTTAGAACAATTGTCTATAGGGCATAACTAGTGAATTTCAGAGCCATCACATAAGAACATCCTAAAGAAACTTTAGAAAATTACCAGCGCAGCATTTCCTCTTCAGTGGCAGTCGATGCAATAATGAAAGCCTGCAAAAAGAAACGTATATTAGTGGAGAGATGACACTCAGAGAACAATAACAAATCATCACAAAAATAGCGGATCATCACAAAATAGATGAAAAACACATTCACGTTGCATGGGGAGTTCTACAAATAAGTCATCAGAGCATCTCGAACAAAGTTAACAGAATGACGTGAATTTGTTCCATACAGAAGTATGTTCACGTCACAACCAGCTTTCTATCAAGAATCACGGAAGCATCTCAGATGAAGTTCACCAGAATGATTTTTTCTTGTTCATCATATTTAAATCTGCAAAGTTACTACTTAAAGTCTCAGTACTAACTTGGAGTTGGAGAAAGATGGAGTGTCAGAGCCAAGATGAGAGCATGAGAAGCACTATTCTCAAATATTAGAAAGGGAAAGAGCAAGTTAAACCAGAAGTTCAAAATTTGACAAGGGGAATGAAATTCCTGAACCTCCTAATTTAGGAGGATAGTCTTTAAAAAAATCAAGTTATTTGGGTGGATCAGAATTGATGTGCCTGCTAAGCTCTTCCTTTAACAAGTATCAAACAAACATGTGGTCCCACTGTAACTAATAAATGCTACTGCGGACTAAATATTTTACAAAGTCAAGACAACTGGGAAATATGGTATATTTATAAATATTTTAGCATATCATTTAGCTCTAGGAAAGTTATATCATTTTTGCTTTTCGAGAAAAAAAAGTAGAGGTAAATAGTTAGCTATTAGAAAGCATAGATAAATTATCCATTAATGTCTATGACTCTATGCATCATGATGTGATGAAACAGGAACAATTATCTACCTTAGCACATAATAAGACATTAAAGCATACATTTCTTTCCACCTAAAGAAGACGGAGTCAAGAATATTTGTGCTCCTATATGAACTAGTAGCTGTATGAGATGCCAAAATACTTACATCTCTGTCAAAATCCAACATAAAGCATCTTTTGACATCCTCCTTCGTTGGCTTGCAGCCACAACGATCACGCCGAGAAGTCAAGTCTGAGAACTTGGTGTACGTGAAATGTAGAACAGCAGCCTCCTCCAATTTTATCTCACTACATAAATGGAAGTCTCTCATAACAAATACAGCTTAAGGTGCACAATAGTATTAGAACAAGAATTATGTGAGCGAGAAAAGAATGAGGCAGGTACCATAAACCAGAAGGAAACAACTGATTTAATGTACACAACCTTAAAACTGCAAAAGCTAAAAGATAAATCAGAAAAGAGAGAAAACCTTACTTTGGTGTTTTCATATAGTTGTGCCATCTATGTGCACCATTAGGACGGAGATGATCTTGAATTCGAGCAGCTGATTTTCCATTACCATAAGTTAGAAAGTAGTTAGGATTACCACGGGTCGATTCCTTGTACAAGCCAAAATAAGTTTCCTTAGGAAGATGGTCATAATTCTTCTTGAACATGGAAACCTGTTGACAGGAAAAATGAATGTTCGCATAAGAAACACAAACTCTCTTAACATATGTTCTACTCTAAAGCTGCAAAAGGAAAAAAGGGAAGAGAAAAGAAATATGAACCAGTGAAGAATATTAACTTAAAGGCTTAGTTTCATTTTAAGGATTAAGGACTCAAAGTGAGGCATCCATGTTCCAAATGGAGCAAGACAACTATATCACATATTCTCCTTTTATGCAATAAATACAAAGCTCACAAGAATTTAAGGAAATTTTTTTATAAATTTCAGGTTATTTTCTGACTTGGTGATATATACAATTGCAAAAAAAATATGGGCTAAGAATATAGAACAAGAATTGTAGTGTATTGAGAGATTAAAGATGAGGCAGGTGAAGATCACATATTGCAATCCAAACACTAATTGCAAACCCATGATGTGCAAAATGTGGGACCCTACATAAATTGGCATTCAACTCCCTTCCTTAGAGACGAGTACCAAACAAAAACATGAAACGCCATCTTTCTCTCAAAGACTAAACCTATATTGACGACCACCGATGGATGATTTGTACCGATCATTGTGGTGTACACACTAATGATTCTTGATATTAATAAAAAAACATACAATTTCACTACTCCTACCACATACATTAAGCAGATGTAAACCAAAATATATTCAATAGCAGGGAATACTTGATTGACTGAACTGGTATAATTTAACTAGACTTACGTTTTTTATCCCAATCAAAAAATTGGATTCCACTAAGATGAAATTGACTATTCAGTTTATGATAGGTTAAGGGAAACTAGTGAGTAAGAACACAAACAGGCATCGTGAAAATTGGCACTGCCTCACAACCCAGAATAACTCATAAGAATATGGCATGGAACATAGTAGAAGAAAAAGAGGAGAAGAGCATTAGCATACAATATATTCAAAATTTCCTTTCTGCATTTTCAAGCTTCAAATGCCCAAATCAAAATGTATCAAAATCACTATTATCAAAACTTTGAAAGAACTGAAACTGAAATTGGAAATTAAAAACTTAGTTTAAGCATTTCACCAGCTGCATTAAACTTTTCCAGTTAATCAAAGGTATAATATTTATCAGCAATCTATCATACTTATTTTAGGATGTCACTTCTAATGTCTTTTAGAAGGTTTACTAACTTAAATCACAAGGAAGATAATTAATAAAGTCAGTGTTAATAGGAATATTAAGTTGATTGTTCGAACACCTCTATCATACAAGTTAAATAATACACAAATGAATCTACAGAAAAAATTTCAACCATTTGTTTAATGCAAGCATTATTCATATGCAAATAGATCATTTCCCTCTGTTCCGTCATTCCTAGTCAAAATAAATAATGAAACAAAAATACCGACACAATCTTGTTAGCTGCTTGCATAATGTGGTAAGCAGTCAGAAAAATACATTAGACAAGTTACCTGTTAGTTCTTATTCTACAGTTCAATATATGAAATACCCACGTCAACCATCTAAAAGGAACATGGCTTTGACTTCACTATATAATTAACAGAACAGAATGGAAGTTGCAAAACAAATTGGACAAAATTACCTCACTGAAGGGATCTTTTATGTCATCACGCTCAATGCTACTTTCCTAGAACAGAAAAAAAGGAATTCATTAGACTAGGAAGTAAATTTTGAATATAGTTCAAGATAAAAAGCAACTTACATAATTTGGAAAGATAACCATATCAACATTGCTAGGTACATCTGAAAGCAAACTCCTTAATGAATACTCACGAGCACCAGCAGGATGCATTAACTCGTCAGTGTCAAGATGGATGATCCAATCCATGCCCGCATTCTGCACAGAATGAACAAAATACTTAACTTCTCCTCTAATGCTTCTCCATTCATAAAATGCTAACAAAAAGTTTCATGGTTTACAAAAGTCGTGCAATTGCAATTTCTACCAAGCCAAGCAAACAGTTCAAGAAAAATGCCAATCATGATGAAATGAAATGGAAAAATCACCACAAGTGCAAAGATTAGCCAACAATAAAAAAGTAACTGTTAATATGATAATATAACTAAATGTGTCATACCCGTGCCATAACAATAGCCATCTCCATATTAAGTGATTGCTTTACAAATAGCTCATAATTGCAAGGTTTGTAAAAAAAGCCTGCTAGCCATGTCTCATTCCAAATGCGACTGTACATCAAAAAAGAAAAGTTAGCTGGCACCGTGGCATGTAGAAGTCCATTATGATATGCATGCAATAGATTCCAGCAGCTATCAACATTCATGTACAGTAACTCATCATCTTTCATTGCAGATTGAAAATCACTGCAGCAGATAGTCATCGGAAATCACTACTGCAAAAGCTAAATATAACAATTAACAATGCTTCAGCACAAACTTTTTCCCTCAAAAAAATTTGGAGCTCTCTTCAATACAAACTTAAAGTTCTCAAAATAAAATCTTGAAGACGAAATACCCTCGTAGAGAAAAATCACGCTCCTCCTACCCATTCAGAGAACATTGACATGCTACTTATCAAATACAAGCAACATATGCTCATATGCTAATAGGTTCAAAGCCAACTAAAAATGTACTCCTTACCATGTATAGCACATGAAATAAAGAAATGGTTCAGGAAGATTGTCAAAAAAATACAAATTGAAACTGTGAATCACTACTTATGAAAAGGAAAAAGGAGAATGGTATAGAAAAATGCAACAAAAAATCAATTGAAAACCGTATTGTTCGTGGATAATTCTATAAGAGCTAGTTTTTTTTTTTTAATGCTAATTCAGGTTGTAAAAATTCTGCATTAGAAACCTAGGACCCAAACCCAATAAATATGTCTTCCTGTTTGAATAGTTAAAACAGTCCAAGGTCATGAAGCACTAACCCCAAGATTTAAAGAGTCCTCTGTCAGTCTGGAAAAAGCCTCCTAAAACCCTCTGGTTGTCTAGTCAGGATCTTTAAATCCAAAGATTCTTGCAACTTCTACTACTTGAAGAAAATCTTTTGTGCAACAAAAGCACCAGATGAATTGTACTGCTTAGAGTGGAAACCAAAACTAGTACTTTTTTCAGCTAATGCAGGAGGGAAGCAAAAGCCTAAACTAAAAGGAATGCTAGCTAGAAGTTGGTTGATTAAAATACTTTTAACTAGAAAACTTATGTAAATAGTTCATCTGCTTATGCTTTTGAAAGATTCAAACTATTTCATACTCAATAACAGAACACTTCAAGAATAGGCCTGGTATTAATATGAAAGACAGGGACAAATTCTTGGAGCAACTGGAAGCCTCACGTCTAAGTATGAACGTTCCAGAAACTATACATGTAATCCTTTCTTGGCTTAGCTACATGTGCAAAATTAATAATGAATACAACATATACTGAAGTGGAGATTGGAGAGATCTTATTACGACCAAGAGTGGATTGATTGTGCATCTTCTATTCTCAATTTTTTTAATTTTTTTTTAATAGGGATATATGACAGTGTTGCAGAAGCACATAAAATGATAAATTAAATGCAGATATAGTAAAGGAACTAAAATAAGAAATGTAGACATATCATAGATGCCAAACTGCATAATTAAGACCAGACCTTCTTCTCTCACTTTATTGTCTTACTTAGGAAGCCAGTTAATGATCCATTATCAAGACAACTAGAAATAAATAAATTGTGTCAAGAATAACAGAACTTAATCTGCAGTTACAAGTCTAATCTTGAAATAGCATAAAGGATGAAAGGAAGAAAGGAAAAACTACAGGAACTTATCTGCTAGAAACAAAATCAATTACCAGGCAAATGTTGGAGCAACAGAGAACTAGAGGTCTTTGTCGAACGTTGCAACATAAGAAATGCCAAAACAATTATTATTATCTTCAAAATCATTAACGGATATCTGAATGATAATAATATACTGTAATTTGATTCTACGCATCCTTGCAAAAAATAGTATTCTAATTTCTCTGACATTACAGGTTCCAATACGATTTAATGTAGTGCATTTAGTTGATCAAGGTATCAAGTTTACAGCCTTATTTTATTTAGGGGATGTTGGTTGGCTAAAGGAGTTGGAAAAGAAACTGAACATACATTTCCTGTGTGGGGATCATCAGGTTTTCAACTTTTCATATGTTTGTTTTACTTCAAAACAAACAAAGGAAAAGGACATGGGTTCCATATAAAAAATGTTTCCCAATTCCATTTCTCAAATTCATTTCCCCTATGCAGCAACTAAGCAGCCCCTTAGTATTACAACTCGAAGGATTTGACTTCTATACATAGCGCTGTAGTGAAGCAAACCGTGAGCTGACTGCAGTGAGAAACTAATTCTTATGGCTTGCTGTGATGTACATATCTGCAAGATTAGCATGTTTCTTTTTCCCATCGCAACATAGGATGAAGCTAGGCCCAATAAATGAGGAACCGCAAAAGATCCAGACCAATTTTGACAAAAATCGAATAGAAGTATTCTGGACAAACGATAAAGTCCTATTAGAAAGAAAATTTTGGGTATCATGGGCCTCTCAACCAAATGTTATTTCCTAATACTCACTTCCATAAGAGATCCAATTCTCACAATTGCAACCATCACCTCTTCCAATAATCCATATATGAGAAAGCCGGAACGAAACTCGGATTCTAGAGTGGGAGGAACCAATAATAATAGTTTCAATTTGTACTAATGGAAACATGCTACACAAAATCAACTTCAATCTCCATTTCGTTGCAAAGTCTAATTTTGACAATATTCATAGCTAAAAATGGTCTCTTGTAGTTGCAGTAGAAACTAGAACAATAAGCACAAGTATAATCACTCTATAAACAAGTGAACAAAGATTACTGGCTTTTGGTCCTTATCAACTATTGACATAGTAAGCAATAATTTCAATGTACCATCAAGTAATCTGTCAATCCAATTTTTTTTTTAAAAAAAACTATAGTATCAAATTTGATAGAGTTATCCAACGTCGAACTAATCAACATATTAATTCTCGATTTCGACGACTTTACAACTTCGAAACCCTAACACCGATGCCTTTTTCTCTCCCTACAAGCAGTGCTGTCAAGTGAAATTTATTTCTCTCTGGGCAAAAAAAAAAGTTATGCTCTTAGACGAAATTTTTTTGTTTTGGATGAATTTTTTCTTTCCAAAAAAAAAAAGATGGAGCGGCAAAGTCCATTCACAAGTATTCTAATATTTATATAAAGCTTTATTGTACACAACTACACATGTTAGTGGCAAGGTCTCACACCCAAGTGGATGCGTGGAAGCTTGCTCTTCCTCACAGGGACGGAACTAAGTTTTGACTATGGAGTGCCACCCCCCCCCCCCCCCAACCCCAAACCCAGGATGGAGGCTTCACATGAGTGGCTCACTTGATGGGCTTAAGTATTAATTAATAATCATGGGCTTTATTTTATTGTGAAAGGTTTTGGACTAATGATTTTGATAAGTGATAATTAATGTTATTTGGATGGAAATAATATCATGTGGCCCATTTTTTTTTATTTGGATGGAAACAACATCATGTGGCGTGGCATGTAGTCTGGTAGGGCTACACTCTATGAAGTTTTTCATTCAGAGGTAAACAACACCGCAGCCCTACTAGACTACATGCCAAGCAGCATGATACTGTTTCCATCCAAATGAAAAAAAATGGGCCATATGATGTTATTTCCATCCAAATAACATTAATTATAACTTATCAAAGTCATTGGTCCAAAAACTTTCACAGTAAAACAAAGTCCATGATTATTAATTAATACTTAAGCCCATCAAGTGAGCCACCCATGTGAAGTCTCCATCCTGGATTTGGGGTGGGGTTTTTTTTTTTTGGGTGGGGTAGCTCCCCATAGTCAAAACTTAGTTCCGTCCCTGTGAGGAAGAGCAAGATTTCACGTATTCACTTGGGTGTGAGACCTTGCCACTAATATGTGTAGTTGTGTATAATAAAGTTTTATATGAATATTAGAATACTTGTGAATGGACTTTGCCTCTTGGGTATTTTTTGTAGGAGTGGATGATGACCTCCTTCTCTTATCTCAAAGACCAAGTTTCCAACAGCTATACTCTATTTAACAAGAATATAAGAGGACAAATTTGTATTTTTGTTTCAAGATTTGAATTTCAACCACATTCCAACCAAAACTGATAATTATCTATGATTATCTACCATCTTAATTTCTTTAAACCTAAAATAAATGTAAATGAAAATTGCACCAGAAGTAGGTTTCCTAATATATAAATGGTGCTTCTTCCTCCATCTACCACAAATGATTTCTTCCTTAAAAATGTGTGTGTGATTTAAGATGAGTCGGAATTTTTTTTTTAATAAAAGAAACAATTTACTAATGTTTATTAGATGTATGCAAGAATATAATATGCAAGATATACACTGTTATACTAACAATCAAGCTAATGAGATCACCAGCACAATCAATGGCCATTATGTGAATCTTCTGGCCTTTCAAAGTAAGTGAAGCATATTTGCACTTTTGGTTGTTGAATGACCATTCAAGATCATATCCTTGTATAAAAGATTCATGTTAAAAATTGGCTGACTCAGTTCCAGCTACAAGGAATTAGCAAGCACCGACTACTATAACAAAATTGAACTAACCTCTTAGCTTGCTTTTCCTCGAGTTCTCTAGTTCTGTAAATTACCTTCACCCCCTGAAAAACAATTCCGACAAAAAAATATATAATCAGCAGTAATTTAACCAAAGAATGATTCAAGAAGCACGAAAAAGAACAAATCGATGTCTTTAAGTCCAAAGGAGGCGGAAACTTACAGGAATAGATTCTAGAACCGCCGAAACAGTAGGTTTTGCAGCGTTTCCTTCTACAAACAGAAAGAAGTTTGTCACACCAATAACTTTGTGGTAAAACAGCCAGGGCAAAATTTGTTCTAAACCAGCTGAAGTGCTCGACGTGATGCATATCTGCAAGTTTAAATTATTTGAATCACGTAATTTGTTAATTAGCCTATATAACACACATATCAAATTAAAAAACAATACTAAATTGTACAAAGGACCTCAAGTTAATTAAACGAATCCGAAGAATCCTATAATAAAAATAAGTAAATATTTGATGGTTAAGCAATATAATATTTGAATAAAGCTTATGCTTCATGATCCATTGCAGCATTGACATATCAATAAATACTAAAAACAAGTGTTTTTTAACTATCAAATGGTCCCAAAACAAAAAAAGTAAAATAAAATAAAATAAAATAAAATAAAAGACTTCCTATTGGTTAACACATAAAATCTTATGTCAAAATTAAACAATGAACTCATTCACATAACAAAAAAATAAAAATAAAAAAAATCAAATTAAAGGCAAAAAAGGTAAGCTATCATTAAATTATTCTGAGAAATTACATAATTTCAAACTAAGAACAAATTACAACTGATTCCTAAATTCAAAATTCAAATTTTATAAAGATCAAAACAAATTCTTAAAACTCACGAGATCCCAAGTTTCAAAAATTCAAAATCCAAAATTCATAAAGATCGAGTCTTTGTCCGCACCTTAGGCCTCAGATCCAAATCCAAATCGTACTTCCAACCCCTATAATAAGGGAACGACGGCGACGAGCTATGCCCAAGAATCTCAACGCAATCCGATGACCTCGAAACCGAAGCCAGCGACGACGAAGACGACGATCCGAGGGGACTGTTCTCCATCCCTGGGAACTTCTGGTGGTCGACGGGCCATCTGGAGGCAGGATCGTCGAGGCCACCTCGCCACTGGAGGGTGAAGGCGAAAAGGGCTAGGGTTAGGGGGAGGACAGTGAGGAGCAAAAGGAGACGAGACGTAAAAGTCTGGTTCGATGACGCCGGCGATGGTCGGAAGGGGGCGCTCAGGCCCGCCATTGGAGAGATGGGAGAGATCGAAGGGGAGAGGCCCGAGAGGGGGAGAGAGAGGGGGGAGCAAAGACGAGATTTGCTGGAGTGTAGGGGATTTTAATATGAGTAGTGGGTTTGGGATCCGAATTGGAATTTTGGACCCGACAAGGAATTGAAACAGGAAACGGGGTTAAGCGTTAGATTACCCAATTCGGATTTGAAACAGTGACGGGTGATTAGTCCTAAAAAACTTACTAATTATGCCAAGCTAATTTTAATTGCTGCAGCGGGTCTATGTTTTACTATGCGTGTTTGAACCCGGAGAAAACTTGGATCCGATTAAGATTTGAAACAGCTAGCAAGGTTTTTTTTTTTTTTTTTTTTTTTTGTTCCTGTGGCCGAGGCCCTTCTTAATTATTAATCCTTTACTTGTCCGTTATTTGTGTTAGAAGAAGGGTGGAAAATGACAGATCTTGAATAACTTATTAATAACAGATAAAATATGCTTAAATTTCAACCCACTTTGTTTATATGTATTTGATCATAATATACACAGATGAATTGCATGCTAAAAAATAACAAGTGTAATTATAGAAGTAAATAGATTCTAAAATTTTAAAATAAAATTAATTTTTGTGATTTGGAGAGTCCATGTAATTTGATATTTAATGTACCTTTAATACGATTCTAAACTTTAGCAGATTTTTTGGGTGCATTTAGTACTTAAATCCATAGGATTTTAAACTTCAACAAGATATATTGTATATTTTTTTCTTCTTTACTTGATTTACTTTTGAGTCATATCTATGCATATCTCTACAGATTGGAAAAATCTAAATTATTTTTCTCAAAATCAGAATAATTTTGAACATAAGTGTGGGACTGATCTTTATTTTTTTTACAAATTTTTTATCAGTTACCTAAGCAGTTTTTGGATAAAAAAGATGCTTAATAGTATATTTATTTTTGCATCACTTTTACTCAAATGACACAAGAAAGTCAATAAACATTGTCTTCTGTAGTATCATCTTTTTCTAATTTGTAAAAGATTTTTATTTCAATTTTCGGTAATGACTCAACTTGGGTACTTCTACAAAAAAGTATATACGAGAGTTTGACTATAAAAAAAAAATGACACAATAAAGAAATAATTCTGATAATATTGTAAGAAATATGTGTTTGTGAATTTGACCATGTGTTAACTTAGTAAGATAACTGCATGGGAAGCTTTTTTTTTTTTTTTTTTTTTTTTTTTAATGGTGCGAATGAATGGAGAAGAGTTTTCCCATATAAGGTGTTTTAAATTTTTTTAATGTAAAAAAAAAGAAGGAACATATTTCCTCATAACATGAGAATGACAGTTAAAAAGAGTATTTAAATTTATTTTCCTAGCCTGCTTCCTTTATCTTTGAGTTTTTTTTTTTATATATAATCTTGAAAAGGGGCTCAAAAAAATTTAAAGTTGCATAAGTAACATTATTTTGGAATTAAACTTGTTTAAAATCATTTTATTGTTAATTTTCCAAACAGATAATTGGCAATATCCGACTATCCATATATTATTTACCAATATTGGACTTCTTTTCATCTAAGTTTCTCTCTAAGTATTCAACCTTTCTATGTTTTTATAATAACTTTTGAATACCTTTAGTACTAGTATTTATTTAGATTTAATTTGCTTTTATATATATAGAGAGAGATGGAAATGAGCTGGCAGTTCAGGTAAGTTATCTAAGTTGCAGTTCATTTCCACTATCTCCGATTATTTTTTTAAAAGTTTCTTTTGGATTATGATCTTGACCTCCTAGGATTCACTCATGCCCAAGTTCTTGGATTTTAGTTTTGATTTGATCATCCATCAAGTTAATACAAAATTAACGGTTTTAAATGAATAAAACATTTTGTATGCACTTGATGAAAGAGTAAATAAACTTCAAAATTTATGAAATTTAATTTAAAAAAAATTAAGAAGCTAGAGATAGTAATTATTAAAAAATTTAAAGAAAAATCATTGGATCATTATAGTTTTCCACTAGCTCACATAACTTTTTCTGAGCTGGTGGCTCAACTACAGTAATCTTATATATATATATATAT
Organism: Dracaena cambodiana; assembly: GCA_036321105.1. Classification (NCBI taxonomy): domain Eukaryota; kingdom Viridiplantae; phylum Streptophyta; class Magnoliopsida; order Asparagales; family Asparagaceae; genus Dracaena; species Dracaena cambodiana. Next base: position 53,247,294 of record JAYEPQ010000003.1, read on the forward strand.
ATATATATATATATATATATATATATATATATATAGGGTAAAAGGGAAATTTACCGACGGTGGAGGGAGTTCCTTCACCGTCGCTTAAGTGGCCCAATAAAATTATTACACGTGGCGCCACTCAAAGGCGGTTAAGAGAGTTATTTTATTTGCTATTTTAAATGGCGTCACGTGTAATAATTGTATTGGGGCACTTAAGCGGCGGTGAAGGAACTCCCTTTACCGCTAGTAAATTTTCTGTTTTCTCATATATATATATATATATATATATATATATATAGAGAGAGAGAGAGAGAGAGAGAGAGAGAGACGCACACAAATTTAATACATTTGGAAAGATACATTATACAAAAAAAAAAAAAAAATGAAATCTAAAAGTATTTATTGTGATTAAACAATATTTGACTTTTCTAGAGATGTAAAGGAAAGCTTGTATATTCTTATCACTGTAAATATTTGTACTCACAATTCATTCGTAATAACAAACGATGTGCCAGCTCAATGATTATTTAACTCTTTCATCAGCAGCCAATTGTATAAAACCCACGATCTCGACAATATGAAGATGCCAATAAATGTAAGGCAATAACAAGTCGCCTTAAGCTATTGCCTTTATCTGCTGCTACGTATCTAACTCCAACACACCAACAATAAGGTGGCCACCCACCAAGTTACAAAAACTAGACTTCATATTACAGTCATTTTCTTGGAGTTAAGCTGTTGTTCGTTGGTGAGCTGTTGCATTCCAACCAATCCACTAGGTTATATAATACAACCAATAGTTGTTGGGGGAGAAATGTCTGCTCTCAAGAACATGTGAGAGCACATGATGAGCTTTAAATATAAAACAAAAATCCAATCTGACAAATCGAGAATCAATATAATTCAAAAGTTTAAACTAGTAAATAGAGTCTTCAATTTTTATTTAATTCCATGAACTTTTTCTTATTCTATCCGATGTGTGACTATACTCGCATATGAACTCCTAACATCAACAACCCTGTTAACATAACAACGATTTTTCGCTTTTAATTAAAAGCAATAACAGTTTTTTTTCTCCATTTATTTCTTTTTTTTTTCATTTATTTTTTTCTTCTATTTCTTTTTGCTAGTTAGACACACATATTTTTTTTTTGCAATATTACCCAAATTAAATCTTACCCTAAATTAAATTTAGAATCTCTTACAAATTGGAGAGAGGCAATACCACTTGATATAAGACTCATTGATTCTTTCTTCCATTTTTTTATCGAAGCAAATATAGCCCCGGGACAGTTATGAAGGGCCTTCAGACTATGACAGGATTTTTCTTCCATGCTAGAAAGGTTTTTTCGAAATTTATTGAGATAAGATCTTTTGATCTTGTCTTTTTGCTAATAAATTTGGAAAGGCAAGATCGATTATGAACTTGTAGGACACGCTATAAGGTTAAAGGTCGTCACGCGGCAATGACGGTCCAATTCTCCGTTGACGGGGAATTCTAACGGCGCACTATACTTGACGTAGTGAGCACCAATTTCCCCTTTGGTGTAAATCACTTTACTATAGAATGTCGTGCTTACCACCTAAAGTGAGGTGCGCATTTAGAATTTCCCAAACAGAAACACCAATCTCCCCAGTCTTCACTCCGCCCCGGGGCCCAGCCCGATCCAGCTTTTATCCCCCGCGATAAAGGGGAAATTCTAAATGCGCGCCATATTTTATTAGTCAGCGATTGTTGAATTCACAGATTTGTTGAATTCATAGATGTTTGAATATTAAATTTTTTTGATCAATTTACTAGTTTAAAAATAAATAAATTAGGTAAATAGAAAATAACTTCAAAATGGAATGCATAACAAAAGAAATAAAAGGAAAATAGTTCCACATCGGTTAGAGTGTTGTTAAGATGTGAGTTTATATATCATTGTTTGTTCTTGTCATTACTTATTTTTTAATAAGAGAAACCCTGAGCACTACGGGTGGTGCTACGTGCACACAGATTTTAGTTTTTTGATGCTATTGGGTTAGGATTATCTTTATTGGGTTAAAACTTGGATTCGACAAACCCGTTAAGGGTTGTTAGCCATTAGGATACGACGGTAATCCTAATGTCCATTGTAATGCAGAAGCATATCGGTCGAGCCGCCCGTTAATCCTAATGCCCACTATAATGCAGAAATATATCGGTCGAGCTGAGGAGCCTTCCCGTATATCGGTTGAGCTGAGGAGCCTTCCCGCCCGTTAAGGATTGTTAGTCATTAGGATAGGACTGTAATCCTAATGCCCAATGTAATGTAGAAGCATACTGGTCGAACTGAGGAGCCTTTGATATTTTGGTGCTATTGGATTCAGATTAGCTCTATTGGGTTAATACTTGGATTCGACCTGCCCGTTAAGGGTTATTAGCTGTTATAATACGACTGTAATCCTAATGCCTACTGTAATGTAGAAGCATATCGATCAAGCTAAGCAGCCTTTGATTTTTTGGTGTTATTGGGTTCGGGTTACCTTTATTGGATTAAGAATTGGATTCGACCCGCCCTGTTAAAGGTTGTTAGCCGTTAGTCCTAACACCAATTGTAATGCATAAGCATACCGGTGGAAGGCGAATTAGTTTTAAAGAGATAGTGTCCAACACCAGTCTCGATCATTTTTTCATTTTCTGCATATACTCGCTTCCAATCAGTAAAGTATTTTAATTTTATATATTTTTTATTTATACTAGATAATTAACATATTTTATGTCTTTCTCAAATAATAAACTATTTAAATCAATTCAGATTAAATAATTTATAATTCTGCCCGAAAGTAAACAACCAACAACATCATTATCCCCTATGTTGTAAATCACTTTACTATCTATTATGTGTATATGGTGCTCGCTAGTAAAATGTGGTGCACATTTAGAATTTCCCATATGAAATTCTCCTTTTTCGAGTTACCGGATGAAAAAACATACTCATACTCAAAGTCTGAACTGATTTGTCTTTCAGACGGAAGTTTTCAAAGGAGCACATCTTTTTCCTAGGGAGCCCACTTTCTAACGACCGAGCTGTAAGCCTGAGCGGAAAAATGAACTATCTAGCGGACCAGTAAAAGTCGTGTGCTCCTTTGGAAACTCCCTTTTAGACGGGAGTTTCCAAATGAGCACATCAATTTTTCTAGTGAGCCCACTAGATAGTGGTTCGAGGTGAAAGTTGAGAAGTGGGCTCGCTGGGAAAAATGGTGTGCTCCTTTGGAAACTCCCCTTCAGACTCATCGCGTTAAATTATGCATCCGTTGGACCGTAGCTGTCACGGAGCTTTCCGAAGAAGCAGCTCCTTCTGCTGACGAGAGAAAATGGAGACTGCTACCGACGCGGAGATGAGCCAACAGCGACCTCCTCCTCATCCTCTTTATAAAACCCTAGAAATCTCCAGTGAAATCGTAGATCGTTCCGATGGTTCCGGCGTTCTTGTTGTCGCCCGAGACCGCGGCGCGGACGGCAGTGTCGGCGGTCGGATGCGGGTACGATCTCGTCCGCGATCTCAGGCTCTCTGCTTACAAGCCGGGGCCGTGGGGGTCCCGATTGATCCAGCTCGACGAAACCCTAGTTCACGATCTCGTCTTGCCTGGGGGCGTTGTGGTTCCTAATGTTCCCAAATCGATCAAGTGCGATAAAGGGGAGAGGACGCGATTTCGATCGGATGTTCTGTCCTTTCATCAGGTAATATTTATGCCATTTAATGCGTGAAATCGATTCCATACTGTCTTTACGAAATCTTACCCAAGCTAAATGTCTATATTATCTTTGGATTGTAGCACTAATTTTTGATGATTTTAGCAAGAGCACGCACAATGTTCCAAATAAACTACAAGAAAATCTAATTGTATTTACTTTGATTCTGTTTTATTGTAGATGGCGGAACAGTTTAATCAGGGTCTGTCCTTGTCTGGTAAAATTCCGTCTGGTCTGTTCAATGCCACGTTTGATTTCCGTGGTTGCTGGCAGAAGGACTTGTCTGCAACTAAAAGTCTTGCCTTTGATGGATGGTTTATAACACTGTATAGTATTGAGCTTGCTAGATCACACATAGTGTTGCATGACAAAGTAAAGCTAGACGTCCCATCATCATGGGATCCTGCTGCACTGGCGGAGTGAGTTATGACTTCCCCTGAAAATTTGGCCATCATTTTGTTACTTACTTTCAAAAACTTGGCTTGATTTTACAATATTTAACACACAAATCATCATGATCAATTCCTGTATTAAGAATATGTCTGAACTTTGAACTAAAGTTCCTTTCAAATGAGATTTGTTACTCTTAGGATACTGCTAAAGGAGAAGGAATAGAACAGTTTTATTTCATGAAGAAGATTCATATACTTTTCCACAGATAAAGAGTGTTGCTACATGTTGTGTTTATATGAAACTTGTAAGTTCCTTCTAGATATGGATTATACCAATTTTGCTGCAAGATATAACTTAAATCATCTGTATATCATCACACATGCGCGCGCGCGCACACACACAAGCACACCTACCCACACCCCCCCTGGCGCACACATGCACAAGCACACGCATGCACACACATATTTATAAATCATTCGGGATCCAAACTAACATAAAATTGACTTTGCTAAGTTATCTTGCCGTCCCTGGCTGAACGTATACCATGTAATCTGGTGAGCATCGAGATTTGTGCACCTGCCAACTATGACATCTTATTGCCATGTCAAAGTTTGAACTATAACGTGCAAATCATAGCCTGCTATATTATGTTTAACCAGTATGACTTTTTATGTTTTCTTCTAATGCTTCCTCAGATCACATCTTATATGCTCTTGCCTCATATTAATAGTATTATCTAGTACTCATTCTTTGTTGTACAAAAATGTAATTTGGGTATAATCAGCATGAAGTATGACTATTCTTCATAATATTTCTTTAGAGCCTAAATTCATTTATCTTAACCTTTCAGGTTTATTGAAAAATATGGTACACACATCATTGTTGGGGTTAAAATGGGTGGTAAGGATGTAATTTCTATTAAGCAGCTTCAGGATTCTACTCTTCAGCAAACTGAGGTGCAGATTCTTTTAAAGAATGTGGCTGATGATATATTTTCTGAAGATTTCAATGTAAACCCTCCTTTTGGATCTGATGAAATGTCAAAGAAGGTGAAGGTAAATTAAACTTTTGATATAATGATACCTTGAGTTTACTTGTATAGAAATTCTCCTGAAAGGTTGCTGGTTGTTAAGGTCTACTCCAACTTTCTCGCTAAATAACTATGTGAAGTCTTACTGTGATGTGCTTACCTTTTTCCATAGGTATATATTTCTCAATTGAATTTATCAGTGTATTGAGTTGAGTGAGATTCCCAATTGCATAAAAGAAAATGGGTCCTTCCATGCATATTTTCATTGTATGTCATTTTTTACTAATATCTATGACTTGAGAGAGGAATGTGTGATAGCTATTCTCAATGGTTGCATTCAATAGTGTTAAGGCTTATATTAGAAAATATTCGTTGAATCTTAGGGTATGCTATTAAAGTATAACAAATCGTACCTCGTTACCTGGGGTTTGAACTATTCCTCCTTTTCGTTGAGCCATTCTTTGGGCAAGAGTATGATGCTATGAGATTTCGTTGCTGTGAAATCTCACAGTTCATCAGGGCACATTGTTTAGTAAAATGAATTATTAGTGAAGGGGGCCAGTGTGAGCCAGCCTCCAATTCTGTACTGGTTATTTGCATGGATCTGTGATAGTATACTTCTTTAGGTTCTTTATTGCCTACAGTCTTTTCTCTTTATTTTGACATACTAGGATACATATCTGTTACAACCAAGGGGGTAACTAAGTCAATAGAGTTTTGTAGATGCTGCTTTTGCTTATACTCATGATAAATCAGAAGAAAATGCTTACTAAGTTTAACTCAGTTTTATTCACGAGTTAAAATGGTTCTGGTATTGGCCAATGGTTTGTGGTACTTGAATTAGTAATATTGGATGCACATATTTATGAAATATTGCAATATCGATACCAATTTTCTAGGTATATATCATACTGGGTATCTTGTAATTGATAAGATATTTGTGATACATATCCATATTGAGCTATATTTACCAAATATGAGAAGCACCAAAAATGGCAATCATGACTATATGAAACAAGTTCCTGATGTATAAAACTTTTGAATATTAACACATTGTTATGCCTACAAAACTTATGCTCTAATTTATGAATTTATAGTTCTGTTTATTTTTTGTGTTTTAAACAAAGACAGCTAGCTCACCAGCATGTTGAAGAGAACAAATATTTATTAAATTTGCAAAGTTAAAACTAATGAATTGACAGTTTGAAGTGAATTACTTATAAAATGAAAATATAAAGAAAAACGATATGCAATAGTGAGAATAAGAGGGAATAGGGCAAGAAAATAAAGAGCAAGGCAAGAAAATAGGAGATAATGATGAATAGATGAAGGGAGGGTTTAAATAAAGAAAAAGGTGCAACATGATATAATATAATTGAAACACAGAGAGAAACAGGGGTAAAAAAGAAAAAAATTAAGAGAAAAACAAAAAACTCGTCAAATAAGGCTTCAATTGCGAGTAGGTGCCCTTGTAGCGGTGACAGGTGGAGAAAACTATGTGATGAGTGGAAGGGAAGGAGGGAAGCAAGATCGATTGAGAGTTGAGGAGAGAAATGGGAAGATATTGACCAAATCGTTTGTTTAATTCAATTTCTTTTATATATAGCATGCAGTCACTCTTTGCTATCCTGTTCATGTATCTCCATGTCATACAAGGGATTGTAACTAAGTAATTTAGTAAGTTAAAAGCAACACAAAGATTGTTGTCACCAAGGCGAGTTCCTGATAGGTGTCTCATTGGGATACATGGAAGCACGAACATGGTAGTTGGAGATGTGTTCATATCAGGCATAAGTCCGATACCCGATACGGATATGCCACATATACGGCAAAAATTGTGTTGCACGCATCATATCCATAAAAGAAAAAGGAGAAAAACGTATCTTATAAAAAAAGGGGATAAAACAAGCACTAGGTACGTTGGGGACGTGGGATGCACACACGAGGAAACGACATTTGAACTAATACTTCAATAGGATCTAGTTGAAGGTGATGCAATGTTTAAGTTCTAATGATTATAAAATAACTAAAGTTTAAATTCTTCATTATATTTTTTTGGTTTACTTTAGAATTTGAATGTTTGAGTATTAAAATTATTATGTTAGTAATAGAAGAATTTATATTCATAATTTTTTACGTATTATTGTCATGCTTGTGCCCTCATGTTTTTGAAAATATTGTGTTTACTATCCATATCTATATTTGTGTTTGTACCCGTGGTTCCTTGCCTGGATGCCTGAACCTAGAGATTGCTAGCTGACTAGAAGTCGCACCTATGGTGACACCTTGCGTTGCCCAGGCACCTGAAGTGTCCAAGTGCCATTGTCTAAAGTCTTGTAGATTACTCATAATCTACACCAGCCCTTCTGTACAACTCACTACTTTTTTCATGTGCATTTTTTTCTGGCTCCACAAAACTTCTCTTGCAAGTCACTCTGAAGTGAGAATCACCCAATTGTTTTGCTGGATCTTCTAGAGGGACACAAATTTGACTCCATCTTGGGCTGTTTGGCAAGGAGAAACTGAGGGAAATAAAACAGAATTGGGTGGAACAAGACCCAATTTTATTTCCAACCATGCTTGGCAGATGGAACAAGGAAATAGGAATTCAGAGGAGTTGTTTCTTATTAGAGCGATAGGGTTATTATTGTAATTGTGTCTTTCTTGTTATTTATCTATAAATAATATGGTTAACTCTAATTGGTGTTAGTGTTGGAAATTAGAGGTCAGATTTACCATATTATTGTGTAATGAATAAGGAAGAAGACAAAATTACAATAATAACATACTGCTCTAATGTTTCCAATTTAAATCCCAAATTTTGTTCCCACCTCAAGAGGTAAAAACAAATGGAAACAAGGAATTAAAATAAAAAATCAGTGGGCCCTACACATTGCCATGTTTCCAGTTCCATGTATTCTTTTTCCATCTTCCAAGCAAGAAATTGGAAATAAAATTTCACTTCCACTTTGAACTTTTGGAATCAGATTCACATTGTTTCTTCTGTTTCCTTGAGGGCCATAATGTACAATCTTACTTAGGATTCTGTATGGATTATTTTACTTACAATCTTACTTAGGATCCTTGAGGGCCATCACTAAAATTTCAATGTATGGATTATTATACTTAGGATCCTGTACAATCTTACATATGTAAAAACAACGTGGTTTACATTAACACAGAAGGAAATGTATAGCATGTTAAACCATGTTGCTTAACCAGTTTTAAAAAGTTTTTTTTTTTTTTTTGTACATTTCAGGACATAAAATTGGCTAATGTGGAAAGCAATGCAACATTCTTAAAATCTATGAGTTCTACTGTTACTCACATGAAAAAGAAGGTATGCCTCTTCATAGGTTCATATAAAGCTGTGGTCCACGATAAAAAAGTTAAATATCTTTTTTTCCCTATGCAGGAGATAGTAAAAATTCATGTAAGAAGAGGAGGTGTCAATACCAATCAAAGCCATTGTCAATGGCTTTCAACTATTTCAGAGTCTCCAAATGTAATATCAATGTCTTTCGTGCCTATTACTTCTCTATTGACTGGTGTTCGTGGTAGTGGTTTCCTAAGTCATGCGGTGAATCTGTACCTTCGCTGTGAGTATTTTCGATGCCCTGCTGGTGATGAAAATGCACAATGGATGCACATGAAACCTACACAGAGTGGAGAATATTATATTGTTTTATTCTTTCTTGAGAGTAATATTATATTATGAAAAAAAAAAATCATGCACGTGCATGCTCGTTCACGGCTGCACATTCCCCAACCCCACCCACCTACTGCCTCAACTACACCTAGTTGTCCAATCCCACCACTTCAAAATTTAGGTTTTAGGTTCTGATTTTAAGGTATTCGGGGCTAGAAGATTAGCGTGTTCTGATACCTTTTACACTAAATCATTTGGCCTGTTTTAAAACACCATCAGGCAGTGACAGTGCAATTGATTGCACTTGGAGCCTTACATAAAACTTTAGGTCTCTATACTTTTTTATTTATGTTTTTGCCCAGTTTCCCTTTATAGGATGCAATTATCTGTTACTGTTATGATGCTTGTGGTTGTGCTTGGAGTTGTAGATGAGCCTCAGTGAACCTTTCTACTTTAGAACTCTCTAATGTGCCTGTGCTGTATGTTTTTTGCAGTACTTGTAACCCAGACAATTTAATAAGTATGCTTCTGACGTACCAAACAAAAAATATATTATAGTTAGTCATCCGGACCTTTTCCCATCAAAGTAGGTGAGTGGTGGATGACCCAAAATTGAGAAAATTTCTTAGATAGTTGACTAAAATATTAATGTCAAGCTGTCAATTTTGCATCAATCTAGCTTGGTTTCCGTAAGCTTGGCCAAGTTAGGGACTGTTTGGATGTTTGAAAGTAGGATGAAAATTAGAAGTAACCTCTAAAAATAAAGAGTTGTAGATATCCTACTTTCAATACTTCTAGTGTTTGATGATTACTTTTTGGAAAAGGAAGAGTTGGCAGTGAGAGTATTTATTCTTGGGGAGGAAAGAACAGCATGGAAAGACACAGTAGAATAATATTTTATACTTTTACTTCCAAATCGTCTTTCCACTCAAAAACCATACGAAGTATGTTTGAGAAGTGATGTACCAAGTAGGATCCATCTGATCATTTAAGAAGACACTGCCTCTTTTTTTCTTAGCCAAACAAACATGTGAAGTAATGAAAGTAGCCCTGTTTTCCCTATTTCTCTTCTAATTCCATGCAAACAAGCACACCCTTATAAAATTTACATTAAAAATATTTTAATGAGGAAGTGCTATTATTAATTTACTATTTTGAGGCTCTTCAGTTTAACCATTAGTAGTTCCTCTTCTTCTTCTTCTTTGAAGAAAGGCCATAGCTATCTGTATTCTAATCCCCATTTTAAAGACCATAGCCCGATGCAAGTGGGGTCTGAATTCCTGACCTTTTTCACACTTAGAGGTTTTACTGCTGCGGTACAGTCACACTTGCGCATTAGAGGTAATTTTGTAAGCCTAAATCATTTACATTGTTGTTACCTATAACCTTTTTTCCTGTTTTATATACATTGTTTGCACCTTTGATTGCAAATTTGCCAAACACTTATTACTGATCTGCCAGGACAAATACCATACTGCATATGGAAATACACTCAAGAACTATATATTCACCTATTAATCTACATGAAGTATCCCCAGGATTTTGATAGAGTAAATACTATTTTATCTACAGTTTTCTCTGTCTTGTGGGAAAATGCTGATTTTGTGGCTCCATTCTCTGACAATGCAGATAAGCCACCAATTGAGGAACTTCATCTTTTTTTAGAATACCAGTTGCCTCGTCAGTGGGCTCCAGTATTTGGTGAGATCCCTGTTGGGCCACAGCACAAGAAACGCTGGAGCTTGCCATCACTTCAGTTTACACTCATGGGACCCCGGCTTCATGTTAACACTACCCAGGTAAAATGTCATCATGCTCGGAAGATGCCTTTGAGTCGGTTCTGTGAAAGCCCACGAGCGTGGCCAGGATTAGTAAACGTGTCTTTCAAGCAGATGGTGTGAGGCCAGGATTAGTGAACTCGTCATTCAAGTAATTATTGATAGTACTGTGCAAAATATAATCGTTAAGTGAGGTAGACAAGTAAGAAAATTATACCATCTAGATTGGATCCAACCCTTCTCAAAGTGAATGTTTTATTTTCCTTCAAGTTTGAGAGTCAGACTTCTAAAATATAACAGGATTTACAAGAATTAGCTTGATCAATCATCCCTAACTCTATGATGCCTTCTCTTATTTATGCAAATAGCCTGCTTACTCCACCTAGATCATGCTGGGTTTGGGCGACATTGATGCACAGTGTCCATTGAGACAACAATTCTTAAATAATGGCACACACAGAAATGGCTCATAAAGGAGTCCCATTTCTCATGTGTTGGACCTATGATAATAACATAATATATATATATAGATTATTTTAGACAGTGGGAGAGATGAGGTAGGCAATGGTATTCATTACCACTTGAGTTGTTCGACTAGCATTCATGTAGAATGAGTAAGCTAACTTCAGTTAGGTGGCTAAGCAAGCTTTCTCAAGCTTACTTGAACCCTTAAAAATAATTTTTATTGAGTTTTGTCAATGCCAGATTGTTTGACTGTTATGTTTTCACATAGGTGAATTGGTAATCTTTCTCAAGTTTAGAAGCCCTATGATATTCCTTAGATGTATCAGTGCCTGATGATTCTTTGTTAAATTGAAAGAACTTGAGATAATAAGTCACTCAGCTGGTTTAGAAATTCCTACTTTTCGAGTCATTGTAGTGGAAACTCTCAAGGGCTTACTGAATTCAAGGCTGGCTTCATGTCATCATTCATATGAGGACACGACATCATATAACAAGATTTAATTGATAAATGAACATTTCAGTGTGGTGACCACTTGTGTCGGTCTTCTTTGAACATGAAAATTCCCACTTGTTTCATAGCTCAAGCAATCTTTCAACTCCGTCGGTCCTAAAATTGTTTCTTTTTTCTTCTCCTCCTTCCGGCTAGGGATGGTAATGGACACGTTTATTGGTCAATTTTTTGCCCGTTCCAAAAATTGGCCTGGGTATGCATCCATTATCATTCCTACTTTCAGCTTTCAACTGTCCCATTGTTCACTGCAACTTTGAGAATTAGATCTGCAATAAAAGAGTATCAGTTTTCTATATTTTTCTTGTTAATTTATGATAGTTCCTGCAGCATGCGTTGAATTATTAAAACCTAATTTTACATGATGGTATGTGTGTACTCTTCTTTGCTAATTACTTCCCTCAGGTGGATTCAAAAAATCGGCCAGTCACAGGAATCCGCCTTTTCCTTGAAGGCGAGAGAAACAATTGCCTTGCTATCCATCTTCAACACCTCTCCACTCGGCCAAGTATCTTCCAACTGTCGGATGACTCTGATTATACTTCCTCTGACAATGTTCCTTCAAACCAACGAGCCTACTTCGAGCCTATCAAGTGGGCCCTTCTCTCCCATGTCTGTACTGCTCCAGTGCAGTACGATGGAGCCAGCATTGATAAGTCCGCCTACACTGTGACCAAGGCCTGGCTTGAGGTGAAGGATATTGGGATGAGGAAAGTGCTCTTCCTCCGCCTTGGCTTTTCCAATGTGATTGGTATGAGGATCAGGCGGTCAGAATGGGACGGGCCTACCAATGTGACACGTAAATCAGGCTCCATTTCGGCTATGATCAGCTCGAGGTTCAGCACCAGTCTGATACCATTACAGAAGCCCAAGCCGGAGATAAACTCTGCAGTGTTTCCCGGAGGACCACCGGTTCCAATTAGAGTACTAAAACTGACGCGGTTTGTCGACACGACGGAGATGGTGAGGGGGCCGGATGACCTCCCAGGGTATTGGCTGGTGACTGGTGCTAAGTTGTGTGTTGAGGGCGGTGTTATCTCTCTGAAGGTCAAATACTCGTTATTGGTGTCGAAACCTGAGGATGAGTTCTAGCTTTGAGGACTCCGCATGATTTTTAAGCTCGGGCATAGCAGTTATCTTGATAGTCAGCATTCCTTTGGATCTCAATTATTTATTGTAAATTTTTTGCAGTAACTTTGTCGGCCAGCAAGAAAAGAGTTCCAAAAAAGGCGCATTGGCTCTTGAATGGTGGTTAAGTTGTGTTTCGAACTGAACTATATCTTTAAGCAGTTGTACATGATACAGGAATATTTTTCCCCAAGAAAGGTGGATACATTGTCTCTGTAGTATGCATGCAGGCATCAAACCCATATTTTTGCAATTAAATATCTCTTCATTGTAATATTTTCTCCTCTTATTTGGCTTATACATGTTACCTGCCTGACTTTTGAAACTAAACAACAGCATATGACAGCATAACAACTTCTGAAACTAATTTTTTTCTCCTCTTATTTACAATTCCGTACCATCTCATCCTCTTATTTACAGTTCCGTACCACCTAGGATTTCAATTTTGAGAGTATGATGGTTCAGTCTTGTTTCGATTTTTCGAGTATGATGGTTCAATCTTGTTTTCATAGGCTTGATAAAATATTTGTCTTAATTTTGAATTTAAAAAATAATGATAAAACTTAGTTTTTGAATGCCAATCTCTCCGTGAATCTACACTATCTACATACAATTTGAGTGCACACATCTACTTTGCTTATCTTATCTTTTCTTTCTTGGAATACATAGAAAATTATTAAAAAGAAAAATAAATTTTAGACTATATTATTGTCCTTATATATCATAAAAAATATTACTATAGTATTTTAATGTGATAAATTGCACAAAAGTTATAAAATAAAAATACGATAATTTTTGGGGATAGGGATTCGTGTGGCAAGCTATCTCGGCCTCAAATGGCTCCTGCTCGACCGTAAAATAACCCCACCATCAGCTCGACTATCAAATAACTCCACCCTCCCGATTCATGCTTGGATCCACCCCTGCTACTTGTGCGGGGCATCTTATATCCTGAAAGTAGTCTTAGATTAACGATTGATTAGTGGTAATTGTCTTTGGACTTCATATTTTTAAACAAAAAGAATTTTTCTTAAATATGCAAGAGTTTAAAATTACTTCTAATATAACCACTACTTCTTTGAGATTCTTGAATCCCACCACAATTTGCTAATCTTTTTATTTACAAATGTAAATCTCAAATATAATTAGCACCGCTTAAATTATTTTTTACCTCACGTGACCCAAGCTAGACAAACTTGAGGACTGGAGAGTTGAGGGTTCAACCATACCTTTCGATACGCTTCCGATGACTCTAAGCGCAATTGGACCCACGCTTCAGATGTCACTATCATTACCATCCCAATCTGAAACTATCCTAAATTATATTAGGATTAATTACACTCATTAAGATTTATTACACTCAGACCCCTATAGTATGGAGCATTTAACATTTAGACCCCTGAAGTTTAAAACTCTCACTTAGACCCCCTGAAGTATCTGAATCACCGTATTTTAATTACATTCAGTTACATTCAGACCCTCTGGTCCAGAAGGTCTAAGTGAGAGTTTTAAACTTCAGGAGATCTATGTGTTACATGCCCCATACTACAGGGGGTCTGAGTATAATTAATCCATTATATTAAGATTAATTAGAATCTTATGTGAACTAACTCCAAAATCACAGTATCTTGAAATTAATAGAACTATGGCCACCTATGGCTCACTTGAATTTTGAAGTATTGTTTGAGTTGATTATTATTATTTTTGTTTTGTTTCAATGATATGTGAACGTTCAATTCTTAACTTCGCCAACTAATGTACTTCATTAGGATTTGCGTATAATGTCTTTCCTAATTCTTGCATCAACTCCCAAACTCATATATTTTCAATCACTTAAAATCACACAGAAAGTTGACATAACTCAATACATGCAAGGAAAAATGCAGGTGAAATCAAAATCTGTCAGCAGTCACGACAACAGGCTGAGGCTCGATATGCTTCTTTGTAAGATAAGGACCTCTTCTCACAGCTTCCTCCACCTGAGAAACACAAGAGTGTTGTATACCATAATTAGTTACTTTAATCACAGACTTTTTTTTTTTTTTTGCAGCATAGGTGAGTCAATTTCTCATATTTTAAACTTGAGAAGCATACCTTTGCAGCTACTTCGGCGACGCTGGCATCATGAAGCATGTTTGAAGATAACAAAGCTTTGTTAATGGCTGCACAGCAATGAAAGCGGGATTCCATTCCTGCAACATTTTTTAAAAATAAAATTTGGGAATTAGGAGTAAGAAAACCATACTAAAACTGGGCGCTAATCTCAGTTCGCTAATCTTTTTGAAAGATGACCTAATAAAAAAAGTAGAGTTGAGACCTGCTAAATTTCATTTAAAAAAAAAAAAAAAAAAATCTGAAGACTTTAAGAAGAGGAAATTCATAGAACAGTAAACTAGTTGATCCGATCATGAATAAGTAAAGGTGCGTATTTTGAATTATACTGGATATCTTTGGGGAAAACCAAAATAAATAATCAAGGAAACTTAATATAGCAATACAACGCAACATTTTTTTTTCTTCCGTCATAGTATTTATAAGTGCCACATTCCTAATCCTGGAAAAACAGATCACCCATTTAAGAATTTGTGGCCTGTTGTAGGTACACAAAAACACATTTGAAAAATAAATATATTGATTTATATGCAAAAAGTATAACCAACCAATTTTTGTGGCCTCGATGTTTGCATCTGTCACTATAGTTATGATCTCCTGCTTTGAGCAAACCTCCATCAAACCCCAGGGACGAACTACTACCGCAGATATCAATCTGTAAGCCTGTAATCATTTTGTTAGTCAACATGTCAGATGAAGTTGTTACTTGTTAGAAACACTAGCAGTAGTTGGTTACTATTATTCCAATCTGGGCGTATAACACTAAAGAATATGCTATGCTCGAAGGTTTTCAACTGACCTCAGTAGTGGCAAACTCATCCAACAATAGTCAAAACCTACTATGAAGCTAAAAGTGCTGCCAATTTATCAACAAGAATACAGAAAATAAGTGAGGTAACCTAAACAATCATTTTATAAGCTTTAGTTCCAAAGAGGAGGGGCCAAATTAAGTGTGAATTTTGAAGCAGACTAGGTTCAACTGCTGATTACGAACATATGGGGCATATTTGGCATCTTCCGATGATCAGGCTAGGTTGTTAACAAATCAAAGCACTTGCGCAAAAAATGACAAATGGAAGATCTAAAGGAAATGTACCGTACTGACACTTACCGCTAGTCGTGTTTCAGGTTCTTGTTGCAGCACTGAAAGAAGCAAACCCTGCCAACCAAATTATATAAATTAGAGTAAGAAATTATGCCTCAAAATATCACATTGACAATGGATATACTTATGAACGTGATTTACGAGTTCAGAAAAACATTAACTGAAAATCCATAAGTTGACATTAAACTAAATATAATGTTGAATACAAGGAGAATTTAACACCTTTTAACCAGTGGATTACTTCCAAATTTGTATTGGTACAAAATTCACTGAGGAGGTTTTCAGGTGCATCGTTGCAGCAGGAAGCAAAGATATGCACACAACTAACAGTCAGAAGTGATGTTTAAAAAAGGCGTTAAATCTTCTTTAAACTTTAGAACAGATGTTATCCAAGCCATACAAAAACATGTGAACATCTGCACAGAGCACAAAGGGAGGGAGGAACTAACAGATGGTGTCAGCTTTGAACTGTTGGCAGCTGCAGCATAAAATAAGTGTCTAAGGCTTTTCTCTGCAGTATCATTAAGCAGTGTCCTGTCATCAGGTCGGTCAGCTCCACAAATGTCTCCAAGTGCATGTAAAGCAGCCTGAAAATGAAAAGTTCCATATGATTAACACCGCTACCAGGATCCTCCTCACTACGATCACCATCAATCCAAACATGTCAATGCCAACATCAAACTAGGAACCCATCCATGATAAAGGGGGTATATAATGGGAAGTAAGCTAAAACAATGATCCAGCATTTAGTAAACAGCCATTTACAAATAAACTCTAGACAGAGTCATGCATATATAGCAGGGTGAGTTTGTGACCCTATCTAAAAGCAGTCTTACCTACTAGATATAGGACATGTCTGAGTGCCCTACAGTGTGACACAACAATTAGCAGAAGAACACAAGCACACACGCATACGCACATATACCCGCTGTAGTACTAACAATGTCCCTATAGCTCACAATGTTTCCATAGTGCTTAAAAAGGCACGACTTTTGGGAGAAAATAATATAACACTTGTCAGCACTTTTCATTTTCTTCTCTTCCTACGGATCTTTAGACATTTTTCCTAATCCTTTTCCCTCTTTCTCACAATAATACCGTTTTCCCTCTCTTTATTATATGAAAAGTGCCTTGCTCAGAGGACACGAAAGTCTGCCCGTCATGTCATCTTCGAGTGTCTGGCTCGACAGAAATGGAGTAATCTGGTAACACTGACTAAAAAATGTCAAACACATTATTAACTGTCAAAGGAGAAGTTGTTTCCCAGAAGGAAAAGTTGTCACATGATGAGTAACTAATGAAAAAAAACACCATTATTATAAAGACTATAGAAAACACTGATATTAGTAAGCTGCAAAACTTCACATGTTCAGCTTCTGTCATAATTCCACAGCTCAGGATGTGAGAGTAATTCACAGAAATTAGAATTTTGAGGAGAATAATAAGTTCTTTGTGCTTACATCCAGCCTCGAAGTTGGGATTTTCCACAATACACCCCAACCATATACCAACTGAGCCCAAGCCTCAGGGCAGCTATATAAGCTACCCTTGGCACCAAAAGGAAATAAACAAGACAATACGATATATGCAATATGCTAACGTTAAAGCCATCTCAGGTGCGGATCTGAACTGGTAGAGTTAAAATTAGATTGGTTGCCAGCTGTTACAAGTATATGCTTTTAGATTTAATGGATCATCAAAACCTGTCAATATATCTAATAGAAATTGCTAATCTTTTATTATGAAGTTCCATTATTTCCCAAACCTAAAGCTATAGGTTCCACATGTGCCTAAAGCAGCCTGCTACATTGACAGATCAATCCCACCAGTCAAATTCTTTTGTAAGCGTCAACGTTGGTGAAGTTTATATCACATCCAGGATGTCTGTAAAGGAGTTAAAGATAAGTATATGCATCTTTTGCCGTGATGCAATTCGAGTAAAAAAAATAAACACGAAAATTGTTAAGTTTCTAGCAAGACATTTGGACAGTATGCGGTAACAACTACTCTATAGCTTGATCTGGTTATTGGAAAATAATTGGATATGCAGAATTTACCTTATCAAGCTTGAGTTGGTTCGACTATGACAAAAAGTTGACATGCTATCTTCATACCAAGTCCAAGTTTTGCAAAATTCTATTGCATAAATTGCGCACTGATAGTATATTATATATGACAGAACACACATTGCAGGTTAGTAAATACGGAAGGAAAAGAGAAACAAGGATTTTTATCTTAACCCTTTTGTTAGTTATATGTATCAATGGACTCAATCCACCTCAATTAAGAGCTCTCCACTTAGTCAAAATAGCAACCTTTATCATGTATTCCTTTACAGCCTCATATACAATTTCATTGTAGGCAATCCTGTTCTTAGAAAACTAAGAATAGAAATTTTGAATTTTGTCCAAACAAAATCTAGATGCAATCAGCTTGGACTAGTCTTCTACCAGATTCACAATGATAGATGACTATGCATTGACATCACAAGAGATGGGTTGAAAAATAAAAAATAAATAAAACAAATAACTACACTTGATTTAAAGTATTGACTCTGGATCCCTAGTCATGTTGACAAGGCAAACATGAACCTCCTTAACAAAGGTTATATTATTGGATTAAAAAAACTCAAGTATGTGCAAGATGAAGAAAAATACGAATGCGCCTCAGCAGAATGGTGCCACTCACCAGCTGTTTGCCTTTACCCTGGCGGCCAAAGGCCAATTCAAACACATGCCTCGCAACAGGAGGTGAACTCGTAAGCAATAAAACAGCCCCTTGAGCAGCTACAAACACCAAAAGCACATGTAAGATTCTCAGGAAGAAAAAAGCACATAAGTTTTTCCTTCATATGTTCATTCCAAGAAATATTTTACATGAGCAGAAAAATTCATATATTCATTCCAAAAAGTATTTTATATGAACAGAAAAATGCCAATTAGAAGATTGCGAGAATCAATTCTTCTTTTATCTGGACAAATTTCCTATCACATGCAAAAGTAACGCGGAGTCGAAAACAAAATACTGCAACTAACACACTGAGATAAATTTAAAAAGCATTACATAGAGAGCTCCACCGATAGAAAACAAGTCAAATGCTAACACATAATTTTTCAAGAGTTATTTTAAATGCCCACCTTTTTTATAAGACTTAAAGGTTAAGAAGCAGCTTCACATATTGGAAAACACCAGAATATCTCATGGTCCTATAAATGAAACTTCCTTGCACCTAAAGGTTACATGTGCTACTAAAAAGGAGCCTGTTAGAATATTCCGAATTAGATTTCCTTTCCCAAATAGGAACAAATTGGAAAGGTTATTTAGATACACTGAAA
Organism: Dracaena cambodiana; assembly: GCA_036321105.1. Classification (NCBI taxonomy): domain Eukaryota; kingdom Viridiplantae; phylum Streptophyta; class Magnoliopsida; order Asparagales; family Asparagaceae; genus Dracaena; species Dracaena cambodiana. Next base: position 53,266,497 of record JAYEPQ010000003.1, read on the forward strand.
AACCTGAATTGCTAATAAAGATTAGAAAACAGTTTTTTTCTGATACAAAAGGAATTAAGGGGCATATAATAGGTGATCACGACATTATTAGACTTGTATCAACTATCATGTTTGAGTCAATACCAAATTAAGCTATATTTGTTACAAATGTATAACTACCATTACAACCATCCCCAAAAGAACCCATGCAGAGAGAGAGAGAGAGAGAGAGAGAGAGAGAGAGAGAGAGAGAGAGAGAGAGAGAGAGAGAGAGAGAGAGAGAGAGCACGCTTGTCGACCTAAACCGAGAGAGAGAGAGCCCGCTTGTCGGCCTAAACCAAAAAAAAGGAAATCAAACTTAGCTGTTCACAGGAAATTTTAATTATTCACTTGGAAAATGTATTACGCATTGAGGCTTCAACTAGATGGGAAAATGTATTACGCATTGAGGCTTCAACTAAATGGGAAAATGTATTATGCATTGAGGCTTCAACTAAGAGCTATCCCCCATTTTTTCGTAAAACCAATTACACAATCGATAAAAATAAAATACTAGAGGTTTTTCCATAATACTGAAGTAAACCCAATTTGAAAAGCACGAGTAATATTAGAGACAAAATAGAACCTATTAAGAGCATGTTAGTCCACGCATAACAATCTTACTCTCAACAGATAACCTAATCCCCAGAAGTCATTCAATGATTTTGTAAGAGTTACATGAGCCATGAAGTCATTAAAAGAGTAAACAAATCAAAAAAAAAAAAAAAGACCAGCTAGGAGGAATGAACCTGCATGTATAGTTCTAGCAACAGAAACAGGCTAGCAGGAGAGTCTAGTAAACATGTAACTTGATCTGACAGAAACTGGTTAGACCTGATCCACTAGCAGGTCAGATGTGTGTGTGCATGTGAGAGACAACCTAGCAGGAAATGTGCAGTAAATTGTTGCTTGATCTGACCAGAGCCCAACCACCCAGACCCAATCCACTATATCCCTAGGTTGCATGTGCATTGTGTGAAATCCATAGAAAATAGATTTCCCATCAGGTAATAACTGCCTCCTAAGCCTCCCATCCATGTAACTTTGGCACGGCGGCATGCTTTAGAAAAGAGAGAATAGAAGAGATGATTGATGATTCCACCCTCTTCTCCCCATCGAGCTTCCAGTTGAGAGCTTGGCAAGACAAGAATACTTTTCACCTAGACGGATACCAATAGAGGCTGATAACCCACTAATCAGACCAAACTTTCGAGTTTGTATGCTAATTTCATACCCACTAAAGATTTCGGATTGGGTTTGAATTTAAAAATTCCACCTGCGAGCTAATCGGGTTTAGATTTGGATGTACTTGTATCGATACCCACTACACAGTCAACACTACCCAAAATCTTAAAGAGTCACGCATCCATTAAAATCAGGATATATTATTCTAGTAAAATTTGTAAATTTTCAAGAATAATATCCTTAGGAGGCAATACTCCTTGTTTATAAAGTTATTATGTAAATGGTAGTTTTTTCTTGCATTAATCCAGTCTTGGAAGTATTATTTTTATATATAAAAAAATATTATATATAAAAATAATACTTAAAACATAGTATCCAAAACTTAGTCTAAATCCGAATAAAATATTGGATAGGGTGACGGATACATCTAGTATTTAGTGGACATGAATAGAATATGAATACTGTTAAAGCTTCTTGGATCTTGATATGAATATTATAGGTACCCAAGCCAAACCCAACCCATTGCAATCCCTATCAAGAAGTGCTTCGCAGCTTCAAAATCATCTTGAATTTGTGACATTAAAGATTTCTTTCTACATAGATTTACATCTCCAAACTTCATTTTAGTAAAAAGAATTGGATTTACAATGAATTTTATCTATGTTGCTGTATTGCAATGACACCACAAGCTGCACCAATGCATATCCCAATTAATTGAACTTCATTTTAGGAAAAAGAATTGGATTTACAATGAATTTTATGTATGTTGCTGTATTGTAATGACACCACAAGCTGCACCAATGCATATCCCAATTAATTGAATGCAAAACAAGCCGATTGTAATAGGAACATAAATATAAACTTACATGCTCCAATTTGACCTAAAGCTTCAAGTGCACTTTCACATTCATCAGTATCTTGATCTTCAAGCATCTTCAGCCTTCCATCAATAGCCAAAAGAAGAGCGGTAACTCCTGAAAACCAGAAGATTATATCTTATTCACGTAAGCAGATATCCATGTTTCCAACATGCTAGGACTTAGACATGAACCATTACCTGGAGAGCATCTGCTATTTTGATACTTAATAAGATAATAAAAGGATCACAAAAGGACATACACATGTATCTGTTTTGAGTGAGACATGCTAAAATAAGATTCTGTCAAATGATTCATGCTTGTGTGCACACGCATGTGGAGTAAATCGTAAATTATTAGGATAAGCCCAGGGCCAACATTTGATCCAACTAACAAAAAATAATGGCAATACAATAAATTTTGCTGATCCACATGTACGTAAGATGTTAGATAATAATATAGATCAGGAGAAGTTCTTGCAATCCTGCAACACTGAGAAAGAGGTCTGTGGTACAAAATTAAATGCTACTACCCCAGATAGATTTGAAACCAATGTTTTAGATATCGGCTGATACTAGTTAATATTTTAAATATTGTATTATTTTCAGGTGATGATAGACAATATACCCTATTATAACAGTATGATTGTCAATATTTACAATATAACCGATGTCATACGCCTAAATTTGTGAACTACAATAAGGACAGCCAATTAAAAGGTAAGAGGATAAGCAGAGAGGTAAAACACAGGTTAAAATGAAGAAAAAGCAATACGATCAACGCCTCTCTCTCTCTCTCTCTCTCTCTATCACACACACACACACACACCAACACACACACAGACAAACACACAAAGACACACATACAAGCGCCGAGTTGCTCTTTATATTTATGTATCAACAGTACACATTGCCTCTCTCTCTCTCTCTCTCTCTCTCCCCGTGGAATTATAGCGCTGTCCTTTTTAGGCTTTTGCCACTTAGCTTGGGAAATAGGATTCCAATCATTGAGTACATTTAGCATTCAACATTGCATTGTTTCTTCTCATTAAACCTCAAACAGTTTTCTTAGTTGAATTCCATAACAATTTGAATTCGTGAAAACTTGCAGAAATTTAAAAAATAAATAAACAAACAAACTCTCATTGTTCCAATTGAACTGAAAAGAAAAATTGCATGAGGAACGGATAGTTCCCTAGCTAGTGAACTGCTACCATATCAAACTTCTGATGGTTCTACCATTAAGGGTGATGAAGAATTTTATATCAAAAGCAACAAATCCAAACCCTTGCCATCAGAATACTCAATAAACAAATTTTCAAACCCTAAGGAAATAAAGATTGATTCATGTAAGTTGTTCTTTCCAGAAGCCAGTAAGGCCTTGAAACTGATAGATCTGAAGAAGGACAACAAGATTTGATGAGGATGAAGCTGTATATGTAAAGCTATACAAAGAGGATAGGCTTTCATCCACATATAATGCAACTAATGATCTCACACTGGTTATATTTAACTCTAGTTAAATTCCTAAGATGTATTGGCCATGATGTATTCACCACCTTTCTTCCTGACATTATGCTTCCACTGATGCTCCATAATCCACATTTTAGTCTGCCAAATAAGGCTGCTGAACAGTCGCAAGAAACTTCCCTCTATCTCTTTCTTTCTGCGCAAACTCATGCATACAGACACATGACATGTACATATTAGAAAACTGAAATGTTTGGACGTATACGAATTCATCTTGTTATTTGAAAATTTTGAACTGATCCTCTTTACCCTGCCCTTTTATTAGGTAAATAGTGTGCTATTTCATAATCAGGTCACCCTGCTCAATTCCTTCCAATGTCACTCAGCCTCTCAACAACACCCACCCAACTTAGCATATGTTAGCAGCATCCGCAAAAAAAACATGTTGGCTTGCATTTATCCAGTGGGGGTCACTGAATCTTGTTAGAAAAAGCTAAAAAACTAACCAAAAAATAGATGAAGATTAACTATGTAGAGAGAACAGTCTGAGATAAGGGCTCTTTATTCTTTAAAAGAAAAAAGTGAAGTTGCAGTTTCTTTTTATAAAGCACATGCCAAGTTTGATTTTCGATTCTGGCCTAGCAGATGATTCTCAGTAAGAATCTAACAATCAATACTATAATCAACTTGTTTATGAAAAATAAATTGCAGGAATATGCTAGATATCTAACAAGGTTGTAGCAATTAGTTGAGCAGCAATCTTGCATCAATTTTGGTTTGCTGAAAACTTTGATTCACTTGGTCTTGCTCAAAGGTTTTAAAATTTCAAATCAGATAGAGCACCATGCATCTTAAATTGAGTATGATATTCTGAAAAAAGCTATTCATAGTTTCCTTAAAAGTTATTAAATTGTCTTCAGGCGTGAACATGCACACAGAGCATTTCAATTAAATGATGCAAGCCTATGACTTCTGGAATGGAACTACAGGAAGCAATATGAACAACTGAAATTTCAAAACATAACTCTTACTTGATACATCAAGGTCCTTGTAAGCATCAGCTGAAGAAAGAAGCCTTCCACTTATTAAAATTGCCCTTGATCGAAAAATAGTATCGATTGAAGCATTGCTGAAAAAAATTTAAATACTAAAACATATCAGAAATTGGAGGAAAAACAATGTTAAAAGATTCACAAATGTCAAGAGATGGACCTGTCAAAAAGCAACCAATAGAAACTTCATCTTCAAATTACCTGATTGCGTCAGTCAATATTTGAAGCAAGGTGGTCTTCAAAAGGAACCCTGAGCTATGAGGAGATCCCACCAACTGCATGGTTAATATCAATATCAGTCAAGGAGAAAAACAATTCACATGTGCTCAAAATAAATCACGATATCTAAAATCCTGCTAATGTCTTCATTTGTGTCTAACTTGAACTTCTGAATCAAGTAACGCCAATACTAAAATACAGATCATATGTACTCATACCCAATGGTCCAACTTGTACATTTAGTCAGTTTGACGGGTGGGATTGGGCTGGGCTTAAAGTGGACTTGTATAAAAACGAGTCTGGACCCGTCAATCTTTATGATTCCAAGCCTCGTCCATTTATTTATCATGGTTGTATTAGCAGGCCCATCTCCACGTAGAAAGTAAATGGGTTGGGCTTGGGCTATATTCAAGCTTATTCGGAAGCCACATCCTAATATAACAGACTAACTAAATTTAACATTTCATACATATATATAATATATGTATGTACACAACAACTAAGCCTTTTATCCCAAGTACTTGGGGTAGGCTACATGAACTAAAAGAGAATCACGCCGGATCAATCACATTGATACTCCTTCTCCATTCATTCATGTCAAGTAATATGTCCTCATTTAAACCTCTAGAATCCATATCTTTTTGTATCACCTCCATCTATGTTTTCTTCGGCCTTCCCTTCACTCTTTTAACTTGTCCTACGTTGATAAGCTCTCCTCGTCAAAGTGGTGTATTTGTAGGTCTACGTGCAACCCAAACATTGTAAGCAATTTTCTCGCATTTTCTCTTTGATGGGGGCTACACGTACTTTAGCACGAATATCATCATTTCTCACTTTATCTCTCCTAGTGTTTTTGCTCATCCAACGACACATGCACATATCTGTTACAATTATTTTCTATGAATAACGTTTCTTTATAGCCCAGCATTTCGTGTCATATAATAAAACTGGCCTAATAGTCATCTTATAAAATTTTCCTTTCAGCCTTAACGAAATGTTATAGTCACATAAAACTCCCATTGCACTCCTCCATTTCAACTATCTAGCTTGGATCATATGGTTGACATCACTATTGATCTCTCCATCATTCTGAATGATACAACCCAAATACCTAAACTGACTGCTTATTTGTATATTTTGTCCATCTAATATCACAACACTGTAGTTTAGGGTCTATTGTTTATAAATTTAAACACCATATATTTTGTTTTGGACCTACTCAATCTAAAATATTTATATTCTAATGTTTGTCTCCATAACTCTAACTTGGCATTAACCCCTATTCTTGTGCATCAATTAAGACAATATCATCAATAAATAGCATATGCCAAGGTATTTTATTCTAAATAGCTCTAGTGAGTTCATCCATTACAATGGCAAATAAGAATAAACTCAAGGCAGATCCTTGACGCAGTCCAATTGTGATTAAAAATCACTTGTTAGACCACTACATGTTCTGACATTAGTCACTATTTCATCGTGCATGTCCTTAATTATATCAATATACTTGATAGGACTCTTTCCTTCATCAATATCCACCAAAGCATCTCTCGTGGTACCTTATCGTAGGTTTTCTCTAGACCAAGAAAGACCATATGCAAAACTTTATTTCTATCTCAAAATAACTCTATAAGTTGACGAAATAAATGAATAACTTCTGTCGTTGATCGTCCCGGCATGATTTCTTTCATCTGATTCTTCAGATTTTCCTTGAGAATACACACGTTTTAATATAACTAAATCAAGATTCAAGAATAAATAAAAAATAATGAATTGAACATCTCTACATATTATCAATAAATTATTTATCACGCTAATAAGCAAAATATAATTATTTATCCAAATTTGTATTTTATTTTATTCTTGTTTTAATAGAGAGATCATAATTCTTCGACAATGTCATGCATAGGCCCATAGGGAAGAAGTCTACTCTTGACAAAATGGCATCACAAACAAAATGGTGCTGATATTTGGCACAAGACCTTCAGAATTAGAGTCAGAGGTTATAAACATATCAACTAGTTCAGGCAACAAGCTACACACCTTAAGTTAGAGCTACCAAAGCTTGGTCCAAGCCAGCATCTGACTAAGTCAGACGAGCGCTGATCCAATCCCTAACTTTAGTTTCCATTCGAAGCTCCACTAGAGCTAGTATATGGCAGATTATGGCATAACAAACATGTTCAACCAACATTAACCAAGAATATACATAGAGCATGCACTTCTATAGTGAACCCGTGTTGGACGCAAAACCTATTTTTGTGTACTAGAATTTTCCACATGTCAATGTGTAATGCCGTGAATGTTTGGCACGTCTGTACCTGTATAAAATTGCTAAAAACTCAGTAACATGTTATGTATTTTCACTATTTACAATTATTATCCAAAACAGATACTCCCGTATTTATAACTCCAAATTTTATTTTAATAATGGTATTCAGCAAGGCCTAAATTTATATATTGCTTGAGACAATGTTTCATAGTTAGACAAGCAGATTAATCTGAATAGGATCTATATAGTTTCTTTTTTGCGAGGAGCCAGCTGGGCTGTTATGTATAGTAAGGACCTCAAATGTGACTGGATATATGCATCCTTGACCCAATAAAACCCAATTCCAGCATATTAATGTTTTTTCGAGAGTTGTAATTGATTAATACAGAATATGAAGCACATGTTAAGCTGATGAAGCTCATCATTAGACGAAAAGGTTTATTCATGCATATAACCTGCATCACAGGCACAGACCAGTACTTTTTAATGCATTTTTCCATCAAGAATTTAGGCTATATAGGATCATTTAGTTTGAAAAATCATAATTTTAGTTTTTCATAGATTTAGTAGTCACAATCTTCAGAAATTCCTAATATTCAAATGATTGTTCAGTATGTAAAAATTATAAATCAAAAAAGAAAATAAAATCATGTGCAAAAGACCCAAAAACATGAAATTTGACATTTATATTCTAGTTCAAATATCATAATTTTTGAAGATATTTCCATTCTCTTCGCCATCCAAACACTCACCTAAAAAATATCACGATTCCAAACAAATCACTAAAATATGAGTTTGATGACATCCAAACACAGCGTTAATCAACATGCAGTATGCACACAACCCAATTAACCATTTACAACAACTTTATGCAGCTGAGAACTCGTTATAGGTTATGCATCGAAATGCCTTTCTTGAACAGCAAAAAGATAGCAGTAAGAATATAACGAATAATTGTAAACTGAATCAAACTAAGATTTTGTATAAAAAAAAATTTATATAAAATAAGAATTAATCAATAGATAACCACATGACCTTCTTTTAGGAAATAGATCAACACTTCCTCAACTGGTACAATGATACAAATTCTTGAGTGGTTTTAACAGTTAAACCACATAAACATTCTAGTAAAATTAAATAATTTATAAATTAACAATATTAAATTCCCATCTACTATACCAAAGCTCCTAAGTTATAGTGAGGGTTAAGGGTTATATTTTGTATTCCAATACATCCTCACAGATAGATGGTCCTTTTAGCAGAGTGGTATTAAATATTTTTTTAATCCTTAATTAAATGCGCATCCGAGGGGGATATCTGCAAAAATGCTGATGAGGTTTACTATGGGTTGCTTTGATACCATATTAAAGCCCCTTTCACTACAAGAAAACTTTCGTGGTGAGGGCTGAGTGTTATAATTTGTACTCCAACAAACACCAGTTAACCTCCAGTTCATGTAGCTTGAAAATTTCCTCAAAACATTTCAGCAACGAGCAGTGAACCTATGAGCTCCCCAGCACAAGCACGAGATCTACCACAACTAAAAGTTCATAACTGTATCAAATTTCGAGAATAAACTAACTTCTACAAGCTATCCTATCAATCTATCCAGTTCTCCCAAATCAAATTTATGAAAAGTGAGTAGTTTCTTTGACTTAGTTGAAAGACTATATACTTCACCATCAGGACATGGAAGACCTCACTTGATTCCATCCGTTCTATCCTGTCAGCACAGCTGATATCAACCTAAAGCCATGTCAGCTAACTTTGCAGTGTATGCAATAAATTTAATTTTATGAAGGCTGCTGATATTTCTGGGCCTCCATAAAACATTTTAGACAACTATATTTCCTAGACATTGATAATCTTGCATATGAAATCCTATGAATGTTTTTCATCTGTGCATGTACACTGCAAAAGGTGGAGGAGCAGATATCAGACCTAGACCAACACATATTGAGGACACATACCAATTATATTATAGAAGTGAGAACTGGAAAAGGGAAATAAAGGTTGCAAAAGGAACACATTGTAATTTCTAATCAGTAAGTCAATATCAAGTTAATTAATAGAGAAAATGAAAGAAAATTGTCATCTTGAGTATTTTCACCTCATACAAGATCTCCAAAGCACTCAAAGTAGTGAGAATATCATCGCTTCGGTTGATCTCTGCCTCAAATAGCTTAAGCAAGTTTGCTTCGTACACTGCCGATGCAACGGAGCTGGAAAGTGAGAACAGTTCTTTTATCAGAGCCAAGATTCGAATTCGTCCCTGAAAATTTCATTTGGATACATTTAGTTAAAGATTGAGGTGCTATAGGGATCTTTCAAACATCCTGATCTACATCGCTGCTGATATCATGAAAGGAAATAGTTTTTTTAAAAAAAAGGCAAGTTGGTGAGACATGCAGTATTAATCCCTTACCAGGATCACCATAAAGTGTGGTATTCTTCCTGAATAAGAATACTATGCATGCGTCAATAATATCAAACATCCAATATGGAGCAGATTGAGAAACAAGACATGCTATCGACCAACGATAAATGAAAACAGAAAATAAGACTAACTCCGTCAATCTAGTGCTTTTTCTTAAGGCCTTGTTTTGGACGGTCTGGATTATTTAAGAAAATAATCCTTTGGATTGAACGTGTTCTATTTGAAAAAATCCAGGATTAGAATTAAAAATTTGTTTGGGTATGGTCTATAATTTCATCCCAAATAATTAAATCCTAGTCAAAGAGTGGCTATTACCTAAGAGAAATTCTTTGGATTAAAAAAATAGGTCCAAGACCTGCTCTTTTTAATTAAAAGGATAAGGCTTATTTTGGTATTAAAATCCTTTGTTAGTGTTCGCAGCAGAATTTCTTCGCTTTCCTTCCATTGAATTAGCTTAAATTACAACGAAAGAGAACAAGAAAAAGAAAGAACAAACGAGAGGATTTTATATCTCAATCGCTCTCTTTTACAATGATTTGTGGGATCTGTGGCGATGGGATCTGTCAAGCAGCTCCTTTGGACGATCTGACGTCGAGCTCTTCTCTCTTGAAGATGACGGTTGACTGTAGACGATCTTCTCTGGTTTTTCACGAACTCAAGGCTCTATGCGTAACTTGAATTCTCCAAGATGCCGAAAAAAAAAAGAAGAAAAGAAGACCTCTAGGGCTTCCCCAAGAGGGTATTTATAGCCTTAGAATCATATGAGAGTTTCTATTTAAATAGAATTTGCTCTCATCAAGGATTCCAATCAAATATCTTAGTTTTGATTTAAATCTCTTGATTTAAAGTTCTAATTGGACTCAATTTGGGTATTTGGATAAGCCCAAATCTTAATCTCAATCAATTTAAGATTCTGGTTATCTGCTCACGCGAAGATAATCTCATCAAAACGCGGAGCTAAAGAACCAGAACGCGGAACTAACGCGGAGCTATTGAATAGCTCCGCGTTTCGTTCAAACGCGAGGCTAATATAGCCAAAACGCGGAGCTACTGAGTTAGCTCCGCGTTCTGTTGTGGAAAACTCTATTTACTTAGAAATTTTCACTGCCAACAGTTAGCAGCGCAAAAGTCATTTCCAAACAAGCTAACATCAATTTTCTGATCATAATCCTTAGGACTCGGCGCATGAAAACATGCACTAAATGTTTCTGAGTTTGTCTCCTTGAATTCCCAATAACTACATGTCAGAAAAATTATTGATCTGACTAATAACCTCAACAATAATACCACCATTATCCCAATTAAACACTTATGGTTGGACAAATCCTTCTTCTACATTTAACTCTGTTAAATAACAACTAATATAACCACTTTAATAACCTAATTCCATGCAACTAAGGTCTAATGCTAGATCTTCTTGCTCCATTAACTTACAATCATACAGCTGCACTCGTCCATTTGTTTGTTCTATAGCATATGCACAAAGCTTCTCATCTAGTTCTCCCTCGTTTTCTTCTCAATGAAGCTACCTCTTACTTGTTATTGATACACGTACTTGTCACCTAATCTTTTGCCATGCAGCTTTATGCATTTTCTGCACATGCTTCCTAACTGTAAAGGATCTGACAAATAACACACGAATGGTTGCATAGCCATCTTATGACCAACATTTCATGTTTTTAATATTGTAAGTGTACTTCAACTAACTTAGTCCCAGAAAGCATCACATCTGTATTGCATTTCCAATCCTTAAGAAATACAACAACAACAACAACAACTAAGCCTTTTATCCCAAATACTTGGGGTAGGCTACATGAACCAAAAAAGAATCACGCTGGATCGATCACGTTGATAGTCCTTCTCCATTCATTTCTATCAAGTAATATCTCCTCATTTAGACCTCTAGAATCCATATCTTTTCGTATCACCTCTATCCATATTTTCTTCGGTCTTCCCTTCGTTCTTTTAACTTGTCCTACATTGATAAACTCCCCTCGTCGAACTGGTACATTTTTAGGTCTATGTTGCACATGATCAAACCATCGTAAATAATTTTCTCATATCTTCTCATCGATGAGAACTACACCTATCTTAATACGAATATCTTTATTTCTCATTTTATCTCTCCTAATATTGTCGCATATCCAGTAGAGCATGCACATCTCTGTTACACTTATTTTTTATGAATGATGTTTCTTTAAAGCCCAACATTCCATGTCATATAACAAAACTGACCTAATAGCAGTCCTATAAAATTTTCTCTTCAGTCTTAACGGAATGTTACAGTCGCATAAAACTCTCGTTGCATTCCTCAATTTCAACCAGTCAGTTTGTATCCTATAATTAACATCATTATCAATCTCTCCATCATTCTGAATAATAGAACTCAAAAACCTAAACCGACTGCTCATTTGTATCTCTTACTCGTCTAATATTACAGCATTATAGTTTACGGTCCGTCGTTTACTAAATTTACACTATATATACTCTGTTTTAGACCTACTCAATATAAAACATCTAGATTCTAATATGTGTCTTCATAATTCTAACTTGACATTCACTCCTACTCTTATCTCATCAACTAAGACAATATCATCAGCAAATAGCATACACCAATGTATCTCATTCTGAATAGCACTAGTAAATTCATCCATCGCTATAGCAAATAAGAATAGGCTCAATGCAGATCATTGATGCAATCCAATTGTGATAGAAAAATCACTTGTTAAACCACCACATGTTCTGACATTGACCACAACTCCATTATACACGTCCTTAATTATGTCAATATACTTGATGTGGACTCTTTTCTTCATCAATGCCCACCAAAATACCTCTCGTGGTACCTTATCATAGATTTTCTCAAGGTCAATAAATACTATATACAAATCTTTATTTCTCTCTTAGAATCGCTCTATAAATTGACGAAATAAATAAATAGTTTCTGTCGTCATCGCCCCAGCATAAATTCAAACTGATTCTCCGATATTTTAACAGTTTGCCTCAATTTATGTTCAATTACTCTTTCCCAAAGTTTCATAGTGTGACACAAGTTTTATTCGACGATATTTAAAACAACTCTGAATATCACCCTTGTTTTTATACGGAAGTACTAGAGTACTCTTCCTCCATTCATTTGACATTTTCTTACTTTTCCAAATCTTATTAAAAAGATCTGTCAGCCACCTCACATTAATCCCTACTAAGTATCTCCATATTTCTATAAAAATCTCATCTGGACTAACAGTTTTTCTTAATTTCATCCTCTTCAAAACCTCTTTTACTTCAGATTATTTAATTCTGCACATAAAACTACGATTCATATTCTCACACTGAATAGTAAGATCTCCCACATTTTAAGTAAAACTACCATTATATAATCTATCAAAATAATCTTTCCATCTTTCTTTAATCTCTTCATTTCTAACTAGAATCTTATGATCCTCATGTTTAATACACTTTACAGTACGCAAGTCTCTAGACTTTTTCTCTCTTATTCAAGCAATTCTATATATATTCTCTTCTGCCTCTTTATTATCCAACTTCTCATACACTTGTCTATATAATTTAGTTTATGTATCTCGAACAACTTTCTTAACCTCCTTCTTAGCTAGTTTATACCTCTCAAAGTTTGTTCCATCATT